>VXAU01005926.1:438336-519395 GCA_013399695.1 Formicarius rufipectus
AACACACTAAAAAACCCTTTCTTATTGTAAGCACTACACTGCCCAAGCAGGTTGTTGATCCTCTGAGGTATTCAAAGCTAGACTGGATGTGGTCCTGAGCAACCTGCTAACTCTACTTTGAGCAGGAGGTGGACTAGATGTGTTCCAGAGATCCCTTACAATCTCAACTATTTTCTGATACACTATGCCTATCACACCAAGAATGAGTTTTATTGATATATTTACTGTACAGATACAGAGTATCTTTTTAAACGAGACACCATTGTTGCACATCATTTCTTTATTTTAAATTTATTTTCTGGTCAATCCAGAGAACAGAAATCTAGTAGACAAGTTCACACCGGCAATTTTCCCAAGCACCCCGAGAACCTGAAGGCTGAAGCAAGTCAAAGTAAGCTGGCACAGTTGATGTCATCTTTCTTCACACAGCTCCCCATTTCAGAAGCAGCACTGCGAAGGTTTTCCTATAACAACACTCGCAGTCTTTCAAAAACCATCTAAAGTCTATTCACCTCAATGCAGACCATTAAGGCATTTTCCTTTTTCCTTTGAGCCCCACAGAGCTAGCTGCACAAATGCAGTAGTAGAGATAGATGGTAAATTTGGGTAAAAGGCACAAATTCAAAGCATGCAGCCCTCCCACAAACCTGGGCTATTAAAGCAGAGGGCAGGGAATAAACAAACACACAGTTCCCCCTCTCCCCCCCCAAAACAAAAACAAACAAAAAAACCCAAAAACAAACAAAAAACCAACCAAAAACAAACAAACAAACAAAAAACCAAAACAAAACACAAAAAAAAAACACCCAAAGAAAATACCAACTCCCAAAAATACCCATATAAGATAGTTTTACACCAGGGAAAAACTACTTGCTGGAAGCAGAAGCCTCAAATTTTTCTACACAGCATTTCAGCTTTTCTAAAGGTCACAAGTATTTGTTTTCAGTGATAAATATACTCCATATATTAATTACAGATACAACATGCAAAATTATTTCCTGCAGTTCATATGAAATTGAAATAAAACAGATGCCATATGCAGAAAATAAATTGTTCAACTTTACTGCACTGTATCAAGCCCTACCTGTATTTCCAAAGAGCAGCTAATTAACCCAGAAAGATCAGATCCGGCTTTATAGTCTGGGATTTTTATCTAAGGAAGGGGGAAAAGACATTTTTAAGAAGCCTTAAAAGTGGAATCAAATTTGAGATATCTCTTAGTTTCATCTATCAATAATAAAGTAAAATCAGCTGAACCAGCATAGCCATTTTATAGTTATGAACAATATCATGAACAGCAAAAACTGAGTTTTATTTTCTTTTAAGAAGACTAATCAGCAAAACACTGAACGAAAGGTAGAAAGACTAGAATGAAAGCACTCATCAATAAAAAGGTGCAAAACAAAAGTGCAAAACTAGGTGCAAAATTAAGATCCAGCTGTTTCACTGAGAATTTGTCAGTTAACAAAAGCATCATGATTGTTCTTTTTTTTCCTTCACACACATTCCACATTTCTCACTTTCCATCTCCAACACTATAATTATTCAATTCAGACACACACTACCATAAGTAAATTGCTTTTTCAAGGGAAAAATGAAAAATACCAAAAATAAGGAGAATTAGCAATAGCAATACATTGATAAATACGAACATTTGTCATAAATTCTGTGGGTTGTAACAGGGGGGAGGAAAAGCAAAGAATAAAGCAGTAAAACTTGGCATCTCAAACACTTTAGGTATCACAGATGAGGGTAAGAACATACAGCATGTATCACTACAGCCTAACACCCACATTTGTGACACAGTTCAGTGCCCTTATTCTGATTTCTCCCTAGACTGAAACAGGTTTTAAGCATGTTTCCTGCAGGAATAAAGAAGTTGCCTAAAGTTAGCCTATCAAAAAAGTATTCCTCAGCGTCTTTCCACTTTTTTTCAAGAAAAATGCATCTAGTTGAGACTCTGAATACAAAACATTCAATTCTTTATTAATAGTACACAGTTGCAAAGCATCCTTCCAAATTTCCAGTTAACCAATACCATTCCCTGGGTGCAATGTCCCCCGCACACATCACTGAAATTTTCTGACATTTTTCATTCAGATTTTCATTCAGAAAGCTGCCTAATGTACAACCTTAAGAGTTTAGTACCAAAATCAATAGGTACCTAAACACATCCTGCTTTTCACAAGCATTCAGAAAGAATAAATTGCAATTAAATATGCTGACTTTCAGAAGTTTCTCAGTTTTTAGTGTAAATTCACAAAAAACTTTTGTAACGTATAACTGACTTCTTCCCTTCCTCCATTACACTTTGAAACCGTAGATTACTGCATTTGATAAATCTCTCCATGCCTTGAGCACACAATGAAAACAACACACACGTATCATCAGCAGGCAGAGCATAGCAGTGAAACACAAAGTGTGTTTCAGACACCAAGTGAACTACAGCTAAGGAAAAACTCCACAAAAACCAGTTTTAGAGCAATGTTTGACTTGTTTCCACTTGCTATAAAGCTAACACACTTTAAAAAGAAACCACTCAATTAGTTAAACTATATTGATAAAAAGAAAAATAAAGTAGCAGCTCTGTGGAAATATGTATCATGAAAAATGGCTGAAGACATAATAGTACTAGAGGCAATTAGAAAGTTATGTTGCATTTATACTACTAGAGGAAAGAAGGAATATAATGAGTTTTAGGATCTACACCAATCACATAATTTGAGGGGTGACTCTTTTTGCATCCATTCTATCTGACAGAAAACCCAAGTACATGTCTCTTACAAAGATGACAAGCAAAGAAGCTAAGAATACAATAGGGGAGTACAAGCATTCCCAAAATTCTTCTGATTAAGCTTCACTTTCTATAGAGTTACATTGTAAGAAAGGCTCTTATTTCTATAGAATCTTAAGTGCTTAGTTCTGTAGAATCAACACAGTCTGATGTTTGTGCAACCTAAACATTTATTATCCTCAGATCTGTTCCTGTCCACTAAGAGGGAATAATTCCATGCACAAATATTCCCAATAAACAAAGTAATTTTTTGCTTACAAATGCAATTTCACTAAAAAATAATGTCTATTCAATAGAGCTCTTCAAAAGTAAACTACATTTATCTGACTTTTGGAACTATACATCCTGAACATATCTAGGAGTTTGATTTCAGGTAATATATTAAAGCTTAAAGCAAGCTTGGAAAAAACAAACACAGATTTTCCTGGTATCAACTAACTTGTGAATGCCAGCCATCACCTTATCCTGATCATGGCTCTAGACTCAATTAGGCATATAAAACATGAGCTTAAGTGAAATAGTAATTTTGGCAAAATGAAGTTGCTCCATTCACAATATTCTCAGAACAAAAAAAACAAAAAAAAAAATTTAAAAATTCTAATAAGGAAGTTGAAGATTACCATTAAAACAAACAAACAAAAAAACTCCTCTCCCTACCAGGAAAGGGAGGAAACCCAGGATTAAAACAATTCTGGGACTGTTCTCATGTAGTATAGAGTAATTTTCGCTTAAAAAATTTCTCCATCTGCATCTCAAATCCAGTACACTGAAGAGATGCTTCCTACGTATCATCCATGTTACTAATTCTCAGGTGGATATACATACATGGAAATGTACACAGATTAACAAGAAGTTCACAAATAAAAAGTTTTGATTATATAGCTGCATCCACACAAATGGTCACATGGAAGACCACTTAAGTAAATAGTGCTCCACAAAGGCAAGCGAGTGCATCACCACAAAAGCAATAACCTGATCAAATTCAATCACAGAATGCCAGGTTGGAAGAGACCTCAAGGAACCTCTGTTCCAGCCTTTTTTGGCAAAGGCACAGTTTAGACAAGATGGTCTAGCATGTTGCCCAGGTAAATCTAAAAATTTGTGTCCAACATTGGGGAATCCACTGTTTCTCCAAGAAGATTATTCCAATGGCTGATTTTCCTAACTGTGAAAAATTTTCCTCATGTCAAATCAGGATCTCCCCAGGGCTAACTTGTACCCATTACCCTTCATAATTCCACATAATTCCTTGTAAAAAGGCCATCTCCGTATTCTCGGTAGCCACTCTTTAAATGCTGAAACACAGTGATGAGGTCTCCTTTAAGCATTCCTTTCTCAAAGCAGAACAAATCCAGCTCACTCAACCTCTTCCTACATGACAGGCTTCACAGTCCTCTTACGGCCCTCCTCCAGATCCTCTCCAGCCTTTTTTTAATATAGCAGGGACCAAATTACTATAGGATGGATACAGTATTTCATATTAGAATTAATTTATATTAGATACCTTGTTGACAGTGCTTGATGTACTCCCTATTCCCCTGCCCACCCCACCCCTTCAAGAAAGGAAGCATGAAAGGAATTTAAGCAAATTTTAAAAACGCAGCCAAGATACATAGTTCCATTTTCCACTTCAGAAACACAAAAGATGACACTATGCAAAAGCTGACATCAGAGCCTTGTACACCACTCGTAACACAAGGCCCGATATTTAAATGTCTCCACTACATCAGTAGTCTTTTGTCTCTCTGGGGAACAAAGATGACAGCTGACCAAGAGAGTATCTTACTCTAACATGAAACTGGTACACGACACTTGCCATAGCATATGACCAGCCTGACTGGTCTATAAGAACACCTGAAAGACACAGTTGCCATAAGCAGTAGCCATTTACCTCTTCTGGAAGGCCACACGATGGAAATACGCTTTCCTGCTCAGAGGCTGCTGACACTAATGATGAGACAGAAAGGTGAACGCTGACATCAGTCCCGTGGTAACTGACAAGGACAACCAATCACATCCTGGATGTGATGGGTACCAGAGCAAAGATCTAAAACAGGTTTTGTAAGCTCAGACTTTGTAAGCAACTTTTCTTACCTTCTCTGCCTCAGTATAAACACCATATCTTACCTCCATATAAACATTTTTAAAATTGAATAAAATTCTGGGAAGCGATTAAAATGTATTGCACCAAAACCACAGAATGGCTGAAACGCTGAGATTCATAAAAAATAAGTATTCACTAGTGTGAATACTTATTCCAAAAACTGTCCTAAGAAATGCTTCAGCTATGCATGAAATGATGAAGTCAACATAAAAAAACTAAGACCAAGTACCTCAAAATGTTCTCCAAAGACACTGCAGTCTATTACAGTTAATATATATATTATTATATTATCTGTATTAGTGTATATATATACTACACAGTTAATTACCAGTTATTTTCCACCTAAAAGTACCTGCAAAGGCAACAAAAGGAAAGAACAAAGAGACTTAAAGGCTGAGAAAACAGAACTGCAGTCATTTTAGTGTAGTCTCGAGTTAACAGCACAAGGATTTAACAATATTATCCAAACTCAAGATTCCCCTTGCAACAATATGTTCCTAGGAAGTTAGGCAAAGCACATCGCAAAGAAGTCACCCATATACCCAAAGGAAACCCTCTCTCACTCCTCCATCCATGCTTAGTATCAAGATTTTGCACATGTTTGAGGAAAAGCTTAATATTCACATTTCCAGTAGAAATTGCTATACATGACTTCTCAGCATCATTAGTTCCACTGTCGGTGAGAGTCGACTTCTCTCAAACAGCTCCATACATCTACTGCATAGCCCTGGAACAGCCTCTGAATATAGAGTGAGAAGACATCCCCTTCATTTGCACAATTTAGAACTCTTCTGTCCTGGCACCCAAGCACTGAGCTTGTCACAGAACCAGGGCACCTATTCTCAGGATATTTTAAAACTGATTAGCCAAGACCATAACAGTCTAAGAATCTGTCAAATACTTAAGTGTTCTAAGTTACTGCAAAGTATCTATCAAACTATAATCTAAACACTAACAGTGAGCACAAACAATCGAATTTGGGAAAACTAATCTCCTCCTCCAGAAGCTGCAAATGGAAAGCAGCAGAACCTACGTGGCCTTTCCAGTGCTTTTGATTTAGCAACCTAGTATTTTGCAATTACGAAACACCGAGCTCACACAGGAATTAGTTAAGACAGTTTGTTGCAAAAGGAGAATGAGTTAGAACAAGGACAGTAATACCTGTAGTGCAGAAGTACAATAGAACAGCCATGCCAGATCAAAACAAAGGATCCTCTAGGCCAGAACACTTCTACAGCAGTCAAAAGTGAACACCTCAGGAACAGTGCAAGAACAGACAAGTATATAGACAAATGTTTCCCAAAACATTCTTTCAGTCTCCAGAAAAATGACACTTCAGCCACTTTCTGAGCCAGAAATTGTGCCTTTACAGTTAACAACCTTTCTTTTCTGTTAATTTGTCAAGTTCCCACTTAAATTTAGTTAAACTTTTAGCATTTCTTGAAGCAAGACAGCTTGAATGTCAATGCTTATTTACATTTAGCATGAAGAACCTGAAGCTCTTGTACTGAAAATACAATGAAGAATGAATAAAAATAACTTACTGCATAAACACTGCTGTTGCTACCAAAAAAAAAAATAAAAAAAAATGAAAGGGAGGAAGATAAAAAAAGGGTTTTATCACACAGAAGAGGCTTGTCTTGAAGATGATGGAATTTTAATAGCACCCCAGGAATTTAATACCACAGTTTTATAAACAGAGTACTTGATTATTTAAAAATATAACTTCCATAAAGAAGATCTGCAAGTTTACCACAGCCTTGAAATGCAGGCCAGTCTGAAAATCAAGGTCATATACACTTAGTCCGAGTCAGCCTTGCAGGAATATCACACATTTACAGACAAACAAGCACTCTGCCCAGGCCACTTTATAGAAAGCATGAAGAAGGAAGACAACACATCCTCAGTTTAGTAGTGACACAGCTTCACACTGCACACTCAAATTCCATGTCTACACAAAGCCCTTACATCAATAACAGCAAAAAGTTTGAGGCCAAACTTACCCTGCACACCTAGAAATTTAGGTCAAAACCCAACTCTGCTTTTATTCAGGTTACAACACGCCCACTTCGCAGCAGACAGCAAATCTCAGGTTTTGACAACCTTCCAGCACCATCCTACGTTTCCTCTACAGTTTCTCATTTCTTTGGCTCACTCTCTACCCACTCACTCTTTATGCATCACTCTTCAAACATTGATTTGATGCCTTGTTCGGAGAGAAAGATATTAATCCTTCATTTCTCTGCTCTATTTACACAGTGCTGTGCTCATGCCAAACAGCATTAATAAAGGCATTGTCCCTCCAAGGGATTTTTTGAGGGCCAAGTACTCTGTCCACACTAGCATACTGACTTCTCTCTTGTACAATGGCAGCAAGGAATGTCAGAGAAAGCTCCATAACTTGTCACTGACACTGCTTACACCGTTTGTTGCAGAAGCTGGTAGGTGGGGAGGAGTGATCACACTACCAAAAAAGAAAAGACAGTCCCGTGATTTAGGCAATTTAATTATAACCCAGAAAACTGAGCTCCACTCCTCTCTCTTCTACATAACAAAAAGTCCGAAACCTTAACCTTTGCCTTAAGTAGATGTCACACATTGTATGTACTTTACTCTTTGAACATTTATCTGCAAGTAAAATCAAAGAGAATTGTGTACTACCCAAAAAACTGCTATATATTCTGACAGAATGGAAATGGATATAAACATCTTCAACTGGGCGCTGAAAATCAGCGATCAGTATTCACACTACTGACAGACTTTATGCCTCTACCTACCAGCACGTCTTTACTTTGTGTTTGGGGTTTTTTTCACTGTTAGAGTTCACACTTGAGAAACTCTCATAGTAATACAATAAAAAATAATGAGAAAAATGACACTGCCCTGAAGAAAAAAAGATTTGAAGTAAACTCCCAAATTATGTGCATTAACAAGAACCCTGAATATCTCTACCCATTTAGTACAGCCGACAGTATTACAAACTAAATAACAAATCAATGCAGTAAAACACACAGGTCCTTAGAGACATGCAGTGGCACACATCAGCAATACACACATACTGATGGTATAATCTTCATATTCTCACTTCCAAGCAGCTACAAATCTGACTTTTTAATTCTAAAATATTACAGATTCTGTTACAAAGTAAAAAGATGTTTTGGTTCTAACATGTCTCAAAAGCATAAAAAACCCATCCACCAATACTAACCTAACTGTGGCCAAATCAAGGCACCCTTACTTCTCTGTTTCTGGTAATTGGCAAACTGCTCATATTTGGAAGGTGAACTTGAACACTCAACAGCAGAACCTACAGAGTAATAAATTAATCAGCTCACAGTGTGGGCCTACATACTCTATACGGCATCCAGAATTACGCTTGAACATATAAATCGTGCTATGCCTAAGCATGTAACATTTTAAATTCAAATCCTCAAGTTACGCAAAGAAAAGAGATGCATGACTTAGAATCTCAACTCAAGGAAAAACAAACCAGGGTAAATCAATACTTAAACCAAATGATGCACAAAAACCTCACATCCAGGAGGTAAATCGAGGAAAACTCTTACACGGCATTCATAAGTTATTCTTTTGAAGGTCAGGGCAGTAAAGTTTCTAATCATATGTGGAAAACATTAGAATAACAACAAACAGATACCAATGACCGTAATGTTTTCGTGGCAGCAGTTTCCATTTAAACTAAGAAAAGCGGGTTGGGGAGGGGGGCGGGGGAAGCTAGCTCAGTCAGTCGAAAAACACACTAGTTATTTCAAACACACAGTTACGACACAGAACCAGCAAACCCCATCATGTAACAACAGCAGCTAGCCCACTCTTGGAGTCAACCCAGAGGCCGAGCACAGCCCCCGAGCACCCACCTCCGCCCGGCCCCAGAGAGATGGGCACTGCAGCATGCGCTGAAGGTCAACATTCCCAGGCCCTGCCCGTACCTTCTGGGTTTGTGTGCGCTGCCCCCGCTCACCGCGGAACAACGGGGCCGAAAATCGCCCACCCAGCCGCGCTTCGCTTCAGGGATCAAAGCACAGAGGGCAGCTCCGGGCCGGGGGCAGGGGGACACAAACCACGCTCCGCTCCGCACGTCTGCAGCGACACGGAGGGCAGGGATGGAGGCAGGGAGGGATCCACCGGGCGGAGGGACCGCGCTGGGCATCACGCCAAGCACTGACAGCACGGTTCGTCTCCATCCCGCTCCTCTGCCCCCAGCCCGGCCCTCAGGGCCGAGCCACAGCCAAGAGGCGCTTTCCCACCCCTAGTAAACCCCTTCCTTTCGCACCCACCCCGGCCCGGGGTGCGCGCCCGTGCCTGCCCTTGGGGCAGGTCCTCACCTGCATCCCCGGCAGCCCCGGCTGCACGGGGGAGTGAGCCATGGCGGCGGCGAGGGAGGCAGCCGGGTCTCCTCAGGCGGCTCCGGGGCACACAGCTGAGCTCATCTCCACGCTCTCAAACACACACAGCGCCGCCGCCGTCCTCGCCCTCCTCCTCCTGGCCCGTCCCCCGGGCGAGCAGCGCCTGTGCGCCGGCGGCGGGAAAGGGGCCGTCCCGAGCCTGGGCGCTCCACGGCCCCGTCACGGATGCAACAGCGGCTTCCTCATCCCTCCCACTCCTCCTCTTTTTCCTCCTCCTCCGGGCCGTGCTGGCGACACGATGACAAACCTGAGGCGGGCGGAGGAGGAAGGCGCCGCCTCTTCTCGCCGGCTACCTGCGCGCTGTGCCCCGCCCGCTGCGCCCCGCGGTCCCCGCCGGCACGGCAGAGACCGAGCCGCCGTGCGGGGTGTCCCCTGCCTGCCTCCCCTCCGCCGGGCAGTCCAGGGAAGGTCACGGCAGCGCTGTCGCCCCGCTGAGCTCCGTGGTTTCGGGAAGCGCTGGGTTTCCCTTCCCAAGCTGCAGGAGCGCTAAGCCGGGGTGACAGCCGTGCTTCTGCAGCGGCTGCGAAACGCGAGCGCAGCGTGGTTGGCGGTCGGGGCTCACCCGTACGGGCGGACCCCTTGAGAACCTGACGGTGGTCTGGTCTATTGCCCGTCTTTGGCACAGCTGAATTTCAAGGGCTCCATCACACCATTTCCGATGTGCCATGGGGCGCCCTACATTTCTCTCCCTCCGCAGCGAAAAGCTAGGGAGTTTCGTATTAAAATTACCAAAACCTCTTAGCCAGTGGGTCTGGGATCCCTGGGTCAGTGTGGATCACTGTGTTTTCAATTGATTTTGAAAAATGAGGTGAGTATCCACTGCAGCATAAATTATTTTCATTAGATTATTCACTAGAGTTCATACAACTATCTTAGCTTCAAGAAACACTTTAAAACACAAAACTGGTCTTACTGAGAAGCCGCCAGAACTCCCACTGACGTTTTTCCTATACTTATGATATTTCTTGTCTAATGTGGGCTGAGTCAATGCTACACAACTTTGTTGTAAACACTTGTAGACACATAAATGTTCCTAAGAGTCCTACCCCTCAGAATAAATAACATTCAAATAGAATTAGTTAACAGCTTTATGCTGGCTAGTATGTGCGTGTGCACCCATACTCACATTGCTTGTTTACCTGAGAAAAGAGAAAAGAATATACCAGATCTTGAGTACAGTGAAACACATAAAGGATAACAGCTAGGAATTGTGTAGAAAACCAAACTACTGGGATTCATCTTTCAGTTGTTCATGAAGGACTTGATAGTACCCTTCATGCTGGAATAGAGTTTAAATTCTGTGGGTTTTAGCTTGAGGAAATACCAAAAAAATTTATATTTTTTACATTTTCTTACTGGTGTGTAATTTTATAAGAAATGTGAAATCTTTCATTTGCGTTTTACCTCAGTCAAATGCCAAATTACATTCACAATGAAGATCAACTTTTCTATTTAGATGTTTTCTAAAGCATTTTTACAATCTTTTTTTTTTTTAAAAAAAACAAATACAATTCTAGTATCTCTATGGTTGTTTCACTGATTATAGTAAATTTTTCTAGCTTGATACGAATAAAGGCCATGTGCTACAAATGAACCTCATCCTTTCTTTCCATGAATACCACTGAGCTTCCAGTACCTCACATAATATTAAAATTCTCATTGAGAAAATATCAGTTTTACTATTGCCTGTGCAGCTTTATTCTTGCTGTTTTCTAAATAGTAATGATTTTATCAGCTGCTTTACTTTTTCTGCAGTCACACATTCACTGCAGAGTTAAAAAAAAAGGTACATAAATAAGTTTTGTATTATGGAAAGTATACAATTATTATTTTCTGTCTTTTAGTATATTCTTTGGGACTTCAGTAATTTTCGTAAGTAGCAAATACTTGATTTGCTAGAGTTGCTTCTGGTTTGTCTTGTTAATTTCCTTTCTACATTTAGGTTGTAGATTCTCTAGCTCAAGGCACATAAGCACAGAAATGTACCCATGCTTCTACCATGCAGGCTCCTGGGTTAGGGCCATTGTGAGATCTCTCTTGCTTGTGTGCTGCCAGTGAGTAAAGATCATGAATTTATTTCATCTCAAGGTTTTGAGGTTCTGTATTATGTGTTCAACAAGAAGCTGTGCCTGAAAAATCATTGCTTGAGCAGTGGAATAAGCTGTATGGGCAGATTTACTTGTCAAATGCAGGAAAACAAAGCAGCAGATTCAAATCTCCGTGTCATAAACAAGATACCAGTCCAAGCTTTAGTGAAGTCAGAATAATGTATTACAATGTCTAATTTCTGTCAACTCCTGTATTTTATACTGTATCATATGTTCTGATACACTTCCAATTTTTCCTTGGACTTGCAGAAATTTTAAACATTGTTTTGAATGTAATTTTAAAATAATGTGTTTGCTGTTTGTTTTGTAAATGCTAATCTTTCAGTCTAAATGTCAGCTTCATCCTCACAGACTTAATAGCAGAAGTCTTGCAAATTTCTCACCTTTCTCACCTTTTCTGTTTTTTTCTCTTCTGAAAAAAATAAATTTATGTATTATACCTCAAAAAAGGCTACTCTTGCAGAAATCTTCCTTAAAAACATAGCAATTACTTGTTACACTAGACAACTATCCCAATACAATGACTGAGACTTCAAAAATAAACAGTTCTTATCATTAAGATGGTTCCATGTTGTATCTTTTTGAGGCCAGATGTTTCCAAGTTTCAAAAAGTCAATTTATTGCATGTGTTGATTTTTCAATAACTGCCTTGTTTTCAGTTTAATGTGATACTTTGAATATGCAGAGATTTTCTGCTTTGCTGATTATAGAAGAAAAAGGTTACAAAAGAAAAATATAATTACATAATTGTAAAGGCAGTGACTGTGAACCTCTGCTTATAAAGTACTTATGAAGAAAAAACATTTTCCTTACTGACAAAGACTCAGATTTCTCAAATGAGCAATGTAAGACCGTTTGGGTTTTCTAAAAAGAAAAGTGCACCAGAAACTCAGTCTTTTTGAATTTATATTATATCATAAATAATCAATCATATCTTGAAATAGTGTCTATACTACAGGAGAAGCACTGTGGACTGTAACAGGTGGGACTCCCATTCAAATAGGATTGTGTTTGCCCACCTTGTAGGGCAGCCGGGCTATCCTGCTGTCCTTGGCCTGAGGGCTCTAGAACAATTAACTGAGTCACAATACTGAACTGTTCCCTGCTCATCTTGCTTCTAGGTTTTTGCTCTCTTACTTGTCCACCCTTATCCACCACTATCTTTTTTCCTTCCTTCTTCCTATTTCTCCACTTTCTTGACTGAAGAATTTTTTAGTAAACTGTTTTAACAAACTGTAAAAAATGTGTAATTTCTTCTTTTAACGGTATATATTAGGTTCCTAGTCTTGTCACTTTTTAAATGACCCTGTTAATAGTCTGATGGACTATGTACACAAAATTGAATGCTTGATAGTTTGCCAGTAAGGCTCCATTTTGAATGCTTACATTGTAAAGGTGTGGCACTTGCCTGTATCAGTACACTGCACTGCAAACTTAACAAGCTGCTTTTCTGTAGGGCCACACTAAGGATATTTACAGCAGCCGTATTCTGACATTATTCTACTGTGTGGAAGGAGATATGTACATTTCACTGTCTATAACAAAAAATATTCACATGTTGTCCAAGACTGATGATTTATCTGCCTTTAAGTGTGTTTGCTCCACAAGATTAGTTTCCAGTGAGCTTCCACACTATACAGCAATCACACACTACAGAACATTGAGTTTCTTCCTCTATTTCCACCAAAATTTGAAAATTTCCATTTTTGGTGGAAAGGGTGTCCCTTCTACAAAGTTCATGCTGGAGCCTTTCTTCCTCTCAAGATGCCACGGCTAACCCCTGCAGCAGAGGAAGCTTATGTATCTTCAAAAGCACAGATTGACTTCCACAGCTAGATTTGGCTGTGCACTTACATTCTGATTCAACATGCCACTTCTTAGAAAATAGTTTTGCCAATTACAGAAGCAGAGTTGGAAGTTCAAACAATGGCATTCTACTTCAGGTCTTGTGAATGCTGAAGGGGGAAAAATGGTTATTAAATTATGTTTCCCATAGAAAAATCCAATATTTTGTTATGTTTGTACAAAACATGTTGTTCTGTATATAATTTCCTTCTTGCAGTGATGTTCTTCATATCATTTATAGAAAATTGCATGGGTTTGATATTAATAGAAGAAAATGCACTTTCTTGTAGTACTGAGAATCATAATGGATAAGCCAGGATGAGGCAGGAAATGGAAGAAATGTCTTGAGTGTTACACGCTCTTTATTAATAATATAAGTGCCTGAAAGTATTTTAGTATTCCAGGCAGACAATTAAAATTAGATGGGGACCTAGAGCTCATTAAGAAACATGAGATTGATTATACTGCCCTGTGCCTCTGCCCCTGAAGAGCATCATTGCATTATATCTAGCTTTTTATAAGCCTTACGCTTAGCTGCTTGTCACACAAACCAAACATAAGCAAATGGAAGATAACGTACCTTCTCTATCTTCTTCTCACATTTCACATTTTATAATGGAGACACCAGTTCTTATCTCAGATTAATGTCTATGTACACAGCAGAGTAGAGAAATCTTCAGACTAAATGGATCCAATAAGGGTGACCCTTAATGGTTTTAAACTAAAACAGAGTCAATTTAGATTAGATAGAAGGAACAATTTTTTGACAATGAGGGTAATAAAACACTGGAACAGGTTGCCTAGAGAGGTGGTGGATGCCCCATCCTTGGAAACATTAAAGGTCAGATTGAACTGGGCTCTGATCAATCTGCTCTAGATGAAGATGTCCCTGCTCACTGCAGGGGGGTTGGACTAGCTGACCTTGAAAGGTCCCTTCCAGCCCAAACTATTCTGTGATTCTATGACCCTGTAATCATGGTGAGATGCTCTCTATAGACAGTCCATATCGTCACAGATCTAAAATGTTTGCTTGCAGGTTACAGTTGTCTCGGCAGGAAAATGTTGCATTGTATCTCACTGGTAACTGCTAAGTAGTGGTTTCACAACTGACCGCACTATTTCACTATTTTAGGTTAAGAATTATGCCATTTTACCCTTTACTAATCTCATGGTATACCAGTGTTTTGCCAGGGGATGAGGGTCAGCACAAAATATATACACACAAACTTTAAAGAATAAGTGTACAAATTTACTATAGTGCAAAACAGCAAAGAATTACAAAAGAAGCAAAGAATTACAAACGGATAAGCTTAGCGATGCACCTAATCACTACTACAAAGAGTTTCTATAGTGATTAAGAAAGATACATCACCAGCTACCCTGTATAATACATTCCCATCATCCAGACCCACACGTCAGTTGGGGAGCCCTGGTCACAGCGAAGGGCCGGAGGACCCCTCCTGGGAACTGGGAAATCCTATGCAGTGTGTCCACTCACAGGTGAGGTCTCCATCTTTGCTGTGAAGAAGGCCAGCTTTTATATTGTTAAGCAAACAAGCTTATGTCACTTAGTGCAGAAAATATATGTCTTTCTTCTCTCCTTGGTTTTCACCCAAAGCCTGGCTAGGGCTTCAAAGGAAAATCAGGGAGGCAATTTGAACCAACTACTGTTGAATAAAAATAGATGCATTCATATCTAATTAGGCCAGTTGTGTACCTCCATGGCCTTGACTAGTCTCAAAATACAGCAAGATAGATACATTCATAACAAATACACTAATTAAGCAGAATTTTGGCTAATAAGCAGATACATGGTTAAATATAACATCAGGTGGGAAGGTTCATCTAGAGGTCAGCTCTGACTCAGGGCCTCAGCACTTCAACCAGCATCTACCTGTAAAATCTTGTGTCAGCAGTAGTGTAATGTATTCATCTGTTGAATAAATAAACACATGGATTCCTGCATGTATCAGTTGTCAGTCTGGAGGGTTGGTACCAGATGAAAATGACTATGATGTGATGGGTTTTGTAGAGTACAGCTTCATGCTGTACTTAATCCAACTTAACTGCAGTCTGCTGCCAAAGTGCTGATCCCACTCTTCCTTTCTCTCACCCCGGGCTCCGGTCCTTGCATTAGCAATCACATGCCCACTTGGCGATTCGGATCAGTTCACTGATCCCACTGGAAGAGCATCTACATCCTGTTGGATTAGTGTCCTGTGGCAGCAGTCTCTGGGTGTCACACAGCCGGGATACCATGTGTGATGGAATGAGGCTAACACATCCCCTTCACTGGTAACCCTCAGTCAGCTCAGATGAGGTAGAAGGTGAAACTCCATCCAGAATGTCCTATATGGAGTGGGATGGTTGCTCCAGCTCTGTCATACCACAGAATCCACCTTCTCAGCTTGCAGGAGTGAATGCTCTCACCCCTGGTTTAAGCCCAAAGCTGTGTATCTGTCACAGTCAACCTTTGCAGAGCATGTCCAGAAGCAAACAGTGAAGGAATGACTTTGCTGGGTAATCAGAGCCCTCAGCCTGCAGCCTTCACAACCCCAAAATTTAACACTCAAAAGGGGAAAGCCAGAAATGACAGATACCCCCAAGTATACCCCAAGTGAGGGGTTATTTTGGGAGGGTTTATATTAGGAAAATTAATTACAGGCTATAAACTGTTTCCTAGTATTTGAACCCACCATTATCCCCACTAGGTATGTGCGTGGTACAGCTGCAGCCTGTAATAACTGGGCCCCCACAAAAATACAGGTCCTGTGCATGTGCCTTTCCACTCTGCCCATCATTCCCATCCCACAGCCTTCTAAAACTAATTATCCAGTAAGTTCCTGTAGTGCTCATGGTGCTCTGACACACTGCACCATCTTCCACCTCCGCCTGCAGACCTCCTCTCATTCACAAAAATCAGCTGCCACCTCCCACTTGCACCAGACCTTTGGCAAGATCCCAAAGGCTCACACTCCTTTGGCATCTACAGTTTCCAGCTCAGTTTTCCTCTTGTCTTTTTCATGAGAGCAGGCTTCCTCTAAGAAAGGACTAATCTCTTCTTCCAGCTGAGGCAGAGGGTACCTGATACTTTTACTTGCAAAGAGCAGGTTTTGCTGCTCCACATCAGCACTACTGTTCTTCCCTGCACAAGCGCAAATATACAAGGTGAGTTATGGGTCGTAGGCTTATATTAACACTGCAATGGAGCAGCAGACGGGGTCAGTCTCCCCATCCCACTGTCTCCTGATAGCAGAGGGATTTGCCTCAGCACCACAGCTGCTTGTAGAGTTGGTCAGAGGGGACTGCAGGAGGCCACAAACCTACATTTATTTTTCTGTTGAAGATTAGGTGAGAAATACACAGATAAACCTCTGAAACTGCTAATAAGAATTATCATCAGGAAGAAAGGCAGAGATGACCCTGTGAGACACTTTGCATACAGACTTACTTGTGTTAAATGCAAACTTATGCTATGCACAGTGTGTGGAACTCACCCAGACAGTCTATTTTTCCTGCATTGGGTTCTGGTTTCTTACCCGAATACTGCAGTTGTGCCACACATCTACTCTCCTTTCCACTCCTTCTGCATCTTGTACCTGGAATATATCCTGCCCCCAACTGCAACTTCATCCCAAACTCTCTTGGCGCAAATCACGATGTTCCCTGCCCTTCTTTTGAGAAGGTCTCCAGTGCCAACTCACCACCTGCCTGGATCAGGTATTATTGATCATTATTTTTTATATGTGATATATATATATATATAATCAGATATATGTATGAGGTGATGTAGTTGTGTCCACTGAGGGGCTTAGCAAAGCATACTGATAACAGTGCAAAGATTCTCCTCAGCTCCACTGGGCTCTTGATTTCTCATATTTGTAGGTAGTTCATGGGTTCCTCAGCCCATGGCACGTCTTCCTTTTCACTTGTATAGAGGCTGACACTATATTCACCGACTTATTTCCATGAGAAATTTTCTCAAAGAATTTAGTGCTGTCCTAGGCTTGGATTTATTTGTATTTATTAAAGTAAAATAAAAATTTCTGACCTGTTCCTTATTGTAGGTCAAGGTTTTGCCATGTGTTTTTATTTCAGGAGAAACACAAGACCATATAGATATTATGTTCTGGCTGTTAAAGAAACATTTTCAAAATAAGCATATCTGTGATGTTTATACACATAAAGTGTTTGTATTTAATGATTTGAGTGTTTAGCCAACTTCTGTAGAGTTTATTTTTAAAGCATTTCAGTTCACCTTCAAGATTAAATCCCAGACCTTCCAGCTGCCTAAAAACTGTCCCTCCTAGCAACTACCTTCTTCTTCAGCACTGCCATTGTTTCATACCAACTTAACCTGAGCTGGAAACCACACCTCTTCCCTACAGCAATCCTGATCTGAAGTTTCCTGTTTTCCATAGGGCAGACTCAGCTGAGGACAGAGCAGGGAGGAGCAGATCCATCAGTTCTTGGCCCCAACCTGCAGCTCTGGTTAGAAGTACCTCAGGAGCTGTCGACCAGTGACTCTCCTAACTTCTCCCATCCCAAAGCTTTGTCACCAACTATCACAAACTCTTTCAATATCAGCCCTTCCCAAACGATTTCAGCATGTGAGCCCAGGGTAATCAGAATGTCTCCTCCTAGCAGTCTTGCCTCCCAAAGCTTTCCCATCCGAGTCACAATTCACAGCAAATCCCTTCTGCTTTGAAGGCCTCCTCAAGACCAGTTACCTGAGGGTCCATCCAGACCCTGATCACAATCCTCTCAACCCTTGCAGCAGCAGCACCCATCACCCTACAGGCTATGGAGGTTCCTTGTTACCCTCCCAAGGACTATAAGAACCCTACCCAAAGCTCTTATCTAATTATGTTTGAGTTTGATTCTGAAGTTTGCCAGACAACTCTAGAACCTGTGTCTGTACATTGAAGAAGACATCAGAATGAAAAGTGCAGTGATTAAGAGATGTCTAAAACTGACTGTCATTCAGGAATGAGTTGCTCTTCCAGCAAACTCCCTTAATGCACTGTATCTAGCAGTCATGGCCTCACCAAGAGCCATATCAGAGAGCTGGGGCCCCTACCAAATGCATTGATTATGGCTTTTTATTTAAAGATAGGGCCTGAATTAAGTAGTTGTAGAACAGATTAACAGTTTGGGAGTCACCCAGGAGGCAGGAATCTGAAATCAGTGCATGCTTAATCTGTCAGGACTAAGTGCAGCTCAATTCAGCCCAAATTCTGCATCCACTTAAAAGTAATCTTTTGTTGGCATGCCTATGCATCTCTGTATTTAACACAGTGCTGACTTCTCTGTGGATGAGCCTGCTGTGCCCACAGGAGCCAATTCTGCTTTGTCTGACTAACATTTTGCACAGTTACAAAAACTCCCTCCAACCTGCTTGTGGCTTTGCTTCATGGGGCAGTGATTTATTCCTGGAGTTTAAGTCCTGCAATGAAATTGGATTAAGCACAACATGAAGCTGTAGCCAGTGATCTTAGCATATTTTAGAGTAAGACCATTGGCTGCTGCAGAACCATTGGCTTTATTCTTATTCTTAACTATTCTTCAATATCAAAGTCTCTTTTAATAATGCCATGTGAGATTTTGGCAATTTTAATAATTTTTTAAAAGTTTTTTAAGATGATTTCCTCCAATGCTGCCTGAAACTTTCTCCTGCTAGATATTTTAATTTTTCTAAGCATACAGAAGCCCTATTGTCTCCCAAAGCAATACTGATCTGTGCATCTGATATGATACTGATCTAGATATTTTCATAAGATAACCTGAAGCTTGTGATAAATGCTAGTGAAAAGTTATCAAGTTAACGATGCGGGAGGCGGGAGGAGAGTGATCTGTCAGTCTTCCCTGACTCTGTAGTGTATTTTTCTGCCACCTGGTGGTGGGAGATGAGGTCCTGGGACCTTCCTAAGGAAGATCTTCCTGAGCAAGGGGCCTAGAGTTGGCAAGAAAAAAAAAAAAAAGACGGGGTTAAATAAAGGTAGGAGAGTGTCATGCATTTTGTATCTATTAATATTACCCAGAATCTGTAGTCACAGACTGGCACTTCCCTTCAAAAAACCCAATCTGGGCAAAGCAAACAAATCCTTCCAGTTCTACAAGCTGCCTCAAGGCACATGGGAGATGGCTCTGGGCTTCTCTGATTCCTCCTGACTTCACCAAGCTCCTTGAGCTGGAAGTAGGTAGCACAGCACAGCACCTTGGGTCTGCCTCCCACAACTGGGTGGCAGCAAGTCATGGTGGGGAGCAAAGTCATCACCTATGTGCTTGGGCAGCCATCTGCTCTGAAGCTGATGTAGTGGAGAAATGGTGGGTCACACTTGCAATGAACGCGTGAAATGAAGAGCTAAATCCAAGAAAACAACCAAACAAAACCCACCAAAGCCCAGCTTGGGTTTCCGTAACTCAGTCAGAAATGTGATGGTGAGTGACTGCAGCCCGGACCAAAACAGGGGGAGGAGATGGTCTGTGACAGTAACATCTTGCTCGGCTGCAGCAGAGTATCATGACTATTAGTCTCATATTCCTGCTCCCTGCAGAACAGCAGGTGTAAATGTAGAGGACGTGGAGGTTCTCTTCCCGTCCTCCTCAATTTCCATGCTCAGTTTTGTAAGAGCAGCATGCCTCACTCACCAGGCCCTGCCAGCATGGGACATCCACTGCTCTAACTGCAGTAAACTCATATAGTGATGTTCCCCTCCTGCCTTCCCATGTTTGGGGTGAGAATTCAGTAAAAATGCATTCAGTATCATCATTTCCCTTAGGTGGTTACAGAACTGGTCTCAGGCACTCTGTTGAACTAAAGGAGCAGCCTGAAGGAGCTGCCCCACTTGAATTAACCTTTACTGGAAATATTTTTTGTAAGATAAGATCTTAGGAAATATGATTCCTATCTAAGCAGAAAACATTTCCAATTTGTATTACCAAGAAAGCATGGCATGGCTCCAGGAGCACTGATATTATTATTATTATTGTGGGGGTTTTTTATGATTATGAGGTTTGAATAAAGTATTTTTTCCCAGCTGGGAAAGGACTGCATGTTCAATTTAGAGTAAAAAAAAGCCCTCTATGAGCTATGATGGAAAGGAGCTCTGACAGGGACATACATTGCAGTCCGCTGAATCTCACAGGAGGAGGATAAACACAATTTCACATGAGCAGACAGCTGAGATTTCATCTTAATCTCATGAGGGTTATATTTGCCAGTAATAGCAGGAGCAGATCAAATGAGGGGTTGCAACAGCAGTTTGAGAGCAAGTGCTATGAAAGCGCCTCACTCTGTTTCATGCTTAGCTCTTGCATAATTTTTATTAATTATTTTATTTAGTTATGCAGCTTCCACAGTTTCAAATTTTAATTCCTCTTCACCCCCAAAATAGAGCAGTGGTGCTATGGAGACAGTCCCTTTCACTATAGATAGTCTCCTTATATGTGTTTCAGAAGGTCTTATGGCTATTTTGGCATTGCAGGGAAAGACGGCTTTTCCTTTCCAGTACATCTGCTGTCAAAGTCAAACCTATCTAATTATCTTCTGCAATAATCAGGATTCCTTTAGGATGCAGTCAATGACAGTTTTAACACTACTTAAGATTATCAGTCTTTGGTATGTCCCTGTAAAGGAAGTAGTTGCTGGCTAGCCAGTGTAGCACCCACTTGCAAGAATGGTAGGAAGGAGGATTCTGGGAACCTGTTGGCCTGACCTCAGAGATAAGGAAGGTTATAGAACAGATCGAGTGTGACCAAACAGTATGTGGAGGGGATCAGGCCCAGCCAGCATGGGTTTGTGAAAAGCAGGTCCTGCTTGACCAACCTGATTTCCTTGACAACCTTCCTATGACAAGGTGGGCCACCTAGGGGATAAGAGAAAGGCTGTGGATGTCATCTACCTAGTATTCAGTAAAGCCTTTGACACTGTCTCCCACAGTATTCTCCTGGAAAAGCTGGCAGCCCATGGCTTGGACAGGTCCACTCTTTGTTGGGTTAAAACTGGTCATGAATTATGTTCCCCAGGGCTCAGTATTTGGGCCAGTCCTGTTTAGTACCTTTACTGATGACCTAGACAAGAGGATCGAATGCATTCTCAGTCAGTTTGCAGACAACACCAAGTTGGATGGAAGTGCTGGTCTGCTGAAGGATAGGAAAGCTCTGCAAAGGGTTCTGAACAGGGTGGATCAATTGGCCAAGACCAAAGGTATGAGGTTCAACAAGGCCAAATGCCGGGTCCTGCACTTGGGTCACGACAACCCCAGCCAGCACTATAGGCTGGGGGCAGAGTGGCTGGAAAGCTGCCCAGCGGAAAATGATGTGGGGGTACTGGTCAACAGGTGCTGAACACGAACCAGCAGCGTGCTCAGGTGGCCAAGAAGGCAAATGACACCCTGGCTTGTATCAGAAGTGGCCAGCAGGACCAGGGAAGTGATTGTTCCTCTGTACTCCGCACTAGTGAGGCTGCACCTCCAATCCTGTGTTCAGTTTTGGGCGCCTCACTACAAGAAATTGAGGTGCTGGTTCATGTTCAGAGAAGGGCAACAGAACTGGTGAAGGAGCTGGAGCACAAGTCCTATGAGGAGTGGCTGAGGGAGCTGAAGGATTTTAGCCTGGAGAAAAGAAGGCTCAGGGGCAACCTTATTGCTCTCTACAACTACCTGAAAGGAGGGTGTAGCAAGGTGGAGGTGGAGGTCAGCCTCTTCCCAAGCAACTAGTGACAGGAAGAGAGGAAATAGCCTCCAATTGTGCCAGGGGAAGTTTAGATTGGATACTAGGAAAAATTTCTTTATTGAAAGAGTGGTTACAAATTGGAGCAGACTGCTCAGGGAGGTGGTGGAGTCCTCATCTCTTGAAGTGTTCAAAAAAATAATTGGATGTGACACTTCACAGTGGACATGGTTGTAATAGGTCAAAGGTTGGTCTTGCCAATCTTGCAGGTGTTTTCTAACCTTAATGATTTTTTGAGTCAGGTAAGCACACAGGTAATCTCTAAAAAATACAGGCTCCGTGTTTTGCTCATCTTCCTCTCCTCTCCTCTTCTCTTTCTACTCCCTACACAGTCAGAGCACTGTGGAACTCCATGGGACATAGACTAGTTATCCACCTCTGGGCTTTAAGTATTTTATGCAGAGCTTTGACTCAGATTAGGAATGAGTATGAGAAAATGGCAACATTTAACAGTAATAATAGAATTACATAGTAGAATTACATTGAATTACAGGCCCCAGTAGTACCCTTGTACTGTGCTACACTCCACAAAACCCTGTCCTGCAGTTGTTGCTAGGAGGAGCAGCAGTGATTGAATTAGGCTGGAAGTGGAGCATTCCTGATTGTCCTTACCCACTTCTTGGGGGAGCAGGATGATTTCAGATTCCTCCTTTGATAATCTGTCTCTCTTTCACACTTTAAGGCAGGACTCAGTTATTTTGTTAGCAATATTCTAACTCTACAAGATGATCAATGATATGCTAAAGTACTATGTCAAGCTGTGAAATAAAAAGGTAAAAGCAATTCGTAGAGGAAGAACATGTATAAGTGGCTTGCAATTACTTCCAGGAATTAAAACCAAAACACAAAAAACTTTGTATACACATTTGTCTGTAACTATGGATAAATTTTTGAAAGGATTGTGCTATTAGTAAGCCAATTTTTAAGAACAGCAACTGGCAGGGGTTAGATTCATGTAGTTCAGAAAATCTGCCATTGACCCATTTTAAATCAAGTGCCATTAAGATGCGCTAAGAAACCATAGGCAAAACCATGGAAGCTGTACAATATATTTGTAATATTATCAAGCACACAGACTATACACATTCCTGTGTCTATCTGGCCACACATGAGTGCAGATTGGAGTGCTAGAAAAGTCTTTCATGATTCACCATTCTTGTGTTTTTTTAAAGATTTGTGTCTGTTTGTTTTAAGAAGTTAATTTAGAATGATCAACTGTTAATTCAATTGATTTCAAGCCATTTTTCTGTTACAGAGAAGATATATATAGAAGACCATCTCAATAGTAAAATAGTCTAGACAGCAGCATCCAAACCTAAACATTGTCAGATTTAAAGGTTAATTTTACCCCTTTAATCTTTAAATCTAATGAACTGAAAACACTAAATTCCAGCCCAAAGACCAATTCCCTGCACATGGCTTTCAGACATGGCTGGCAGGAGCTATCCAGGTGTCTATGCAAGGTTCCCCAATTTTGTCATGTCAGATTCTGGATGAGAAGGCACATGAATATTTTAACTTTAATTACTTAAATCCCTGTTTAAAATGAGGTAAAAGTCTTATCACTGACAATGGTCTCCATGCTACCTCACAGTAGTTTTCACCTCATCAGAAAGCTTTCCTACATAATTTTACACCATTAGTGGCTTTCTACCAGTAAACCACATCCATCATGTTGAACACCAGTTAGTGGGTTTGCTGAAGTGCCAACTTCCAACAGCTCATGATATAAGGACTAGACACACGACCTGCACTTCAAAGAAAAAAAAAACCCAGTAGTGTTACACTGGTAAACAAACATTTCATCTGCTACAGACAAAGTAGTAGACAGATGATGTTATCCTAAAGTATACAGTTAAAGGATAGTTTATATTGCTTAACTTGCACAGCAGAAGAAAGGCTGGGTAGTCTACCATAAATAAAGCTGGTATAAAACCCCCTTAACGCCTCAGAGTTGGGCTGTCCCAGGAGACCTTTAGTCCCAGTGGTTGGGGGACATGCAGCATCTCAATCCCATGGGACAGGCACTCCCCAACTGTCCTTAGAGACCAACAGGGGACAGTGCCTGTGCAGTAACAGGACTCAGGTGGTTAAAGCACGGTCACCAAGGTCATGGGTCCAATCCCTATTAGAGGCCACTCAAGAGAGTTGGTCTTGGGGGTCCCTTCCTATTCAGAATACTCTGTGACCATCTGTGCTCTTCAACTGTGTCAACATTGGATTTGACCTTTCAACCTCCATTTCTGTTTTTATGGGTGAGGGACTCTGTTCTCCATGCACATGGATGTCTAAGTGCCAGCAACTGGAGTGGGAACAGGGGCCCATACATCTGCAGTGCTAGCAAAACAGATAGTGCTGGATTATGTATGTCTGTGTGAGCACTTGCAAATGTTAAAATGTACTTGCTGTGAAATAGGATAAGAGCATTAGGAGACAGCCATCAAACCTAGACATCAAAGCAGCCTAGCCAGGCTAGGGGAAGGGCCAGTGAGTCCAAGTCAGCTGCTGGAAATTACATAGGATGTGGACCTTAAAAAACAAGAATTCCCAAACCAACATGCAGACCACTGGCACTCCATAACATGTACTACAGGACTACCAAGTCCTGTTAGGCAGCAAAATTCAGTCTTCTCTACCATAAGTTTGATGGATGTTATAGGTATATATTAAAAAAAAGAGAAGATTGACACTAATCCATTAGCTTCAAGTCATGGAGTATATAGGAAAAGGCAGCACATACCACATCAAGTTTTGTTAACACACCACTGTAAGCAATACTCTTAAACAATCTACTTTTTTTTTTTTTTAACAACACAAGTTTTATTGCTGTTGCTTATTCCAAAGGTCATTTGCCATTATCAGTTTCCCCCTGAGTGGAGCCTCTAATATTAATTAAAAACAAAACAGGAGTTAAATGGGTAGTTAACAGGCACATAAAGCATTACATTACAGTGCTCATCTAAGTTACTGCCACATGGAGCACAGTCAGCATTTTAATCTGAGCACTACCAGAGCTTTGCTCCCATTATCTGTAGGGAAGTACAGAAGATTTTAAGGTACATATGACCCGCTGCTTTCAAGTAACACTGAGGCTAGAGAGATCATGCAGAGAGCTTGTCTTCAATTGATCTTTCTTGACAAGACTTGTTTATTTCATGATATAAAACTGAAATGCAGTATAAAAATACATCTTTTGTTACAGGGTCCAGTAGTTCCAAGCCTAATTTCAATATTCTAATGCTATAATATTTAAAACTGAGGTACATTAACAGTGCAAATTCTGCTGTAGTTTCTTCAGCATACCACATACAGTACAAGAGAAAGACTAATCTTTTTCTATTGCTTCTCAAGAAGAGGGAAGTTAAAGCAGTTTTTCTTATCGTCTTCCATAAGACATACTATCCAGAGGTGTTATTACTGCTATCCAGATTCCTCTTATGCAGGGAGAGTGAATAGGATTTCATGATTTGAACACACTTCTTGAATACAGCTTCTACATTTTAGAATCAGCTTCAACTTCCTTTTCGCAGTGATCTTGATCCTTTTTGTCTTTTTCTTCCTCACCAAACTGGGCTTCAATCTCATTTGGATCAACATAGGTATAAAAAGTAGCCATGATAGCAAAAATTATACAAACTACCAACAGCAAGGCAGCAAACAGCACATACTCTGCCCACTGTAAAAAAAAAAATAAATAATTTATCCATCAGTATTCATTCCTCACGAGTATTGCACCATTGAGTGTTTGCAAGAAGTGAACCTGGAATGTGAAATTGACCGTGCATAACAAGTATCATGCTGCTTACAGAACTAAGCATATAACAGACATTAGAGCAACTGCGAATTCAGGCTCTTTCAGCAGTTCTGTCTTCACTGCAAAAAAGTTCTGTGAATGCTGAAAAGTTCAACAATGTTCTTTTCCTGGAGTAACTGAGAATTGAATTAAAGACCGAAGGGGAAATTCAGCACCTCGTTTTGGTCCGGTCACTCTAAACCAGGCTGGCAGCGATTCTGTTTCCACTTAAGTCAGCAGTTAAAAGCTCCTACTGACCACAAATGTGGGAAGAGATCAAGACCAAAAATTCTGGTTTCAAAAGTGCAACCTTCACCTGAAAGGCCTCAACAGCTGTGTTTCATGCTCTGTTTAATTTAGCTGAAACTGAGACTGCCAGACCCATTGTGCTGGGTCGCCTTGGCTGAACACCAGGCAATCACCCAGATGCCTCAGTCTCCCCTGCCAACCCCCCCACCCTTTTTGAGAGGGAAAGATAAAACAAAACCCAAGAAAACCCATGGGTTATTATAAGGTAGTTTATACTTATGCAGAAAAGTAAAAGAAAAAGCTAAAGAATTACACACGTAGAAAAAAGTAAAAGCTAACACTAAATCTCTGCTTCCTTTTAGCAGTGATGGACGGTCCAGCGCAGCAATGGTCATCAGAAGGCAACCATTACCAGAGAGAGTGCATGCCTCTCTCTCCCCACTCCTTTTATATCTGGGTTGATGTGATATGGTATGGAATATCTCCTTGGTCAGTGTTAATTCAGCTGACCTAACCTGTGTCCCTTCCCAGGATTTCAGCTCCTGACTGAAGAAGGAATATTACAGTGCCGAGTTCAGCCAAAATCACTATACCTGTTTCAGAGTTAGGATCTTCCTCCCTCTTTCAAATTGACTTTGATTCATTAGGGAGTGACACTAATGGAAAGTCTTGTACAAGTTCTTCACCAGGAGAACAACTTTCATGTTTCAAAGAAAGAGGTTTGAAACCAATGGAGCCAAAAGAAGGGATGTGGCAGGGCTGTAGTACGTAGGTGAAGGATTATTAAAAATTAACAGAATTTTGATAGGTTTTATCTCCATTAGTTCAGAATTTCAGCTCAACAGTTCAGACTTTCCACACAATGAAAATAAATTTATTGCAGAGATGCTAGAAACTGCTGCATGCAAGCAAAAGAGCCTGAAAGCAAGAGGTAAGAATGGCAAATAACAGATGAGAGATAGAAATGTTTGTTGAAGAACTAGTCATTGGAATTGTTAAAAGTTTCACATATAGACATGTTGGGGAAGTGGGGAAGTCCAACAGAAATTTTAGAAGGGGTCCAGGAGGCAAATCACCAGCCTGTTGTCACAGACTTCAAAACTATTTTTAACCTAAATAACTTATAAAGACTCCACTTATTTTTATGTGTTAATGAGATTATTCAGTCAATAACTAATCCTACAATTCTTGTAGCTAACATTAACCTCTCATATTCCAGTTATAAATACACCATAACACTGATGTTCAAAAGTTGTGGTTGAGGGTTACCTGCCATGACTCCCCCCTGGATTAGAACTGCTTTTCACAGCACAATATAACAGCACTCTTAGTGCTTACGTGCTTACCTGCTTGCAATTAAAGGATGCTCCAGCCACAATAAGGACAATTATGTTACCAACAGCCACAGTCAACAGCCACCCTGCCTGGAGCACTGACTTCATGTTAGACGGGGCCTGCAGAAGACAGACATTTGTTTCAGGAAAACACTGCTATGACTTATTTTCTGATGTTTACTGCAATCTTTACCATACAACAAACACTGGTTCTCTGCAAGAGGGAAGGGGATTTCTTGGTTTGGTTGATTTGTGGTAGTGTTTGGGGTTTTTTTGTATTTGCTTGTCTTGTTTTTAAGTTAAAAACTGCTAGAGAACTAAGCAGGTCTGGAGAAGGCTTTAAGGATCACTAGTTCACTAACTGTACCACCTTTAGCTTTATACACACTGAGTAACAGGCATTAACAGGCATATTTTACACCTTGGAAACACATAGTACACCTGAAATGAAGAAACTGAAGCGCATCATCATCTAGCAAGCCACATCTTACAATGTTCCACACACTGCAGTTTATAGACTCAGAATTAAGGGAAGAAATACACACAGCTAATAAACTGAAGTCAGAAGACAAAGGAATTAAATAACTAAACTGCTGCTAAAGGTGTGGAGATTAGGTGTCAGTACTTTCTTATTTTATAACTGAGTGCTTTCCAGTTTGTTTTTACAGCAGCAGTACAGTTCAACTTATTTTCAGTGGAAAGTCATGTGTGGAAAGGAAATTTGAGAACTGGTGGTCAAGTCTTCAAATTATGTAATTCATCATAGCTGCATGGAAAACACTGAATGCCAGTGAAACAGGGCCTATAAAGTTCTGCTAGGGAGCTCTAAAGGATAACTGATGAAAGCAACAGTACAGAACCACCACTTAAAACCAACAGATCACAGACCTTAATTTTTATCAGGATTCTTAACACAAGAACATCAAAACCTACCTGTGAGTATGAAAACTCCAGCCCAGTGACAGAGAAGACTACTTCTCCACATGTAAGAAGAAAATACTGAGGGATCTGCCACGCCATATGGACTGAACTGGGTGCAACATCTTCAAAATATGTTACATTAAGAATGTTTGAAGTACACTAGAAATTAAAATAGCATGTTAGGAATGGAAATAAAAAGTGTGCACTAAAGATACTCTAAGCAGTTGTATAATCATACACAAAGTTCTGGGTAAATAAATATTCCATATGAAGAGCTGCACAGCTAGTTATAAAGTATAGGTATTTTACAGCAGGTTTAATACAAATCTATAATGTCTAATAGGGTTAAAGATTTAAGGCCATTAGTGATGAACATGAATTCTTGCATTATGTCATTATCATACTCAATTTTTTTCTAGTTAACGATGGTTTTGTGTTCTGTTTAACACACCAGAATTATATCATATATACAATCAGGGGCAAGAAGGATAATTCTACAAGTTGATTTTTTTTTTTAATTAAAGCATTAACATAGAAAGTAATTCTATATTGCCCATTAAACATTGGTAACTCACACCATCGACTGAAATGGTATAGGCACTGCCAAATCCAAATTTCTTTGAGGCAACTGTACAAGACCGTAACGATGATGTACTTTTAATTATATACTGCCTGAAAAAGAAAACACAATTCAGACCACAGGTATAGCAAATTATGTGTATTATATATCTAAAAAAATTCTATGCCCTTTTCCCAAGGACAAACATGTCTAAGATAAAATTAAAATGCTTACCAGTTTCCTCCTGACATAGAGTTGTAATTACTGACACCAAGAGGAGGCAGTACTACATAATCCTTGTTATCCAGAGAAACGTTGATGGTAGTAACATCATTATTTATGAACCTTTAAATGCAAGAGTGATTAAATACTATACAAAATATGCATAAGTTAAAGAATACAGGTTCGACTTTTAATTATATACTAGCAGCACAAGTATCAAGTCTTCCCATTTAATATCTTTTTTCCTATCAGTTAACTGATAGGAAAGAACTCTAAATATCTTAAAATATAGCTAATACAAAAAGTAAGCTAGACCTCCAGCAGTCTGCCTCCACCTTAGGAAAACATCAAAAATGAGCCCCTACTACAGCCAGTAGAAAATGCATCTGCAAATGGGAAACGTAGAAAAAAAAGTAGAGAAGTAGAAAGATACTTCTCACCCAAAATTAAAAAGGAGGTATAGACCTGTAATCTGTGCTATTAATCCAATAAAAGTCTAGGCAATAGAGTGAAAAGCACACTTATGATTTTAGCTAAATTAACCCCAAAGCAGATGTGCAAGATAGCTTAAATGAGTCACACCTTAGAAGTTCTTACACCCCCTAAAATCAAGTGAAGTATCCAGCAAGAGGTATAGAAAATTGTTAAGCAAGAAGAGTCCACCCAAAGACAAGTTGAACAGGCAATCACACTACTGTCAAAATTTAGAAGGAAAACCAACTCTACCTGTATAAATTTTTTCCTTCTTCTGGTTTTGATGTAATATTGTCCAACGTCTGGTGGAAGAGACCATTATCAAAATACATCACTAAGATCAGTGACCAGCTTAAATATGCACTATTACATAGGAGTGGGAATTTAACAGAGGCTTCAGAGCAAGACTCCAGTCCTTCCCCTTTAGGATCCTACTAGGATATGTGTATACTAGAAAACTCTGTATGACCACACATCTAAGTCTTGGGGAAAGGATAATTATCAAGGTAAGTAGAAAGTTGGTAGTTTTGTAAATTTTCTTTAAATGACATCTCGTCCTGCTCTCTACAGCTCATCAGTATTACTGGTATAGCAGAGACAGGGAGAGAAAGTGAGACAAAAGAAAAAGCTATCCTGAGCTTGTCCTCTCAGCTTCACACACTCCACAGACAGTTATCAAAACATTAATGTATATTTTAAGAATTAAGCAGACTTACCAAATTAGAATGAATGTCTAGGACAGACGGTTTAAATGCGAAAGTGTAACGTTTTCCCCCTAGCAGGTTCTCCAAAGGTTGACTTCTATTTAAAGCTCCAGAAGCTACGCTTAATGATTGCAGCTCAGAAGTCTTAAACATCATGTACTCTGACTACAAAGACAAACAAATTGCTATGAATTTCTGTGCAACTGCATACTTGTCTACAACTTTGAGACAACGTTACAGACTCAGGGGTGTCAGAAGTTTATACGTGCATTACTACTTTGTGCCAGAGATCATGAGCATCCCCTAAATTTCTTTGTTAGGTTTTCTAAATCAAGCACTAATTCCATTTGATCATTATTGTTTATCAAATTGTTACACAAACTTCCAAGTTACATAGGTTTTTCACAAGCATTATGGAATAGTTGTTACATTTTCCTTTATGTTTCTTGCTCCAGATAAATCTGGTTTACCACAACCACCAAGTAAAATTCTGTTTAGCATAGGGTAAGATGCAGCATTTTCCAAATAGCAACACCTCCTAAAATATGCAAATGCAAGCTTCATCTTTATGGTTTCAGCATAACAGAAGTGACATGTTTTAAAGTTTCTAAACACTTTGAATCAACATAAAACACCTAAACCACTGATAGACACATTAGTGTAGTACTAAAATAACCCTACTGTTTTACAGGATTATAAAAGCATTTTATAATCCATATGTAGATAATAAAATGTCTATAATAGGAACTAGAGCATTTTATGCCTTTCATTTTCAGGTATGAACCATGGTTATATCAATTCCTTGTCCGTATGCAGTTTGGGTGCCCTTACCATCTCCTCACAGCTCTATTTCTGTGCAAGGATGAAGTAGGATTTCTCCTCTTACATGGAAACAAGACTGTAGGCTATCAGAGATCACACTTTAACATCCCTTAGCAAAAACATCCATCAGCTCCCCCACATTTTGCTGTCAATAGACCATCAATGCTGTGCTGTAGTAGAACCCAAAAAGGTTCTTCGGTGGCAAAATCTGAAGCTTAATGTGTGAAGTAGCCACAGAAAAAGCTCCCTGTTCAAGTAAGCCATCCCTCACAGTAATAGCAGCGACTTCCTAGAGGTGAATGAACTTTTACTGAAGGAAGGGGAATTGTTGCTGTTAAAAAATGGAGCCTTTTTAATGCGAGTGAAGTTCTCAGCTAGTTTGAAGTCACTGTTAATTTTATTAAAGTTTCTTATGAAAAAACCTCCACTCTATTCAAAACAAACTAGTAGCACTTCAAATATTGACATAGTTAGCACTTCTTCATTCAGTGTGTTTTAACTAACAATTTATTCCACAATACCAAAAAAGTTAGTTAAAATTCCTAGAGAAAAACAACTAGAAAACAATCCATTTTGAACCATTTGTTAAGAATGACTTCGACTTACTCCATTATATTTTTTTTCCTTAACTTGTTATTCCTCATCTGCCCTTACTTACTGATGTGCGAGGTGCTACATCCATCCTCTGATAATGAGGTTGAAACTGAACTGTTGCAGGAAGAGCACCTAAATTCAGTACTCTAATTTGGGTTTGATCAGCTGCAGGGAAAACCGGGTAAGTTTTCTATGGGACAGAAAGAAAATAAAAATCAGTCGTCTAAGTTACATGGAAAAATTACTATAATTACCGTGACCTTTATTTCATATTGAACATTAGCATTTGGCTTATGAACTATGATTGTTTGAGGGATGCAACACAACAGATTTTGTGACTAATCTCACAAGTGGCCTTAGGAAAGAAGTCTCTCATCCACAGCAATGCCTCCATGGCCAGATGAGGTTCTTGGATCACATTCATCACATCCTGCAGCATGCTGCCAATATCAAGGCCACTCTGCAGTTCTAGGAATGAGCTTTTCCCATATCCTGTGGCTGCCTGGATTTGAGTTTCTTTGTACCATGTTCTGATTTGTTCTCCCCCAGCTGCTGAACCAGAGAGGCACGTATAGGCACTGCCTTGTGTGACAGCCCAGAGAAACTGAACGTCTGGAGACTCCACTTCCCATCACGTCTAACAGTAAATAGCTTCTGCTCTTGGAGAGCAGAAAGAGCTGCAAGACTTGTGTCTAATTCAATTCTGCTTTTCTCCCTTCTCATACTTTAGTCTGCTTCAATCTCTTTAGGTACATGACACACACACAAAAACCAAAACCAAACAACACACTCCCTCCCCCAAGAAAAACAAACAAACAAAAACCCCAAACCCACAGGTCCATCTTTACTTTTCTGCAGGAGATTCTCATGCAACAACCTGGGAAATTACCAGTTTTGATGAAGCTGCTGCCCAATGCCAGTATGCCTGTACATGTCCCCAGCTCTGACCCTCTGAACAAGACATTTTGGAAGACAGCCTGATATACCAGCTGAAGGCCAGGCCCTTTACTTCAATCTTCAAGAGGCAGAGTTGATCATATAGCTCATTTCACTTCTGGATCCAGGCATTAAGGAGAGAATTCCTCATTCCTAACTAAAGCTATTAGTTGACCAGAGAAGTTATGGATGTCCCATCCCTGTAAGTGTTCAAAGGTTTAGCTAGATGGGGCTCTGAGCAACCTGATCTAGTTGAAGATACCCCTGCCTGTGTCAGGGGGATTGGGACTAGATGATCTTTAAGATCTGTTCCAATCCAAAGTATTCTATGATTCTATTTAAGATTGCAGCACCCTGCCTTGATAGCACACAAACACAGGCAGGCATCTCTAGATAGCTGTTTGGATCTTGGGATGCAGTGGATCACATCCCAGAGTGTTGTCAACATCCCAGCTACAGGGGAAACTTCATCTAATTCAGGCATGGCACCTCTCTTCAGGGCAAGGAAGGTTAGGCAAGATGAATCCTGCCTTAAACAGGTGCCATCTTTGCTCATGCTGTGATGATGTTCCTCAGATTGTCACACTTCACCTCCAGTTTAAATATCAGAAGGGATCAAACATACAAAGCAGCCCCCTGGTAGGCCAAGCAAGTGTCTAGTTTTCAGCTTTTAGTCTCAGTTTAAAGACTGAGGTTGCCTTTAATGTGTGATTTATATTAATGGCAATGAAGTGTTCTGCAGAATGATGTTCATTGCTAGTTAATTTTAGTATGCTAATCACAGTATTGCAATATACTTTATTTCCCCTCCCTCTACTTCTGTGCTCATATGCTTGGTTCCAAATTTATGAGTCTTTGTTCATTTTTCCCTTAAACACACTTTTTCTTCTGTATTAACAGCTAAATACTAGTAGTAAATAATCCCACGTGGCTGAACTTACATCTATTTGCACTTGCACAAGAGCAGCAGCGACAAAAGCCATAGAGGCAAAGAACATACCAACAGTCATCTTCTTCAGGGGCCTAGTACAACAACAAAAGACACATATGAGTTTTAAAAGAAGTGTTAATTCAAAGTTTCCGTAGGGTGTTGTTTTCTTTCCACAGTGGGAAACTCAAGTGGCCACAACTAGCCCATTATCATCATTTAAAGGGCTAATGTTCTTACAGAAAGTGTTCTGCTTAGCTGAGTACCTCTCAATTTACTGTTCCACTATCAGGAAATATATCTTTCCTGCAACATCTGCAGCATCTTAATATAACCTGTTACTCTGCACCTGCGAGGCTCAAATATTGACTGAATATAGTTTTTTATATATAGGGTTCTGAAAAGGTCTGTTTTACAGAAGGAAGAAAAACCAAACAATTACAGTTGTTAGCTTTACAACAAAGAGCGAGCAAAGTATACCTCTAAAAAGAGTAACAACTCCTGTCCATATTGTTATGCTTAAATAAAATTGAACAAAAAAAATTCAGGGAAATCTGTTGAATTTGGAGACATCTACTGATACCCAGTTAAGCTGTAAGGGTAAATTTAAAGTGCTTATTTTATGGCATCATTTGCCCAGTGCAGAATGTTCACAAATGAATGACAGTATTTCCAGCACAGCATACACCCTAGATTTTTCATAACTGTATGGGAAAACAGCATTACATCTTAGCTCAGGAAAAATTGTTTTAAAAACTGTTTGCTTCTCCCTCTCCAAGCTCTTTTGCAAGTGCTAGTCACTTCATTACCAACATTAAAAATAATGTGACGTGCCCTCTGAAGCTCCACCTAGAAGTATCCAGTGAGCCAGACTCCTCACTGGGACTGGAAATACCTCTTGTGACTCAAATAGTTTTAAGCCCAAAACATGACACATGCTAGGAATATATGTTGTATTTCTACTCCATATTCTTCAGGAGGGACAGAGGGTAGATATGGAAACCAGTAAAGCGCATCTCTCCTGCAATCAAAATATTTTGTTTCTAACTAGAAAATATTGTTACTTACTATTAGATTTAGTCTGTGGTGCCTCTACATACCACTTGCAGCATTTTTTTTAAATACTTTAATTTCCTTTAAATATTAACCCACTTAACATACATTAGTATTTTCCCCTTAGCTGAATGCTTGCTCCTGTTACATTATGGCTGGAAGAGCCATTTAAAGAAACTACCAAAACAAGCCTCTGCTGAAGTCAGGTAATTACATCAACTTACGTAAAATTAATCTTGCATTTCTTGACTAAAGGATAAATCACAGAATCTACAACTGGGACCATTATAACAATCAGGATTGGATTCACAATCTGTTGAAGATGAACACAAAAAGAGAAAAATTAGTATTTTTCCAAGTACCTTTTTAAACAAATGACAATATGTAAATCTTTCAGAAGTACTTCAAATTGGCAGACAGAGGATTAAACGTACCTGCATTTGGTCTGGATGAACTGAAATACCCTGGTGAAGGAAAAAGAAATAGTTTTTAATAGTATGACAACAAATAAGTGGTCTGAAAGGTGTTAATTTAAAAAAAAAAGGCATAAAAAGTAACCTACAAAATCCCCATTCATTGCTGTGGCTTGCAGTGTCCATCTTGACCCCTAATAAAAGAAGAGAAAATTAGATAACAATAAGTCAGTCTTCCAAAGTTCCTCTTGAATTGTTTTCATAAGTAAAGTGTTAGGAAAGACACACAATACATTTCATTTCATGGCTAGACTTCACAAATGAAGATTTGGGAGGGCTTCACCCATGCTTGCTGCAAGTGCACTAATGGCTGATAAGGCCGATGCGAGATAGGCAAGTCCAGTTGCAAAGCTATCTTCCTATGAGAGTATTCTTACTCTGCAGTGTTCAAACATTTGAACAAAGTGATCCTCATGGCCCATTTAATTTCATTAACTTGTTTTGTGAAATAGAGTGGAAAACAGTTTAGATGCAGAAATTAGCCGGAGGGATGGCAGGGACATGCTGTGCAGAGCACTGGTGTGTGCTGTGCATAAAAGCCACCCGGGCACCTGCCTGTGTGCTGCCTGCCTGAGCCCAAGCAGCCCACACCTCCAATACATCCATCCCACCTTCACACAGCCCAGCAGTGAGCAGACAAGTCAGGGCTCAACCTGCCTTGAGTCCTCTGCCCCAAAAACCTGTTGCTGTGTCAAGTGGGGCTGACTTTCAGTCTGGGCCCAGGGTGAGACAAGAACATTTACTACTGCATCTGTGGTGAGAGCATTTAACCACCTGCAACATACCATGAAAGCTGCTTTCATGAGTCCTGCACACTCATTCTACAAAGTAAATGAAGGGCTTATACTTCTGTTTGAAGAACCCTGGATGTTTGCACAGACTGGGGAATAAGATTATGAAAAGCAGTGCCGTGAAAATGGACCTGGGAGTTCAGGTCAATGTCAAGTTGAATGTGAGTCAGCAGTGCCCTGGCAGCCAGGAGGGCCAACCCTGTCCAGGGGGCATCAGGCACAGCATCGCCAGCTAGTCAAGGATGGGATTGTCCCGCTCTGCACTGGGGCAGGGGAGGTTTTGGTTCAATATTAGGAAAAGGTTCTTCACCCAGATGGTGTTTGGGCACCAAAACACGGTCCCTAGGGAAGTGGTCACAGCACCAAGCCTGGCAGAGTTTAGAATGCTCTCAGGCACATGGTGTGACTCCTCTGGGGGATGATCCTGGGCATGGCTAAAGGTTGAAATCCACAATCCTTGTGGGTCCCTTCCAATTCAGCATATTCTGTGATTCTGTATAACAAGGTGTGAGCAATTAAGAAAACTGGCACCCAGATCATTCAAGTCCTGATGCTCCACATCATTTGCACTAGGACCCTAAACTTCATCTCACAACTGACAATGGAAGAAACATTAGAACTAAGAAAGCTTTAAATAACTCTTCCACTTCAAGCCCTGGTCTGATACAAGATTTGGAGAGGCCTCAGTCACTGAACCAGTCTTAGGCATGCTCAGATGAACAGATTCCCCTGACTACAGAATATCCTGTAGTAGCACGACTCAGTAAGTATCCTTTTCCATTAAAACCAGGTTAAACAATTTGGTTTTTCCACTCTCCCATAGACATCTTTTATGTCTATTGACCTCAGACTATATAGAGAGACATCATACAGCTCTAATTACCAAACCAGTTTCTACTTTACCTGCTGGTCAAAAAGTGCCCAGAACATGGGGAGAGGGATGTAAAGGAAAAGCACCTTCAACACCATCTTAATCTGAGCAATCAGTCGTTTCTGCAGCAAATGAGAATTGCACAAGAGGAATTGGTTAAAAAAAAAAAAAAACACAAAAAAAATAAAAAGGCAGTTGCAGACTGCTATTCACAGCACAGCAACGGGCAAAGACCCATTATGTAATGTTTACCCACATACTGAACTTTGCATGTTGCAGGTACTTCTGACAACTCTGTTAAAATAGTACAAAGTCTGCTTGGGGGTATGGGAAGGGCTGGGAGTATGGAAGGCGACACTGATAAACCCAGCCACAGCATGTACACTCATGGCAGCAGGAGATTCAGTAGTTAGTGCTGCATTACTTTTCTAGCAAGGAAACATCTGAATAACAGGCAACTGAGGAATTTCACATATGAACAAAGCCTATAGGCAAAAAGAAAATAAAAGAGACAGGCTAAGGTTTGTGCTCTGTTGACAACAGGGCATAGCAAATCGTAGGCGAGCAACATGGTTGGGGACTATGAAATACAAGGCTTTGAGAGTCATGATAAGAAATGTTACTAAGGCCAGAGGGGATGCAGTGTTTACCCACTTAAACTGAAATTCCAAACCATAACTCTGAAGTTTCATCCCAAGTATCAGGGCCCTCTGCATTAACTATAACAGGCAGCACTATTCCCATTTTTCCCCTCTGCAGTCATTACACCAGCATATTTTGTTTGAATACAGTTTACAAAGGGCAACAAAAAGTTAAGATAATGCTTGCTATTTTTCTAACTGGAAAACTTAGGGTTTGTAATTGTTTGGCAAGGGAAAGTCTTTTTTCATCTTCCTTGAATTTCCCTGGATGGCCTATTATTTCACAAAGCATTGACTCACACAGCTCTGCTTTCTCCCACAGGAGCTGGGGTGATAACCTGCCATCCCAGGGCAGCACTGAGATTTGGCAGATCATTAGCTACTAAACGATCGAGAGGCCCTAAATTATTTGCCCAGTGCTTGAGGCAATGGATCAGAGTAGACAGAGATGCTGAGGGTCAAGGAATGTCACAGCAGAGGGGGCTCACACAGTACTTACATCATACTTTTCACTCGCCCAGTCCAGCCAGTGCTCTCTCTTGGGGAACTCCTTGCTACGATGCCGAAACCGGTTTTTGATGGCAAACTGAGGAGACAGAACTGTGTAATGACACTAACCCTCACACCTTGACATTGGAAGCTACACAAATGTAGACCCAAAGAAGTCTTAAGATTTTCTGCATGGAATAACATCCAAGGCTGGGCCTTAGGAGCAGCACTTTAAGCCATGGTCAAAGTCACCTATAGAGACTTGGTTTTGATAGTGCTTACAGGACAAGCAATGGGCTGGACTATAACAAGCTGGAAGGGCTGCATGGAGAATGAAGAAATCCACAAATGAAAAAATCCCCTGATCTCAAAGTTGAGGCACTGCAAAATCTACTCATGCAGATTCCATTGCCTTCACTGCAGACTCACACTGATATGCAACTCTCAACTTCCTTAATGCAATGGGGATCAATATACCTCTGCATTGTAAATAACATTCTTTTAATAACCAATAAATATTTGCTGATAAGGTGTACTGGTAACTCTGTTCTTGACTTAGATCAAGGCATGTTTGTCTTCTACTACAGGCCTGCATAAAGGTAAAAAAAATGTGCATAGAATGACTCCCCAGAAGTTGGGGTAAAGTTTTACATATCACTGACATCTTACTTTGCGTCCTTATGTACGAATTCACACATAAATCAAGATATACCTTTAAAAAGGGCAGTCTAAACCTGGGGATGTCAGTAAAAAAAAAAGTTAAAAAACTTTAGAACCTTTCCTCATTATGACAGATTCCTGATATAGGCAAGTTTACAGAACAGTTAAAAGAATTGCTGCCAGGGATTTGGGGAATAAAAGCAGTACTTACTCCAATGCATTTGCAAACTTGAAGCATTACGTTTCCTTGAGGTTCAACTTTCTTGTACATTTTGCTTCCAGCTATGAACACAACTACAATATTTAAACAGAAAACAAAATTCAGAATTAAACTAGTGGCAAAAAATTTGGTATGGAAACTGTAACAGCCAAGGAGTTAGATCAGGGTGGAATAAGCCTCCTAATAAGCAATGAAATTGCCTATTTGTGTGCTATCATACAGTAAAACAAAACAAATTAATACCAGCAGATGGCCTCTAAGACAAGAATCCAATTCTGGAAACTCAGGTAAGTGCTCAACAGGAAGTTGTCTTGATTGAGGGATGGTCAAAACCAGGACCACTTTGGACCTTGACTCTGGCCTTGCTGTATGGGCTCCTTTTCAGGAGTTCAGGATGCTGCAGCTCCTGCGATGCAGGGACACATGAGGCTTTGCCTGAATTACAGGACTCACCAAGGAATCCTCTGCTCCCATGCCCAGGCACATTCCTCAGCCTCACACTCCCAACATGCAAGGCAGGACACAGGAATGCCCACAGACACTGCCCTACTCAGGCTGGGCACACAGGCAAGGTGAGGGGATCTCTGGTAGCTGGGTAGGCTCTCAGGACCATGAGGGATTACTGTGATACATAATGGCACCCCCTGGTTTCTTGGTCTTTGTGCTGCAGCAGTCATACTCAGGGAGCAACTGGTATCACAGCTTGTAAAAATGCAGGTGTTTGAGAAAAGCTGACATAGAAAGTATGTAATTTCTTCAGTGCAGGGACCTTATAGAGTTTGCATTCCTTGACTAGAGAACTTCCAAAACACATTTTCTGAGAGTTTTCACACTACATTTGAAAGATCTATTTATATAATCCAGTAGACCAAGAAATATCAACAGTAATTTACATAATAAATAGCATTCAAAGGTATATCCATGCCTCTCCTCAGCCCCATCATTCTCTCCTGGTAAATCAGTCTCTTTTGTAAAAGGGAGTGCTTCAGATTAATCCCACTCATGAAAAAAAAATTAAGTCAAAAATTGCAGAAATAAACAGGTGTTAGTAGAGGTTGGTGCCTAGAGATTTTCATCACTTTTTCATTATTCTGAAATCATTATCATCTAATCACTGAAGTAGCAAGATGGCAACAGATGCCAACAGATGCACTTACTCAAGGCGACAGCCATGAGGACAGCAGGAACTCCAAAAGCTAGTGGGTAACATTGCTGTTTGCTGTGAATGCCACACTCCGTAGCTGAAGTAAAAAGTAACATTAGATTAAAATCCCAGTAAGCACTGCTGATGTTTTACATATGGTTTCTGTATTTCACATTCATTGTTAACTCATGGAGGAAACAAATCTCTCTACTGACATCCACAGAGTGGATGATGAGCATCCAACTTATGTTTTTCAATCCTTTTTCAATAATGTAAGGTATCACAGAATGGCTGAGGTTGGAAGGGACCTCTGGAAGTCATCTGGTCCAAGCATGCTTCTCAGCCAGGGTGACATGGAACTAGTTGTCTAGGACCATGTCCAGATGGCTTTTGAGTATTTCCAAGGAAGTAGACTCCACAACCCCTCTGGGCAGTCTATGTTGGTACTCGGTCACCCTCACAGTGAAAAAGTGCTTACTGATGTTCAGAAGGAACCTCCTGTGTTTCAATTTGTGCCCACTGCTTCTTGGCCTAATGCCAGGCACAACTGAGAAAAGCCTGACTCCATCCTTTTCATTCTTTCCCTTCAGGTGTTTTTACTTTGATAAAATCCCCCTTAGTTTTCTCTTCTCCAGGCCAAACAGTCTAATGTCTTTCAGTATCTCCTCAGATGAAATTTACATTGAGTTTTATGTTGACACAGGAAGAATTATACTAGAATGGTCAAATGAATGTCCTTAGTGAGAAAGGACCTAGATTATAAAAGCTTTGGGATAAGTTCATACATAAACATGCTAATAACTAAGTGCAGCTTGTTGAAAAAAAAAAAACAAAACAAAACCCAACCAACAAAAATCAAAACAAAAACAAACAAACAACAAACAAAAACCCAAACCAAACCAAAAAAACAACAAAAACCCACACATCAAACACCAGTCCTCTCCCTTTCCCTGACATTAGTCAGTGATTTGGCTTAATGCACAAATCCTGAAATGTTGCTCAGAGTGTAAACATAGTTACTAACTGAAAAATAGAAGACTAAAAGAAATTATTATATTCCTCGCCATACTTTTAAGAAGAGAATTAGAGAGTTTTGGGGAAAAAGCTAGCTTGCAGCTAATTAATGTCTTGATTTAGTTCTATCAGCCTTTTAGTTAAATCTTTACAAGACTCTACAGTTTATCACTTCCCTCAGCTGAATTTATATTTTTTCCCCAAGGTAGTTTTCACCCTCTATCAGCAAGGAAGTAAATTGCATGTTGTGCCTTATGCATCTCTATTTTTGGGAAAGGACAGAATTTGCATTAAGCAAACATCTCCAACACTGCTACACGGTCTTCCAGTCAAGAAATCCAAAGGCCAGAATTCCATCTCAGTGCTTTAGGGTTATTCCAGAATTCACAGGCTGATTCCTATTCTTTTGAGATTTTGCTCAGACTCCTGGCAAGCACATCCATACAGCACCATCTGTGTAAGCTTGCCACAGAATTCCATATACATATAGATTAGAATATTATTTGCTTTGTTTGAGGTCATGTTATTCTTTACAAGCTGAAGAGAAAATAACTTTCTTGCTTAACAATATGAAAAGTTATTTTGTCACATAGATAACCATGTTCCTACATGTATTGATGTTTCTGAATAGCCTTCACTTTGACAGGAGAGGGCTCTGTCCCCACTTCCCTTCCCAGCCAATAATACAACTTTTTCTAGTGTGATGGTTTTAAAGGTATTAGAAGAATTAAGACATTTGTACCTCCAAAGAATTAAAACATGCATTAGGTATACAAGTTGTTAGCTCCAGCATGTCTCTTCAGATCTAGTATTTTTGACCCTAAAGGCAATTCAGGTTCCAGACTGGCTTGTTTTAGACAGTGCCTCACCTGGGAGAAGCTGAATGCTGAAAACTATTCACTAGATAACTCCAGTGTGTCAGAGAACAGAACTTTAATTTAAAACTAACTAGACCACAATCCAGCACACATCCTTTTCTGATAATAATTTCTTATAATCAAATGTGTGGCCTTACCTCTGAGACTTGGGGTGACTATAGTAGATATGAGACTTCCAGCATTAATGGACAAATAAAAGAGAGAGAAAAAGGTACTTCTTTGTTGTTCCTACAGTAAAAACAAAGATGTTTATAAAGGCTTGGCCAGAACCACATTGATAAGCCTAGATTGTTCAATCAGCAACTCTGTTTTCTCAGTTCAATAGAAATAGTTAACTACCTCCTTCAGCTACTCAGGAAACACTGCAGTAATGCACATGTCTAAAAAATGTGTACATCATTAGAGCATTATAATAGTAAAACATTCGGTAGAGTGTCTGTGTAACTGAAAATCTGAAAGACACTTACCTGATCATCATCAAACTGATCTCCACCAAATGCTGAGACACAGGGTTTGATCCCACCAGTACCGAGTGCAATGAGGCACAAGCCAATCATAGACAGAGCACTGGAACAAAAAAAGGAAAAAACCCACAACTGTTTTCTTTCCTAAAGCATACACAATAGACTGATTGAAAGACAGTTGAAATTCTAGTAGTATAAAATTAAGGTGTAAGTTGTCCTGTTCACCAGTCTGGAAAAAAAACATGTACAAGGCAACTCACATGTGCAAAGATAGAGTATCGGGAGAACCATCACGGTTGTGATCTGACAGTTCATTTATGGAGCCCACAGACAAGACTGCCTGCCCAACTGTATAGACAAGAGACAGGGAGACAATGGTCCTGTGTAAAGAGAGGAGATACATTTTACTAGATATGTTAATAAAATTACACACAACTAATACACACAGATAATGCAGATTACATAGATAATGCAGGCTTTTGCTCATTTCAAAGATGCTTAGTATAGAAGAACAATTAACAGATACAATAAGTTATGGACTGAACTTGTGAAAAGCTACTGTAAAACTTTGCCCCCTCACCACTGCCACAGCATTTTTATTCTATTTTAAAATTATTCTTATTTTAGGTAGTCTTGTTTAATTAAACAAGGCAAGATGACAAATTGATTCTATAGATGTCACCAGGTCACAGGAGACAAATATCTTCAGTGGTTGCCTTTTTAATAACCAACTCAAGAATGCCCTTATTATATTCTGCATATGGTAAAGTTTAAGTGGATTACTGTGCAACACTGAAATACGCAATTTACACTGATTTTAATATCATTAAACATTCTATGTTTTTTAATATCTGTTACAAGAGTAATAGAAGAAAAAAAATCTACTTTAAACATGGAAATTCCCCCAAAATACTGTTGTGAATAACAACTCTATTCTCTCACTCTCTCAGTTTTAAGTGGACCAGCATCTTTACACAGATTACAGCAAGAGCAGCACTGAAGAGTGCAGGCTGCAGGTTTTCAGCCTGACTTCCTCTGACAGAAGGTGCCTAGGAGGGCAGCACTGCAAAATCACCAGCCCCCATCCCCTGCCTTTAGGGTCCTATACTCTCTTCTGTATATAAAAACCATATTCCTTTTTAACTTCATTGGACCTTAAGCATGTGACTTGTTTAATCCATGTTCATTTGCTTCCTTTGGTGGGCCTCCTTACAACAGGCACAGACTCAGGTCTCCGATTTGGAGGAAAACAGGAGAAACACCATGCAGTGATGGGAAAGTATTTAAAATCCCAGTTTGCAGGAGACACAGTCCCAAACCCAGTGCAAGTCATGACTATGAAGGGCAGGCTCAAAGACCTAGGACAATCCAACTCTATTTGACATAGGCAAGGTTGGAACAGCCCACTGACACAAGAGGGACACAGACCAAATTCTTCTCACTTTACAACAAAGTTCCTCTGACTTAGAATTGCTATTCCTTGCAGGAGAATAAAAATCTATAAAGTGGGGGAACAGTCAGTATGCTGTTTAGTGATCTTTAACAGATAAAGGAGAACTTTTTTTAACAGCACTTCAATTTCATTAATTGCCTAACAGCTTGGAAGAAAGTTTACAATTGAAGCTAAACAGGTACCAGAGGAGAAAGGATGCATGGTCTGCTAAGCTTCATCTTGATAAAACAAGTCAAAATGCATTAAAAAAAAATAAACCATACCATCTAAACAAGTGAATACACAATACATTTATGCTGCAATCTGCAATATATCCAGCTAGTTGCAGCAAGTTTACACTGCCCAGCCCACGGAGCACGCAGGGCAGTGGTTACAGCCCTGGGTTCCCAGGGGCTGTCAGCACAGCTGAAGATGCTGCAGCTGACTGCACAGCACAGACAGCTTCATCTCTCATCTCTGGGAGACCTTGGACAAGTCAGCTAACATTCACGACTCACAACCCTCCATAAAATCATTATTGTGCCTTTTTTCAGGCAAAGTAAACACTATTAAAATCAAGACACTAGTGAAGGAGAGCAAGATAAGGTTGTTGGCAACAATCTGGTTACATTTCAAAGAACTTTAGTGGGACTTCCCTGAGCAATTAGCACACAGGTGGAAAACACAGAATACATCATTTCAAGACAGAATTGCTACGCAGTAAGAACTCTCACTGAGCTGTCAATTCCGGAACCATACAGTATTTTGAAACTTAGAATAAGTCCCAGTTAACACCAGATAGCAGAGTAATTCACTAATTCGTTGGCCATCTGCAGCAGGTAAAGAGGGCACCCAATGCAATTATAGCCTCCAGTATCTATTTTGCAGCTTGGTGAATACTTTCCTTAGTTTAGCTTACATTTTGTCCAGATAAGAAGAAAATATGCAGTATGCCAAGAAAGCATGCTACTACCCTGAACTCATTAGCAAAACTGGACCATTTGTTAATTCACAGTGCAATTCTGAGCTAAATCAAATAAACCTCAAGCTTTAGCAGAATAGAACAAACTGTTCTAGAGTAGTCAACACCAGCTCTGAAAGTGTTGTTCAGAGCTGCTGTTTTAGGTGATAGTTTAGGTAACACTGATTTCAGGTGAGCTTTCAAGATCCTGGGGCTTCTTTTTCTGAGGAAGCACTCACTTAAACTTTCCCAGCCAAGAGTCCGCAATGATTGCTCCAAGGATAGGTGTCAAGTAACACAGGGCAACAAATGTGTGGTAGATGGCTGTGGCCAAATTGTCATCCCAGTGCAGGAAATACTTGAAATACAGAACAAGCACAGCTGCAGGAAGAACAACAAAACAATGGGTTATAAACCAAAGTCAGGGCTGGGTAAGTAATGGCCAGCACGAGGAGAAACAAGACATACCTCGCATGCCATAGTAGGAGAACCTCTCGCAGAACTCATTGATGACGATGAAGAAGATGCTCAGAGGGAAGCCAGCGCAGAGGAACTGGAGGCAGGAGACAGACAGCATGAGCTTAGAGCCGTGCAACACAGACTAACACTGCTCACTGCAACCCACAGCTTGAACTGGTCAACATGGACTCAGTGGGAGTGGGTAGGTACTCAGGGTCAGGAGGCTGCATGGGCTTCTGTGGAAATGACACTGGTTTACCTGAACCAAGAGTCAGTTCTCACTTTCCCCTCTTGGTGCCTAGAGCTCTCTACACACTGCTCATCTGCTAGCAGTGCTATACCTGACCTTCAAGTGTTGCACTATGCACATTTGAAGTCCCCAGCACCTAACCCTTGGAGCAATCATGATTGGTATCTAAAAATAAGCAAAAAAACCCATGTTTGTGAAAAAAAATCCAAAGCCAACAAAAAACCCACAGTACACCACAGTTAAAAGCCTGGGGTTATTTTTAAATTCCTGCTGTTGAGAAAAATGAATCTTCAAATTTTTCATTCAAGCAAATCTCTCAGGAAAACTCCCTATCCTTAAAAACACTCTGCTTGATGAAGAATTCTTCATTTTTTCAGACTTGATGATCAAATGGACTTTATTTCTAACATGAAATGGCAAGGCATTAGGTGCCAGATTCACTGAGCCTTCACCTGCTGTGACAGGCATGCCCATGGTCATAGTCATACAGCTTCTAACAGTTCTCGCCATTGAAACACAGAGAAAAAACACACAACAGGTAGAAATTTGACATGATAAGTAGATTTTGAAGTTAATCTTCTGATCACCTACTTTTCTTATTAGATAAATACAGGATATAATTTTTAAAAATTAACAGGAATACAATTTAAATATAATCCTTCCTGTAAAATCTTTTTTATTGGTTTATTTCTGCAAGTAGCAAAAACCCTCATTTTTTTAATATGTCTCAGAACAGTCCAGAAATGAAGCAGTTCTTTTCCATGCTTAAGTAAACAATAGCATTGTTTGGATTGCAGGGGTTCAGGAATTAAATCAACTAGTACTTCATGTGAAACAGGAAAAAGTTAACTTTGTAGATCAAGAGGAAAGAAACCTTACATGAGGACATCCTGCCTGACACAAGTAAATAGAAGAGTCCATGTCTCAAGCAAAGCCTCACTGAACAACACAAGACTTTGAGACCTGTGTGCTACAACAGGCTTGTTCTTAATACTGCAAAAGAAATGAAAATGGAGATAGCATTGTGGATTTCCCTGATTCAGTCTGAATAGCATTGATCTTTGTTACTGGCAGAACCAAGTACACATGGCTTGACAAGCAGGCTTTAGTGAAACAATTCAATGTCAGCTGAGGCAAGTGCCAGGTGGGACTCATACAGCTTTAGGAGCAACCAAAATTTGAGGTGTAAAGTTTTCACGATTTATCACACCCTCCATGATGCAAGTGGTGTCTCTGAAGGAAGACCATTCACATATATCCAAAAATTAGGTACATTTCAGGTAAGGGAAATGAGCACCTTCAAGTGAAGGGGGCAAGAGCTCTGGGTGACTGTCCCCAACTTGGACACAACTGTTGGTGGACTGGAGTTCACACAAACGCTTCCTGCCCTGCCCACACACCATCCCCCTAAGCCATGCAAAGGTTCATGCTCCTGAGGAGATGGATGAAGAGTCACACTGTGAAGGTTTGGTTCAGCACCCAGAAGATACACCCAAGAGGTTTTGATTTCAGCACCTTAGGTTAGTTACTGAAACAGTAATCCAGGCTGCATGACTTGTTTCTGCCAGCATAATTGGGCATAGCCCAGCAGGAGCAGAGAGAATGTCTACTCCTGAAGCAGAACAAAGTTTTCCCCATGTCTGTCCTGCACTCAGAGAGAAAAAATGACAGAGCAGTCCTGGCCCAGGAGCTGGCAGGACCCAGACCCAACAGAATTTCACAAAACCTCACTAAAATCCCTTTGACCAGTTTGAGGTTTTCACAAACCTCCCCAGTGTTGCATCATCACCCGACCCAACACCTTATTGTTTAAGAGGGTGTTATATGCTCGTCTGGGGAGGTCGTAATGCAACAAGGTTGGATTTCTGTTTTAAGCCACTAGTGCTTATGTGCCTGGTGAAGACATCCTGCATTCCCATGCCGGCACAGTAGCCACTCGTGGGTTTTCACTGGCTGCCCCTTCATGCCCCTGAAGCTGAGCATGAACAGAGGCACGCAAGAGAAAGCTATTGGGTGTTTCCAGAAGTGACAAGCATTCTGTTTTTCCAAGATGCTACAAGCAAGCAGACTATGCAATTAATCTGTGATAATATGATCTATACTTGTCCTTGTTTTGTACTATATTGTCCTCTGTTACAGTATATATGTGCAGGTACACACATCTACCAAAATATTTTCTGTTCTAATTCTCACTGGTCAGGAAGCACCAGATCCACCACCAAAGAGGTAGCCCAAAGGTTATGTTTTAAAATGCTCTCTGCAATCTTGCCCTGCCCTGGGGATGCCACCACCCCACTGCATAGTTTTCACTTCAGCTGCTGAGAAAGCCATTCTGCTGAGGGAGAATCTGTGGAGTATCTTGTAAGATAAGAAAAACAGAGAGAGAGTTGCTGAGACACATGTCATTAACAGTTCAAAGATTCAAGAGCAAGAACTACCACTGAAAAATAAGAGTCCTAAAGGAGAGCTGGACAAATCAGTCACAAGAAGGATGGGCTCCAAGGACCAATGTCTGGTCAGTCAGCAAAGGCTCTTCAGGCATTTTATCAGGGTGCTGAGCACACTAATGCTTAGCTCCAATTTAATGAACTACTAGGCTGCTTTTGCATGTGTTGGCCTCATTATTTTATATATGTAACATGTGTTTATAGAGTGATTTTAATTTTGTGCACTGCTAAAGTTACTAAAATCATGCAACCCAAAGAAAGTCAGTATGGCAACTTTTTATAAGAGAAAACAATACTTACCGACTTGCCCTTACCCCTTCCAGCTGTGGAGAGAAAAAAATCCGCAAGTTAATGGAAAGCAAGAAGTAACATTCCTTGAAAGCCAATGGAAGATTCAAAAGAAGTTCAGCTCAAAATACTGAAACAAACACAGTAGTGTTCAGAATGAGTAAGTTTTTGATTTATTAAAGGGAGACTTTTCATGGTTATTAGGAAAACATCACTTGACAGCCTTTGGTTTTTCAGGGTGTGCATGAAGTCACATACACTTCCAGGAAATACTCAAAAGGCCTGATAAGACAAAGTATCCCACCCTACTATGACTCATCATTCAAGGTGGTGGTAGACCACCCAGCCACAGAAGAAGAAACCCATTTCAATTCATTCTCAGGGATGCTACCCTAAAGGCAAGGCAAGAGTAAGGAATAGACTCAAGATGCTCTTCCAGGGATGAAGATCAAGTCCTGAAAAAAGACAAACTTCCCACAGCTCAGGTTTAAAGAGAACTGAATATGTAGCCCAACTGAGTGAACCACCTAAGCCAGCATTCCCACTAATCTGAAAATGCATGTAGGAAGACCTGGAAGCACAGGCATGTCCCACTGACGGCAGCAAAAGCAGACAGCTGCTTGCAGCCCCAAAGTCCCTTCTAGCTGCTTACAACAGGTCCGCTACCGCTGGCAGCTCTCCAAGCAGTGTCCTACAGGGCTTGCTTGGCTCAGGGGATAGGCTTATAGACTGAGCTTTCATTGTGCCAGACATTGGTTGTCAACATTTTCCACAAAACCACATGAGTGAGCTCATAAGATAAGATATGAACTTTGAAATTACTGCTTGTAAATTGAGTATGCCCATAATAGATCTCTAAGAAGACTATGTTTGCCAAAATTATTATTTAGTTCATAGTTCACAACAGATAAAAACAGCTGACAACAACACTAGTGTTTGATATGATACTAAATAAAGTAACTTTCAGAAAAATATTAAAACTGATTAATCTGTTTCTTTCCTGCACTACTTTGGACAAGTACTTTCACAACAGAGATATCAGATAATTCAAGAATGTTTACCTACAGAACAAGTAACATTCAGAAAGTGCTAACACAACAAATTCAGGGCACATGCAGGTACACAAGTTACTGCCAATGTCCCTTACACAACCCACGTGAGCAGATACACTGAAGGATACCAAGGCATTAGTGATAGGCAATCTTCATAGCAACTCTTCTGTTATTTCCACTTGTTGGCCTTTCCAGCACATGCGTCATACTGCCAATTTTTTATAACATGTACAGAGAATATCAGTTTGGGCAGCTAAGCCTCAGGACAAAAATATCAAGGAGCCTGCTGTTGGTAGCATTTTTTCCTTTCAAATGATAAAAGTGTCACCTTTGTAAGAAACCTTATTCAGGGCATCAGGGGCATTTTTTTCAGACAACGTTGTCTGACTTCAGCATTTAAGAGACACACTTACTTCTCAACCATTTTGACTCTACCCCTCCAGGATCCTTTTACAGAGAGGGCTGAGGAAACTCCTGATATCATTAAGGGCAATATTTCAAGAGAGGCATCTAAATTAACTGAGGACTCCACCATCAGGCAGCTTCAGGGTTCAACCTACAAAAGGACAGAGCACTCAACATTTTGGATAATTTTCAGTGATAAATCTGGGGTTTGCTAGTACCATTTTGGAGCAGTTCCTCTTTGGGGCAACCCTCAGCCCCTCTCATTCTCTTCCTGCAATGAATGACAAGCAGTCATGCTCATTTTCTCAATAAAATACTGAAGAGCTCTGCATTTTTTCATCTAAGGTTCTGAACAGTTGTGCACTTTGTATTTTCTTAAGATACTGATTATTTTCAAGAAATGTAAAGACATAAGCCACTCAGTTCTTATTAACTTTAGCACTGCATCTAAATAACCATTTGTCAGTGAGTCACTCTCTCCTTCCCACACCTGCAGGTAAGGTGGGACAGGCTTCTGCCTCCAACTCCTTCCTGAGCAGCTCCCACCAGTATAGTTCCCTGCAGTCAGAGGGATGCAGTGGGATGCTTCAACTCTTGCAGCTCACAGTCCATGACACAAGATGGGAGCACACTGCCTAGCACCATGCAGCCATCACAGCAACTCTGCCAGATTGAAATATTTCATGTCTGTGGCCAGGCTAAATCTGTGCACACTCATGCTGTCACTTAGGATGTTTCTGGCTCCAGAACAAGCCTGCTCTCCTGGCACAGCCAAACCTGTCACCTCTGATCCCCATAGCAGCCTCACAGCACCTCCTCAAGGATGCTACTGCCATTAGGATAAATGACTCCACAAGTCCCTGGTTCACACTTTGCTATTCCAGAAAAAGAGTAACACAGAAACCATATAATATATGGTATATATAATATATAAATACAGTAAACCTATAATGCAGCAAGCCTGATATTACATGAGCAGACCCAGCTGCATCACATTTCTCTCTGTTCCCAGGGCATCACCATTTTCATGGTCAGCTGCTCAAGCCAGTGAGATCCCAATGCCCCCCTGGGCAGCAACACAGCCAAGGTCTGCCTGCTCATTACTACAGATGCTTGACTTCAGAACACAGATGTGCCTGCTGAAGATGCAATGACTTTTTTTTTTTGGCATCTCACATTCCTTCCCTGTGTAGGACAAGGTTTCTCCAGTTCAGGAACTGCTTGCTAGGAAAGACACTCCAATGTGCTCTGACACTGCAGGACCAAGGGTCCAACAAAGGGCAATTTAGAGCTACACTACAGAAGAGCACTGTTTGTACATTTACTACTTGGAGCTCCACTTCAGATAGGAGTAAATCTTCATGATTGAATACCTAAATGGGTTCTGCCCTTATCTGAATCTTCCAGCTGTGTCTCAACATATTTAAAAAACGCACTAGGTGTACCCTAGGCAAACAGTCTCCAGCAAAAGCATTATTTAACATGTGTGAAAAACACCACATTTAACTTGTGCTTAGAACTTAAGCTCTACATGCCTTATAAGGGTAGGATAAACTTTACCAGCCAGGGGCTCTGCTCAAACAGCTTTCAAAGACCAAGGCAACATTACTCAGCCCTTACTCGGGTTTTAAGGCAGGGTCACATAAGGCAGGACATAGCATTGGCAAAGGGAGAGCTCTCTCTGAGCCAGAGGGATGATAAGCAAAAGCACCCTCAAGTATCCTCTGACCTGCACGGGGCAGCAGAACCAGCTCTGGGGGCCCAGGACCTCTTGGCTATACTGTCAGCTCACAGCCCAGCTCCGAGAGAGGCAGCTTCAGGATCCCCCGATGCTCATCCCAGGGCGACATCCCTGTCGCGATCCCTGGACCGGGGACCACTACCCCCGCGCCACCCCATCCCCACTGCCACGCAGCACATACCCATGTTGCCGGCACGGTACCAGCAGAGCTCTCGGGGCTGGAAGACAAAAGGAGAAGACAGCTGGTGGGGGCGGCTGGACTTTATGGGCGGCGGTGGCGGAGCCCCGCCCGGCCACGGGTGCTGCGGGGCGGCTCCGCGCAGGTGTCGGGGCGGAGCGGGGGCGTTTATCGCCGGGGAGCGATGCCGGGGCTCACCTGGCCGTGACCCGCCGGAGCCCACTGCCCTCCTGGCTGCTAAACGAGGAGTCTTTTCGCTGCCGGAGGCTGTTTTCGATCTGTGGCCATCGAGGAGTGTCACCTGTTGCCCGGGGCCGTTGTCGGTCCGCGGCCATCAGGGCGCTCCGAGCCGATGTAGTCTATCGGGCGGAGCGCAGTGCAAAGCTAACACCGCGCGTTGCCCCTCTGAGGTCAACGGCGTGATAGGAAACTCAGTAAGCAAATAAGCAGTCTGCATGCTGTGTGGAGGGAGGCTTTCTGCCTCGTTCCCTCCTTTCAAGCCAAGGAAACACGTTTCCCCACTGCTGATGCCACTGGTTTCTAGTAATCTCTGTCCTTTGGCTTCCATGAACTGGTACTTCTGAGAAGCTGTCCAGAGAAGCTGTGGATGCGTCCTTGGAAGTATTCAAGGCCAGGGTGGATGGGGCTTTCAACAATGTGGTCCAGTGGATGGTGTCCCTGACCATTGCAGGGCTATTGAAACTAGATGAACTTTAAGGTATCTTCCAGCCCAAATGATTCTGTGACTCTATTGTTTCTGTGATTCAGTTTGCTCATCACTGCTCAGTAGGTGTCTGTGCCATGTGCTATGTGTGCCACTAAACCACAGGGAAAGCTGGGAGAATGCTGATCAATACAACATGATGGATGTTTCACGTATGCACCTTACTGAGCTATGTATGTGAAATAAATGGGTGAGAAGTTTAGCATGAGAACAGCTGGAGTGGGAGGACAAGAAGAGCGGGTTAGGGAAGCTCCATGTTACTAAGACTTAAATGTACTCAGAATGTGGAAACAGTAAAATATTAACAGGCATTGCCAAAAAAGTTTTTTCTGAAAGAAGAACAAAATCCTACTTTGGGGGTTGAAGATTCTGTGTTACACTGCTCTGCACTTTGTGCAATCAAACAAGTAGCATCTTCTACATTGTGCACTTAATAATTACCTGGTTGCTGAGCAGGTTGATTTCTTCTTAGGTGCAAATCAAAGTAGCATTGCAATGTACTGCCATCTGGAATGTCTACAGTCAGCACTTCAGGTGCTAAAGAAGACTGCCTTGATTTGTGATGGAGAGTTACAGCTGAACCTGAATTTTGTTGAACTGCGTCTATATGGTGGTAATCTCGTCAAATAAAGTCTAACCTCCTATCAGTTACCCATACTCTTGACTGTTACAATTTATGAATAAATTCTTAAGATAAAACATGAGTAGGTGGTTATAGTTATATTTATAGCAAGCACTCCTGTAAGAAACACAAATCTTGCTGTATAAGCTCCACTGCCACAGCTGATGCTAGTCATATATCACTGCTCAGTGGGGGATATATATATATGGCCACACAGCGCAAGCAGTGTTGCGTTTCTCTATTATGGTTACTCCAGCAAAACAAGCAGTCTGTAATGCAGCAAAGAATGCTTAAACCACCAATAGCTCATTCATGTACAGAAATTGAGATACTACCACCTGAACATTTCTTCCTTGAACATCAGGTCTCTTCCCCTTGCTTAAACAATGGTAGTGTGTGTTCCCAAGCACATCTTATATACCCCAGTGCATCTAGTGGAAACAAAGAGTAGAACTTTCATGTTTCTTCCTAGAAAGAAACATACAAGTGGGATGCAGAAATTAAGAAAAAACACCTGTTTTCTCAAAAAAAAAAATTGAGATAATCGAGCTAGTTTGATCACCCTGACTTCCACTCACATTCTCTTTCTTCAATATTCAAATTCTCTATTAATCCACAAAAAATCCATCCTGATGAATACACGTTTTAATTTGTCCCACGGGGAGAGATAAACGTACACACAATTGCTTCACAGCGCTTCCTGAGGTGGATTGACTTCTGCTTCCCTTTAGTGAGCTTACACCACAGGGCTGGCCTCTGTGGGGCTGTTTTGTGGTTGTACTCATTGGAGGAACAGAAGTTGTTCTCAGAAGATTGAAGTTTCCTTGCAAGGCTCACTTTCTAGGAGAGCTCAGAGAACAGCAAGGCTACTAAATACTGATCAAACAAAGATAAGATGCAATTCTGCTTTCTTCTACAAAGCTTCAAACTCACAGGAGCAGATTTTCAGGGTGTAATAGAAAAGTCAAGTAACATAACTTGGACTAATTAAGCATAAACCACAGTTGGTGATTCAAATGTACAGTATCTGATTTATGTAAGTTCAGCAGGTTAAAATGATACATTATTCCAAGACCATACATATCCTAGTACCAATTGTATTGGCTGCATGGGTGGAAATTTTAATTGATGGGTACTTTGTCATTAGTAAATATATCTAAATATATATTAGTAAATATATGCAAAATAATACAGAATCACAGAATGGTTGAAGTTGGAAGGGACCTCTGAAGATCGTTTAGTACAAATCCTCTTCTAGAGAAGGATTATCTAGAATAGGTTGCACGGAATCACAACCAAATGGGTTTTGAGTATCTCCAGGGAAGGAGACTCCACAACTTCTCTGGGCAGCCTGTTTCAGTGTTCTGTCACCTACACAGTAAAATTTTTCCTCATATTCAGGTGAAACTTCATTTGTTTCAGATTACACCTGTTGCCCCTTGTCCCATCACTGGACACCACTGAAGAGCCTTGCCCCAGGCTCTTGACACTCTCATAATTATAGATAATTATAGACATTGATGAGGTCCCTTATCAGTCATCTCAGTCTGAGCAGGCCGTGCTCTCTTAGCCTATCCTGGTAAGAGAGATGCTCTAGTCCTCTGATCATCTTTGTTGCCCTCCACTGGACCCACTCCAGGAGTTCCATGTCTCTCTTGGACTGAGGAGCCCAGACCTGGACACATCACTCCAGATGAGGCCTCACTCACCAGGGCTGAGTGGAGGGGCAGGGTCGCCTCCCTCAACCTGCTGGCAGTGGTCTTCTTAGTGCACCCCAGGATATCATTTTCCTTCTTAGCCACAAGGGCACACTGCTGGCTCTTTAACAGCTTGTTGTTCACCAAGACCCCCTGGTCCTTATCTCTAGAGCTGCTTTTTAGCAGATCAGCACCCAGTCTATACTGGTGCCTGGGATTATACTATGCCAGGTGCAGGACCCTGCACTTGCCCTTGTTGAACTCCAAACAGTTCCTCTCTGCCCGTCTCTCCAACCTGTCAAGGTCCTTCTGAAGAGCTGCACAGCCCTCTGGTGTATCCACCACTCCTCCCAGCTTTGTGTTGTCAGTAACTTGCTGACAAGGCCTCTGCCCATTCATCCAAGTCACTGATGAGTAAGTTAAGTACTGGACACAGTATTGACCCTTGAGGGACACTGTGAGCAACAGGTCTCCAAGAAAACTCTATGCCACTGATCACTATTATCAATCCTCCTTACCATCCACTCATCCTATCTGCACTTCCTGAGTTTGCCCATGAGAGTGTTATGGGAGAGAGTGTCAAAAGCCTTACCAAAGTCAAGGTAGACATCATCCACTGCTCTTCCCTCCTCTACCTTGACAGTCATGCCATCAAAGAAGGCAGTTAGGTTGGTCAAGCCCCTCGGTGAATCCATGTTCACTACTCCTGATAACCTTCTTTTCCTTCACATGCTTAGAGATTACATCCATGATGAGCCTTTCCAGGGACTGAGGTGAGGTTGAATGGCTTGTAGTTTTCTGGGTCCTCCTTCTTGCCCATTTTGAAGACTGCAATGACCCTGACTTTAGTCCAGTCCATGTTCCCCATGACCTTCCAAAAATGATGGAGAGCGGCTGAGAAATGACACCTATCAGCTCACCCAGCACTTGTGGGTGCATCCCACTGGGCCCACACATTTGTGGGTGTCATGTTTGCCTTCTAGGTCTCCAACCCAATCCTCCTCAAGCAAGAGAGTGTCTTCCTTTCTCCAGACTTTCCTTCTTGGCTTCAAGGTTTGGGATCCCTGAGGACTGGCCTTAGCAGTAGAGACTGAAGCAAAGAAGGCGCTCAGTAACTACCTTCTCTGTGTTCTTGGTCAGCAGAGCACCCACCCCATTCAGCAGCAGGCACACATTTTCTCTGGTCTTCATTTTGCTACTGATGTACTTGAAGAAGCTTTTCTTGTTGTCCTTGATTCCAAATGGACTTAGCCCTTCTCGTCTCATCCCTTCATTCTCAGACAACATTACCATATCCCTTCCAAGTGGCCTGTGCCTTTTTCCACATTCCATAAACTTCCTTCTTCTGTTTGAGTTTTGCCAGAAACTCCTTGCTCATCCATGCAGTTCTCCTGCCCCCATTGGTCAATTTCTTACTCAAAGGGAGATTTCTTACTTGATTTTGAACTTGGAGAAAGTGATGTTTGAATATTAACTAGCTCTCTTGGACCCTCCTACCTTCTAGTCCCCTTTCCCATAGGATTCCTCCAAGTAGGTCCTTGAAGAGGACAAAGTTAGCACTCCTGAAGTCCTGGGGTTGTAATCCTACTCTTATGCAGGATTCTGAACTCCGTTTTCTCATGGTCACCACAACCAAGGCTGCTCCCCCAACATTCACTTCCCCAGCCAATCTGTTTTTGTTTGTATGAGGTCCAGTAGCCCACCACTCTTCACTGGCTCTTCTACTACCTCTGTCAAAAAGTTATGATCTCTGCTCTGCAGGAATCTCCTGGACCTGACTGCACTGCTCTTTCCACAGGAGGCATCACTACCCATATCACTCAGTTAAAGGTTGTCACTTGGTAAGGTTGTTTTCTCATGTCTTGTAGGTAGGAGAAACACCATCGTTTCAGAAGAGCTGGTGAGATGAATCCATAAAATGGAACACTTGATAAAAACTATTCATTATTTAAGACTAACAACCTGAATTAAGATTGAAGTATTTTAAATGAAGACAAATTACTATTTGTTCAGAATATGTGTGGCTTATAAATATTAATAGGTACTTTTGGACTTGGTATTTTGGATTGGAAAAATTATAGCAAGCATAAAGAATTTGCAGGGATGTGCAGTTCATCATGGAATAGCCAATATTAGGTGAGAAGTTGAAAAATTACTCAGGCAGTACATTAATTCCATTCTAAACAAAGGCTAATGGGTTTTGCTCTACAGTCACAACCTATTTGGCTGTCACGATGGTAGTAGCCAAACACTAACACCGGTCACTTCCCAGCATCTACTCCTCCCAAGATAACGCATCCTTTCCAGAAAAGTTTATTCCTATCTTCCAGATAGGGAATCTGAGGAAAAAGTGATTAGTGAATCAGCATATGAAAGCCTTCCACAGAGGAGCTGCACTTTCTAATGTAATTTAGGCATCCCATAAAAACCATGAACGTTCAGAAAACAAAGAGGAGAGAATTTGTTTGCTGTGACCTTTCTCCATGCACTGTGTCATGGTTTTTTTTCTTGAAGACACAGTTTGCTAGCAGAACAAATAATTGGTGGGATGGTCTGGAGGAGATAGGGACTACAGGGATAGAGGGCACTGGGGGTCTCTTAGGAGGGGTCTGCAGCAGTTCAGCTGCATTCAGCCACCAGCAACACAGGGACCAGGTGCTCTGAACTTCCATAGGTGACACTGGGTTTGGTATTTCAGGTGCTCACTCAATTTCCATGTAAGGATCAACTCTGGCCCCAAAACACATGGACTTGCTAATTAAGAAGTTTGCTAGACCAGACAGGGGACATGAAGAGGAATAAAAGCAGCCTGCCAGCCCAGCTCAGCAGCATTTTGCCCAACAGCAATCCTCCCCGGAAGAAGGAAAAGTGCTCATGTGCTACAGCCCAGAAGGGACTTGGCTTCTCTGGCAGGTCTGTGTACACACAGTAAACATGTGGGTGGAGGGAAAAGCAGGGGAGCAGGAACTAGATCAGAGACTTATAAATAAATAAAGTAACTAAGTGAACTTTATTTACCTGGAGCTGCCCCAGACTAATGGCAAAAGTCTTTGGCTCGTTACCAGTGCCTGTGACAACACATAAAGTTAACTAACACTGCAGATGTAGACCTAATAAGTTAATGGTACACAATACATTGTGAGGTCACTCTTGCCAAGATGAGGTTTTCTATCTTTTATTTTTGCTGAAAACGTAACTCGAGTTTGATAACTTTGTTTCATTTACTCTGATAACATTGTCTTCCCTGTAGAGCCAGATTTATCCCCTGTCCATTTCCTCTTCATCTCCATCATGACAACACCTTTGCTGCTCTTTTCTTCCAGTTTTTCCCCTCAGGGAGACTGAAGGTACCGTGTTTTGTGTAAAGCCTGGATTGAATAGGGAACCTCAATTCTGGGGGTGCAGATCTGTATGGAAATGCACCTCAGCTGACAGTTGCAAGGATGTGTTAAAAATCTTGATTTTGGATTTAGAGATGTCAGTCTTGAAAAGCCTTTGTGGGTCCAGTCTTCAGCCTTAATCTTTATACTATGTATCACAGTCAAATGCAGCACACACATCGTGTGGTGCCTTTGCCATACGTCAGGCATGAAACAGGAATTACAGAAACACTCATGGTAATCCCGGTTTTGGTGCCAAGCCACTGTCGGAATTGTGCAATCCAGCTCTGAGGCTGGGACATTCTCCCTGCCAAGGAAGGGCACTCCCAGCAGGTATTTGGGGTGGACAAATAGGAGTGTTAGCGTAAGTATTAAGGGCATCTTGCAAGGAAAGGAGGGCAGTTCCTGATTCAAAGCCTTTATGTATTCCTTTGTACTACAGAGAAACACCTGTTTGTACCTTTGAAGCATATGATTATATTCAAGAAAAAAAGATAACAACAAACATATGGGTATCCTGCCCACAGCTAGGATTCAAGCATAACTTAACTTCTTTAAGTGGATGGTGAAAGCTTTTTTTTTTTATTCTGAATTATGTACCTCTCCTTTTCTTCACTTTAGATTTGAATTTGCCTGGCATACCCTCTGTCACCTAAGGCAGTGCAAGGTTGTTCAAGGCATACTGAAACCACTCAAACATCTCCTCAACAGTTTTTCTTTGTACTTCCACATAGATATTCTTCTTCTGAAACTTCACATCTGTGTTGTGAGACCTTATGTTTTCAAGTGAACTTTTTAGCTTCTAGTTGCATTGTGTCTGCTGAAGTTTCGCTACTAGCATATTTTCAGACAAGCTGTGCTCAGCTTTTCTCTCTTCAGGACACACGTGAGAGTGTCAGCAGCACAGCAGCTGCTAGGGCTGGCGGGATTATCCTGTCAATTTATGCAACCAGCCCTACAACATGAATCATGCTGTTGACTGGACAACACAAGTACATGTGTCATCTCTTGACCAATCTGTGTTTTGACTCAAGCAGATGTTAAAAGACTGGAGTTAAACTGCCATGATACTTAGAACTGAGGTGTGATTTGTATTTCACTCATGAAGATACTTAGAGGATTATTTATAAGGGATGTACCACTTCTCTCTCTCCCCCTCTCCCACCCCTCCATCTGGCCCCAAATAAATCATCTTACAAGACTGGATACTCACATTTTCAAGGGAAAATATCCTAATGTCCTTTGACTTTGTACATTGTTTTTGGGGTGAGCGAGGCAGTGCTGCTGTACAAAGCATACTTGACTTCTGATGGCATTAATGTTTACAGTGGAAATATGAGTTCAGGTAACAGGACAACTTCATATAGTTTTCTACACATGTATTTTCCAGTGTTCAAATTCTGCAGCTGGAGGTCGACAGCTGACACTATATACCTGTTAGAAATTTGCAGAGGGGCTCATTCCTCCTGAAATGGATTTTCTTGTTGTTTACACAGACATTCATATTTTCACCATAGGATACAAAGCTTCCTTCTTTTCATTACCTATAGTTTTCCTGCATATCATTCAGATTTAAATGAAAACTTTAGCAGCAGCATCTGACAGAATTTAATGTGCAATTAGATTTCAATGGATTCATTTATCTCACTACTCCCTCATGAAGTCACTATGAAGTCCATTTTTGGCATTTCATTTAGAAATCTTGGTCAGTTTTGTTGCTATTGAAAGATCAAAGCATCTACAACTCCATTGGATTAATTCACCTGTGCACTGAGAACTTCCCTGCCTCTCTACTTCTGTTTGGTCTTTTCCAGTAGCACTTCTAATCTTCCCTAGGTAGTCTACTTATTTTTGTAATACTTGTCCAATCAGAAAAAAAAAAGACATGTTACTATTGATCTGTGCAGTTATATTCTTACTTTATTTGTTCTTGTCACTTTCTTAAGCAACTGATTCCCAGTAAGCACCACAACACAATTCAGTTTTTTTCCTTTCTGCTTCTGAAACAGGGATGGACCCCTCACCTTCTTAAAATTGGAAAACCCAGTATTTGCTATTGTTTAGCTGGAAGTGTAAACAAATCCAATGGCCCAACCCATTCTCCACTTAGGGGTGGATTAGATTTTGAAAAGAAAGGAAAAAAAAAAATAGAAGAAACCACAAGCCACAACAACAGAAACTCAGCCAGCAGCTCAACAGCTTTTTCCATCTTGCAAAGGCATGCGAGTAAAACACATTCAACACAAAGGTTACAATACAACAGTACATAAACTACCTAAAATTACATAACATATTTCATAAACTGAAACCACAGCACATAAATGACCTAGTCCTACTTGTGAGCATAACATGCTGGGTCACTTGCTTCTTCCTTCAACATAATAAATTTTCCAGGAAACTGTCTTCTGAGAGGAACAAGAGAGAGAAGGAGAATACAAGAATCATATTCCCATTGAGAAATGCTGTTATACAGAATTACAGGGAACATACCTAATGACAAATAAATAGTTCTTTTAGGAAATCATTAAGAATTTTACCAGGAAGGTTAATACTTTTTCTAAAGATGAAGTGAATTGTGTTTATTTTAGGTATTTTAGTGAATTTCTTTCCCCTTGAGAACACAGTTGTCAGAGACAGAGAATATCAACAGCCTCTGCAGCCTCTGCCTACAAATAACTTTATAAATACAGTCAGATTAATTTATTTTTTAGATTGGAAACTTTAGAATGTGAATTCTGGAGGAACAGCTAGAGATTCTCAAACACATCCTGTAGTAACATAAAGCATCTAGAATATTTTCTTATTAGGACAAAAGAAAAGCCTGGGAGCTTTTTGGCTGCTGCTCAAAATGGTTGGATGGCTTCTCGGTCAGGTTATACACGTTGTTGGAATACACCCATAAATGTATTCTTTTAAGTATAATTCATCTGGGTTGAAACATTGCCTTTGTCAGAACTATCTCCTGGAGATCCCAACAATGAAGTGAAAGAAAATTGACGATCTAGTTACAAAAATAGATTGTCTGTGGCCTTTTAGCACTATCCTCATCAAAAAGTAGCATCAGTAACACAGAGATTTTAATTCTGCAATGAAATTTGACAGCAAATAGCTGAAAGGTATCCTGCAGAGTGAGCAGAGACTCACTTCTTAGCAGCTCCAGGTAGAAAACGTGTATTTTCAGATGTTTCACAGAACCCTAATCCTTGAAGATGGGTTCCTTTCCACCGGTGAGACTTTTAACCTTTGTTTCTCTCTACTTCTATCATGAGATTGAAAATGAAACTGCCATCTCTCAACTTTCTGCCCAAAATCCTTTTGCTGAGGAAAGGTTGCAATCAGTAGAAAAATAAAGGGTATAACATGTTTGGGCTCTTGCAATCTCCACTTAGAATCCTAGAATCTTTTTAAATACCTCTAGAGTTGTGGTGACTCAACCACTTCCACGGGCAGCCTGTTCCAATGTTTTACAGCCCTTTCTGTAACGAAATTTTTCATAAAATCCAATTTAAACCTCCCCTAGTGCAGCTTGAGGCCATTTACTCTCATCCTATTCCTTGTTACCTGGGAGAAGAGCCTGACCCCCACCTTGCTACAACCTCCTTTCTGGTAGCTGTGGGAAGTGAGAAGGTTACCCCTGAGCCTCCTTGTCTCCACACTGATCAACACCAGTGCCCTCCTCCACTCGTCATGAGACATATTTCAGACCCTTCCCCACCTCTGTTGCCCTTCTCTGAACACACTCCAGCACTTCAAGGTCTTCCATGGAGCAAGGGACCCAAAGCTGAACACGGGATTCTTCTGGTAAGCATGGCTGCTAAGTATGGAAAAGGTAATAATCACAAAACCTATCACTGTTTTTATAATAGTTTAAAAAAATCCCAACACTCAAACTGTAAATATGATAATCAAGTTCTGCCACTCATAATTCACTTACTGTCTTGTCATGGAAGAAGATAGAAAAAAAAGACAGCAAAAATCAGACCATAGCAGCCAATTATGTAAAATGTAAACACCAAATGTAACCATGGCAGCAGTGTACAATAGTTCTTGTTGTTGCCAGAGATGTCACATTTTGAGAACTATGATCATCCACTGCTAAAAAAGACATATGAAGATATAGCTGAAGTGTCAGGAGATTTTATAAGTTAAACACCCCCATTTAGCTATAAAATAAATAATAATAAAAAAAAGAAGTTATTTAAAAAATAATAGGCTGCCTAATCAAAGGTTATATCTTGCTCCATATATTGCTCAGGGCTTGATTTTCACTACTTTCTTAGCTGTCAAAGTTTACAGAGTGTGTAGTTATTTTTTCACTTTGTATTTTTATAAATGAACAAGCTTTACAGAAAGACCTGCCATTAATCAGGTGGTAACAGGCTGTTACAAAACAGGGATTCGGAATTCACAGCTTTGATATTTCTTTCTTTGTTATTGACACACTGACAGTGAATAATCTAAGATTTTCTGTCTGGAAAAATATAACAGTTATGAACCTTTGCAATGTTAATCAGATTTTCATATGTAAAATTTTTACTTCTTTACTCTAAAATGGCTATATAATATGATGACATCTTGCATTCAAAAATACCTAAATCTGCTTATAATGAGACATGGAGTTAGCACATTGTAAAGCTTGTGATTCTCCACACCTGCTACATGAATATCTTTCTTTTAAAAGATTTCAAATTGCTCAACAAATACAAAAGATACACTGTACATACAGAAAATATTTTCCATAACAGAAACAGTCCCTCCATGATGCAAAACCAATGCAGAGCAATGTTTCCCTATAATCTATGTTAGCAAGCACAAGCAAAAAAAAAAAAAAAAACTAAACTAAAATGGAAAGGGCATGCAAGCAGAATTAATTACTCTATTTTCTTGTTGTTTGGAAACTGACGTGGAATAGAGTTGCCTGCAATGTAGTGCTTTCATCCATAAACAAGCAATTATATCTGGTCAAAGCAAAGCTGTTTAAAATACCCCTAGCTAGTTATAGGTAAGAGCTGTAAAAAAAAAAGCAGACTAAAATGGAAGGGCTCGTTATTATGGAAAGGCCTTAAGACCCTTGATCATTTTAGAAATAGGCTGTAAAATAATATTCCAGGGAACAAATATAGTATCAGTTACCAAAATCACTTGAACTAGGGTGGATGAGGATCAGTTCGTGTATCAGAAGTTAATCCAGGCTTATTCTTCCAGGACTGATGAAGCTTCAGACAAAGCAAGTACTACAATAGTGCCCACATTTATCTTTTCAGTACTGGAGTAAAAATAAAAACTTTTGTATATTTGATTTAAGCTTGTATATTGTTATTTGAAAGCAGTGCTTTGTTGATACCAGTTTCTAGTATCACAGAATCACAGAACATGCCAGGTTTGAAGAGACCCTCAAGGATCATCGAATCCAACTCCTGGCCCTGCACAGCACCATCCCCAAGAGTCACATCATGTGCCTGAGAGTATTGTCTAAACACTTCTGGAACTCTGTCAGGCTTGGTGCTGTGACTACTTCTCTGGGGACCCTGTTCCAGTGCCCAAACACCCTCTGGGTGAAGAACCTTTTTCTAACATCCAACCTAAACCTCCCCTGACAGAACTTCAGACCATTCCCTCGGATCCTGTCACTGGTCACCACAGAGATCAGTGCCTGCCTGTCCGCTTCCTCTCATGGGGGAGATGTAACTGCAATGAGGTCTTCCCTCAGTCTCCTCTTCTCCAGGCTGAACAGACCAAGTGCCCTCAGCTGCTCCTCATATGGCTTCTCCTCAAGGCCCTTCACCGTCTTTGTTCCCCTCCTTTGGATGCTCTGTAATGTCTTAATGTCTTATATTGCAGTGCCCAAAACTACCCACAATGTCCAAGGTGAGGCCACCCCAGTGCAGAGCAGAGCGGGACAATCCCCTCCCTCTCCTGGCTGGTGATGCTGTGCCTGAGTCCCCCCAGGACAGGGTTGGCCCTCCTGGCTGCCAGGGCACTGCTGACTCACATTCAACTTGACATCAGCCAGGACCCATAGGTCCCTTTCCATGGCACTGCTTTCCAGCATCTCAAACCCCAGCCTGTATGAACATCCAGGGGTGCCCCACCCCAGGTGCAGAATGTGGCACTTCCCCTTGTTGAACTCCATATGGTTGGTGATTGTCCAGCCCTCTAATTTGTCCAGGTCTCTCTGCAGGGCTCCACTGCCTTCCAGGGAGTCAACAGCTCCTCCCTGTTTTGTGTTATCTGCAAACTTGCTTACTATCCCTTCCAGTCCTGTGTCCAGGTCATTGGTGAAGATGTTGAAGAGCACAGGGCCTCAGATGGAGCCCTGTGGAACCCACTAGTGACAGGTCACCATCCTGATGTCACCCCATTCACCATTACCCTCTGTGCTCCACCCGTGAGCCAATTGCTCACCCACCACATGGTGTGTTTATCCAGCTGTGGGATGGACATTTTGTCCAGAAGAGTCCTGTGAGAGAGAGTATCAAAAGTTCTACTGAAATGAAAAAATATTATATCAGCTGGCTTCCCTTGATCAACTAATGTGGGTTACATTTTCATAGAAGGAAATCAGGTTGGCTAAGCAGGGTTTTCCTCTCACAAAGTCATGCTGGCTGTGATCAATGCCTGTGTTCTCTTATAGGTGTTTTTCAGTACTTCCCAGAATACTCTTCTCCATAACTTTACCAGGCACTGAAGCGAGACTGACAGGCCTGTAGTTTCTGGGCTCCTCCTTCTTGCCCTTCTTGAAAACCAGGACAACATTCACCAGCTTCCCATCAGCTGGGACCTTACATTTTTACATTCCTTTTAATTAATATTGATAAGAAGTTTCTTTAAAAAATCCTGCTACTGCTGCTTATGTACCACTGCTTACAAGTCTGCTTATGGCAAAACATCAAGTATGTTCAAGGAGAAACAGCTTATCTGCATCCTCTCCATAACAAAGAGATATGGTGCACATATCTAATAGCTTTGTACTTTGTTATTATTTCTTGTCTGATAAAATCATGTTATGTATTACCACCTCTCTGATACATAGTGGTGTGTCCCAATAAGAAGTAACCACAGGTACGTTCAGTGTCATACTGAAAAAAACCCAATTTTATTCTCTTTTTGAGAACACTTCTAAAAAGTGAATGAGAAAACCTGGTTTAAGAACAAAGTATCATCCTATTGTTGCCACACCCATTCATTTACAGTTCCTGGAGACCACGAACAGTTTGTGCATCCTACTAAAATGACTTCCTTTTCTTTCTATTATCAGATAACGTGAACTCCTCACAAGACTACTCAACCATAGTTGTTTTTGTTAATATTCACATTGAGCTTTCCTTTATGGTTCATTTGGTAACAGCTGATGCTGGGTATCTGCCTGGAACTTGAAATATTCCAGTCAGTAACCCTTGATGAGCTTCTCTGGAGCCCAACAAACCTTTACAGAAAAAAAAAGTGTTAAATTGCACTCAGCTGAGACTACAGATTTTTTTTATAGGGAAAATATAGTATGCTACAGAAAAAAAACTTCAGAATCTTTAGAAAGCTTGTGCAGAGATGCCCTACCAAAGATTTGCACTAACACCCCACCTTGTTTCATGGGGTCATTGATGAGTAGGAAGACAGATCTTGTGCAAGATGCCCCTGTTAAGGATGGATTGAGATAAGATTTAGGACACCATTGTAGTATACGTGCACAGTTCAAAATATTTATGGCTGGCTCACCTGAAACATGGTGAGCTTAACCATTACATGGGAACAATGGTCAAGATGCTGTTCTGTCTGGTGCTGACAATCACTTTTTTTGAGCATCAATGCTGCTGACGTGTGCTATGAGAGAGGAGCTGAACACAGTGAAGGACTTTGCCTAAATGGCTTATCAGCAGGGAAGATGACTACATTTTTTATTGGGTGTTTTTTTATTATTTTGCCTGGAACAGTGCCACTAGACCTGTAAAGAATGGAAAATGGCCGAAGAGGAGTGTCTAGAGTGTGTGCCTTGCAGAAGGACTGGTGAGGAGAAAGACCAGTGAGCAGTCTGCCTGAAGGGAGACTTTAGATAAAGGAAGAACTGACACAGACAGAACCAACAGTAGTCAGACAGCTGAAAACGAGCTGACACAAAAGTGAGCTGGAAAGGTTAGTCCAGGCAGAAGGGACATACCTCACCTGACTTACCTTTTTCCCTTCACATGATCAAACACGTATTTTCACTCCTGCTCTTACATAATGCAGCTGTACAGTATGAAACCATTGCCACATCCTCCTAACAGGCACTGCCACATTTTGTATCGGGGTGAAGTTGATATCATATTAATTGTTTTTTATTTGGGGTAGAGAGGTGCCATTTAACTTTCATGGTAGTAACGCACCTCTTTTTTATTATTTTTTTTTAATTTTATTTACAGCAATCTGACATATTGTGTAATCAGGACAGACAGAAGGAATAGAGATGATAGAATACAGCAAATTTTTAATATAGAGGTTCAGTTTTCCAGGCAAAGAGGTTCTCAAGAATCATGATTTCAATAAAGGAGATGCCAGGCCTGAGGCAAGGTCCTAAGGATGACCCCTCTTACATTGCCAATAAATAAATAAAATATATGTAAGTTATTCATAAATATAGGATCTGAAAAATGGGTCTAATAACAACCATACACATCAATTGCACATAATACATAGAAAAAGGATGGAATAATTAAGTGCAAGTTTTGGGCTGGAATTTGTGAACTTCAATAGCAATATAACATCCTGCTAGGAAAAGACGGAGATCTGTTCATGTCCTAATTTTCATATAGTGATAAAATTAGGATAGAAGGAAGCTGATATATATTAGTTTAACTGAAGGGAATATAAATTAATGAAAATATGCAAGATAAATGGATTAAGAAAATGGAGTTGAAACAGGTTGAATTGAAATGGTTCTATGTAATATTAACCTGACAAATATCTGCAATGTAATTTAATCAGAGGTATATGACTTGCAGTTTGGTAGAAGAGGGGTTAAAAAGCCAAAATGAAAGACACATGAGCGCCAAGAGGAACACAGCTCAATAAATAGCTTTTACATTTAAAGTGGACAACAAAGGATATTGCAAATTTCTTCATATGGTTAATAATTTAAATTAACTCAGTTTGCAATACAGCCCCAGTCAGATACCTGCAACTTGAGCAAGAAGAAGAACAGCTATAAGAACTTGTAGCCATTCCCAGTGCATCATCAAATGTCTGTGTGAAGTTAGAACAGTTTAAAAATCACAAATCAGGACCCAAGACACATTATGTATGTGTCCTGGTTATAGTAGCTAGGATCAGTTTGTCACTGGGTGGGTGTGTATTCTAAACCCTCTATGTCATTTTTCTCATGAACTGCTCACAATTGACCATTTACAGCAGCTGCATAAGGCACACTCAACCCCTCAGGCTACAAGCTGGGTATTTGGGAACTTCTGTGGGATAAGGAAGTTTTCCTGCCTTCACATCACTGACTCAGATGTGATAACTCCCCTTCGGGGAGCCACTACTGCCTTCACACCCACCGGAGGGGTCATGTCTGCTAATGGGCCATCAGAGATGCCAAAAAAATGCCATGACTCACCTCACAAAGTCAATCACCCATTGTGAAACTCTCCACCCTGGGGGAGGGACTGGGCATTCCCATCTGAGCCCAAGTAGATATAAACTTGGAGTTTTGGGACTGCAATCTCTCTTGTCAGATCCAGAGGACCAGAGCCTCGACCAGACTGAGACTGCCACCAGACTGCAACCATCATTTTCACCAGCAGGTTTCTTCCTTTCTTCTTACTTTGAACTCAGGGGGGTCACGTGGTGTTCAGCACAGGGTTTGGTGAGCTCCATTCTGCTCGTGCCGCACCATGCTGACCTGTACATCTGTTTTTGTGGGTCAAATGGATTTTTTTTTTCCTTCTGTATCAGTGTATTTTGTGCTCTTTTATTAAACTGTTATTCTGACTTGCAATCCCATTCTGAGTTGGATTCATTTCTCCTGCTGGTTTAACTCTAAACCAGCACAGTATGAAACTGAATTGAGGAATTCCAGGTTCCAAGAATTTCAACACAGGGACTTGTTTCTTCTGACAGGATGATACAAAATCCAACTTTAATGCTGCACGGACCAAATGATTTATCTGTCTTGTAAAAGCTGATAGGTACCACCCAAAACTGAGTTAGTTTCGCACTGCTACCTGAAAGGTGGAGGCAAAGAAACAATGGCTCAAGTTCTAGATCATTCATACAAGACACTATTGTCTCAAACGAGCATCCCAGGCATTTTTTCACTTGCAAGCATTTCAGGCTGCTTCAAACACTAGAAACATTAGCACACAGCTGTCCAGAAACTGCCTCACTAGTGCTTTTTGTACAAGCTTCTGCTGTGACTAACAAAGGGCTGAAATCTGACAGCTGAACACAAGTCTTTTGGTAAGTACCAGTGTTCTATCCCAGGCATAGACCCATTCAACAATATTTCCTAAAATTTTTGTGTTAGAGATTGAATTAATCTGCTTTTCCAGAATGCTGTTTGTGGCAGTTTTCACATGGTGTCCACCCAAACCTCCAGGCCCCGCCTTTCCCAGAGGGAAGGAAAAGAAGAAAAGGAAAAAAAAACCAACCAGCTGAGAGATAATGGCAAAGCAAACTCAGAGTGTTTAAATACTTAAATTTATTACTAACAAGAACTAAAAGTAATAAAACTCAAAAGTAAGAAATAAATCAGTCCCAAGAGCACCTTTCTCCTCCAACTCCTCCCTCTTCCCAGCAGTTCGAGGGAGCAGGGAATGGGGGTTTTACAGGCGGTTGTTGTTGTTGCCATTGCTTTTGTCCTGTGGGTCACCCTATGGGGTGCAGATGGTCCTCCGTGGGCTGCAGGGGGACAACCTGCTCCACCATGGTCTTCACCACGGTCTGCAGGTGGGCCACAGCTCTTGGTCCTTCCCCTGCTCCTGTGGGGTCCCTCCCATGGGAGACAGTCCTTGATAGACTTCTCCAAGGTGAGTCCACCCCCTGGGTAACACTTATACTGGGGGAAAAATCCTGTTCCAGCATGGGTCTCCTTCTCCACAAGTCATGGCCGCAAGTCTCTTCCAGGATCTCACTCCATCCTGGGCCTCCCACAGGGCAACAGCTCCTTTGGGCATCCACCTGCTCCTCCAGGGGCTGCAGGGGGGTCTCTGCACCCCAAAAGATCTCCACAGGCTTCAGGGAGAGGGGGGTGAAAATAGCTTTTAGTTCTTCCCCCCCCTCCTCTGCTCTAGCGTGGGGTCTCTCCTCCTCCTCCTCCTGCTCTGACCTTGGTCTCTGTGTTGTTATCTCATGGCTGGAATTTTCAACTGTGCAACACTCCTGAATTCTTAAATATGTTATCACAGAGGCGTGACTATGATTCTTAATTGGCTCAACTTTGGCCACCAGCAGGAAGTCCCTCCTGGACCTGGCTGTCATTGGCTCCACAGGACAGGGGAAGCTTCTAGCAGAAACCATCCTGAAAGCCCCCCGTCCTACTAAAATTCAGCTACAGAAACCTATGACAAGCTTATAAAATAGCCATGAAACAAAACAAGTTAACAGTAACTAACAGTAGCTCAAGACAGCTAATGATGTCAGGATTTTGAGTTCTGGATTTAGCACTTAGACCTAAGAGAGACTGTTAGCTTGTAGAGTTTCCACAGATTATCTATATCTAAAACAAAGATGTAATTTATTAAAACAGCATTGCCTTACTGTAAAGAATATCTGACAGAAGGTGCCCAGACCTTTGGAATTCACCACCATCAACAGTGCTCAATGTAGTTTTTAATGGAGATTAAGAATCTTATTTGAATTTCTAATCTGAATTTGCCTTGCTTTGGGATCCAATCTCTGTTATGTCTTCTTTAATCACAGTAAAAAAGCCTTGTGGCATCCTGTATTCACTTTGGCAAGACTGTTTTTGTATTGTACACTCCTCAAATTTCTACTTGGTAAATTGAAACACTATGCCCCAGATCTTCTACTATGTATCTCCTGAATTTGGTTTTTTGTGACTCTTGCGTAAATTCTTCAGATCAGTGTTTTAAAGCCTCAGCCCCAGTGTCTATTTGGCAGCAGAGTGGTTTCACAGGTGCTGTAGAGCAAGGGGTCAAACCACCAAAAAACATTGGTTACATCCTCTTGCTGCATTACTTCTCTTCATCACAGAACTACATTAGGAGTTTGTTTTGTTTGGAGCAGTTAAAATCAGACAGGTTCACCTTTGCTTTCATGCAATTTAAACTGGCTGGTTTTTTTAAGTTTGTTTTTAGAATAGCAGTGAAAACGTTGAAGAGCACCACTATCGTACCAATATGTTTGGGAAGTTTTGCAGATAGCAATTCTGTTTGACTTTCCATCAATGGCCTTCAAAAGCATTTGCCAGGCTTCACCTGAGCATCTGGGCCTGTGCTCTGTTTCAAAGGTCCACTTATGTCATACTGAAAATGTCAGCTGAAACTGGGAAATTAAAAATGGTTTGAATGAAATACAACTGGGAATTATTTATGGGAAAGCACTAGCAGAAGGACAGTTTGAAAGAGCAGCATGAATTGATAAGTGAGGACGTGACTAACAGCAATTAAACTAGTAAATGATCAGGAATGTGCTGTTTACATCAAGACCAGGAGGCCTGAGCTCCGATAAGGTTATGGCAGGATGACTTGTCAGCAGAAGACTTGAGATCTGATAGCAGGAGGATGGCACCAGGGTTCCAGCACACTATGTGCCAGTCCACTGCTTGTTACCCCAGCAGGACGAAAAGACCATAAAATTACTGAAATGAGGAAACAGATAGCAACCCTCCCTGTGGTTTATGGCTGTTTACGCAAGCAAGGTTAAGATGGAACATCACATTATACTAGCTGAAGGATATAAATACCTGGGTAGTTCTGTGGGTTAACCCCAGTTGGAAGCTCAGGCACTTCTTCTCCCTCCCAATGAGATGGGTGAGAGAATTAGAAAGGTAAAAGTACAGTAACTTATAGGTTGAGGTAGTTTAACAAATAAAAACAACACCAAATACCCTACAAAAAGAAAGAAAAAAATCAAGCAAAGATAAAGAAGCCCTAAACCAACAAAACTGCTGCCAAAAGCCTAAATGTGACAGATGCCCAGCCAGTCCCTGGCAACTGCTGCCCTGGCCAACCTCTCTCCCCTCCAGTTCTATTGCAGAGCTCAATGCCATATGGCATGGGATATCCTTGTGGTCACTTGGGATCAGCTTGCCATCTATGTCTCCTCCCAACTCTTGGTGCATCCCCAGCCTGCTCAGTAGTGGGGTGGGGTGACAAACAGAAAAAGGCCTTGATTCTGTGCAAGTGCTGATCAGCAACAACAAAAAACATTCCCGAGCTATCAACACTGTTTGAGCACAAATCCAAAACACGGCCCCATACCAGCTACTGTGAAGAAAATAATCTCTAGCCCAGCCAAAACCAGCACAACAAAAAAGTTTTGCACTGCCAAGAAAGAATCCCAGAGACACGGCACTTACTCAGGAGTCACCATTCCATATCTCCCCAGGGGGTCTCTGGGCTGCCTGGTGGGGCTGCTTGGACATAGGCTTCTTAGTGCTTGTGAGCATGTAGGCACAAAAACATGACTGAAATCTATGAGTCAAACTCAGAGTGACTGAGATTGGTTTTGTTTAAAATAAATAGTGACTTCCCTTTCCTGCTGGTCTTTATTTGAATTTTGTCACATTAATTTCATACTGCACAGTCAATGAGTTACAAGAGCGTCTCTAATTTTGTAGTCTCTGCAAAGGAGGAGGATAGCTGTTTGACCAAAACTATTTTCTATAAAAGCCTATTTTTGTTGTTTGAATCTCAGAATAAATTTCCCAGTGTGGTGTTTCACACCAGTACCATGGCAACAAGCGTATCAACTCCCACATGCTTTCTCTTGATATTGGGATGTGAACATTATTCTGAAATTTCTGTGCTCAGAGATCTCGTTTGATGGAATGTCAGCAGGCCAGCACCTTTCTGTCAACTCTCACTATGTCTTTTTTCAGTTTTTAGGCCTGCAGATACTGAACATGTGATAAAAACAAACTTCCTGTTGGATTATAAGGGAACTATGAAATATATAATTATCTTCATGCAAAAATATGTCCCTGTTTCTCAAGACAGAACATAACCAGTTTGAACATGTTTTCACTCTTCAAAATTTGAACTTTGACCACCTGTCTAATAGTGGAGCTGGCAGCTAGCAACTATTTCAGCAAAATGCCTAAATATCTTCATCTATGGACAGGCAAATTTTTCCAATCAGTATGTGAAATTTCTTAGCAATTTTCAGTATTTTAATTTCTATTTCCACTTATTTTTATTCAAATATTTGATTTTTTTAAGTGTATTTCATCACTATACTTGGCTTGTCAAAAAGCAAAAACATTTCTTTTGCTGTCATAACTTTGCATCCATCCATTTCTTTAATTAATAAGCTGATCAGATTTACTTACTTGCAGGAGGAATAAAAACATAAATAAAAATAACATAATAATAAATAATAACATAAATAAAAACACGGGTTCCCAGACACACATCAAAACACAGTATGCCAATTATTTCATTGTAAGAATCTGTGATCCAAACCAGCTGTATGTTATTAGATACAAGGGTTTTCTATAAGCATATTTTACTATAGGCTGTGCATCATTTTCCTCTGCAGATGTGCATGGCAAGTTAATCATCCAGTTCTGAGGACAGAGTTTTACCACACAGTTCCTCACCAACACGTTGCTGCCTCATGCTTTAACAGCTGCTGCACTCCTTGATTTCTATTTCCATTCCTATGGTTTGGAGTTATCAGTATCTCCTAAAGAGATCTAACAAGCCATTTTAGTGTAGGGTGTTGCCTCACCTGTCTATCTTTCTCAAATAAGTAAGTGAAAAAAAAATCACAGTCACATAATTTCTCTAGGCACATTCAAATAAAATTTTTTCAAGGCTTTATTGTGTATATATATTTTATAGTCTCCTAGCACACTGTGGTAATATTCAGCTGCTTCAAATTATGCAGAACAAGGAGCCAACACTGCAGATAATGAGAGAAAAAAGGTTTAAGCAACCTGAAAAAAACAACTTCAACAGGCTGTTGTTGATGAACAGAAATTTTCTTTCCTGTCACAGGCCTTTTAAAAGTCTAAATAGTGACCTTGACAATACTTTCATTTCACTAGACTAGTTACAAAAGGCACTGGTCCCCTTAGTGCCTTGTTACTGACTGCTGTGGTTAATGTGGCTACTAATCCTGTACAAAATGAAACACAGCTCTGGACTTGTCCCTCCCCAAGCAATGTTCACAGAGTTCAGAGTTATGGAATGAATAGTTAATTGAACAGCTTTGCTTAACTAAGGTCCTTTTCTTACAGTTATCTCTATGACCTTAGGAACTTCTTATCTCTTCCACTTACAGTCCAAACCTCTGAAAATAAGAATCATGTTACTTACCAGCTCTATCAGAAATTTCACCTCTAATTTGATAGTTGTGCTAATAACATTGACTGGAGCAAAGCAATGGAGTCACTTTATGTTCAGATTTCTTGCAGGCTTCAGAATCCCTTTTTTTTTTTTTAAACACTAAATGCCAACTTAAACTTACTCAATGGCTACCAGCATTTTTTTGTATAGTCTGTTCTAGTCCTGCAGACACCTTTCCCTCATATGCTTGAAAAAAATCTGATGTCTCACTTTCATTAATTTAAAAATTAAGTTTGTGTAAAGCTGCATAAACCTTATACCAATTCTTAAAATATTAAATAGAAACTAAATTGAATTAAAAGAATATTTGTTTTGGGACATGAGCCTCAGCTGTAGTTCTGCCAATTTTATTCACCATTTTCACGTTCTCCACCCTGATTTGTCATGTCAAACATTCATGTTTTTGGGAATCTGATATCACAGAGACAAACCTATAGAGATTACACAGCACTACTTACAAACCCCACTATTCCAGGAAGCTACACTTGCCATTCAGGTATCCAGTGTCAATGAATTTTACAGGACAGAGAGAGATATACAAAAAACCAGAGATGCTCTAATGGTTCATGGTGAAAGATTATTTACCTAAATCCCTTTGCCCCCCTCTTTTCTGTCCTTTAAACTAGCTAGTCTGTAATTGCACAGTCCAAGCAGCAAAACAACCATGTAGCTAAAAAAAATATCTGTGTTTTCATCATTAACAACATGCAGCTAAACAAGGTGTAGCATTCCTAAGGTATTTTACTAATACTAATCACACCTTGTTTCTGCAGACAAAAACCTCAGCAAACTTTGCATAGAAAGAAGAAATTATAAAACTCCTTAAGCAGAAAATGCCAGAAAAAAACCCCCTCTAATATCTGCTACAGTTAACTTGAAAGGGAAATACCTCCTAGTCACTAGATAGAATTTAAATTATTTATTTGTGTCAAGACTAACGGAAGTTTAGAGTCTAAATGGCTTTTAAATAACTCATTATACATTCAGTATAATACTTCAGAAAGGAAAAAGCCACCATCAAATATTTTAAAGGTGTCAAAATGGTCACTTCCACAACTACCTCTTTGTCCACGAAGTCCCAGGATCCCTAGTCCCAGCAGTTAAATACAGAGTTTTTTCAGTTCATGAAAAGCCACAGAACAGTAGCCTTCCCAAACTTCACCAGCCAGCCTTCATGACAGTCTTCTGTGTACTGTGTACTTACATGTCTTCTATGTACTGAAGTCTTCTCACAAAGAAAACAAAGATAAAAGAAATTTGGTTTAAGAAAAAACCTTACCTGACTTAGTAGACTAGGTGTTTTCATTAAGAGCCATGTTCAACTAAACACACCTTTATTTGAAATAATTCCACTTCATTAAATACTATTAAACACTATTAAACCCCCCCCCAAAAAAAAAAAACCGAAACCACAAACACAAACAAACAAACAAAATCTGTAACATTTTTGTTAGATTTCATTTTCTGCTTATCATGTCTAGCCTGAGACCTAACTGCAAAGACCCCCAGGACCTTATTACAAGTTGCTGTGACAACAGTAAAACAGAGCACACTCAGCACCTTGAAAAAAGATTTCTGAAGCATATGAATCGGCGAGGCACAGTTTCAAGAGTTGTTCCTACACCCTCTTCTTTCCTTTCCTTAAGCCCAACTCACCTCCTCACTCCTATGACTTGACTTCTTCTCTGCCATGCACGATATACCATGTCAGTACAGCCTGATATAGCTGAGTGTTGGGTCTCTGGTGTAGACACAGTGTCTGCCTGAGTGTCTTCAGATCCAGAGATCCTCTCTTTCCCTTCAGGTTTCCAAACAGTGTGTGGTAGGCATATGTCAGCCCTGGCAGACTGGTAAGTTATGTCTCTGACATAGCCAGGGCATCCTGTTTTCAAATACTTGATCACTTCTTCAAGATCGTGCAGTTGTTCAGGGGTGAGGCCCCAGACTGTCGGTGGTAACAACCCTTGTAGGTGCCTGTCCATATTCTCCCACATGCCTTGCTACCCACACCCATACAGCCTGGGGACATACCTCTGAGTGATGTTCCTTGGGAACCTTGGGAAAAGATGGAAACATTCTTGAAACACGCTAATAGGAATATTTTAGTTACCAAAGGGTGCTCAAGATACTGAAGAGTTTTTGTAAAAAGGGAGAAAACATCTACCCCATAGAAAAAGAAGGGAGAAGGTGGCATTCTTTGTTTCACTCATCAATTTGTTCTTGCAGGAGAAAAAGGAAAATGTGTAATTGTTCATTGTCTTCAGGAGATGGTTCCCGAAGTACAGGGAAGGCAACGAGGCAGGGTCCAAATACCAGAATAGGCTCAAGGCCAATGCTTTTGTCATAGTTCTTCCATGTAAAACACAACCAAACAATACACTGCACAGCAAATGGAAGATGTCAAATTCAGCCTTTAACAAGCTCTTGAATTTGATGTACAGCAAAAAAATAGGGAGCATGGCAGTGATAAGATAAACCAAGTATGAACAAGTAAGTCAACACTCAACCAGCAACTGTTAAACAGATAATAATTATCAGTTCTCTCTTACATGCTGTGGTCAAATCTGCTATCTCAAACCCTTCAACCCTGACATTGAGTGCCGAAAAGGACTGTTGTGTGGCTGTGTCACCCAGCTGTTCACTCACTCCATAGTGGGATAGGGGAGTGAGAAAATCTGTGGGTTAAAATAGACAGTTTAATATGTAAAAACCCCCAAAACAAAACCAAGAAAAAATAAATTAAGCAAAAAACCCCCAACTGCTTGCCATCAGCTGACTAATATCCAGCCAGTCCCTGAGCAACTGTTGCTCTGGCAAACTTTCTCTATAGTTTTTATTGCTAAGCATAACATGATACAGTATGGGCTATCCTTGAGGTCAGTTGGGGTCAGCTGTCCTGGCTGTGCCCCCTCCCAACTCCCTGTGCACCCCCAGCCTGCTCACTGGTGTGGCAGCATGATAAACAAGAAAAGGCCTTGACTGTGTGCAAGTGTTGCTCAGCAACAGCTGAAACATCCCTGTGTTATCAACAGTTTGCAGCACAAGTCCAAAACACAGCCCTACACCAGCTACTGTGAAGACAAATCACCCCTATTCCCAAACCAGCAGAGCCCAAGTCTTTCTACATAAATTAACCCATATTGGATACAGCAGTAACAACAGAGAAGGGAAACTGGTACTGAAGGAATTATTCAGGAGGTAAAATTATAATCTTAGTACACCTAAAACCAAGAGGGTGTGTTCCCTCATATAAATGCATCACAACAGATTAAGTCTACATTTTGTTTATAGAGTGGAACACATGTTAATCATTAATACAGCCCTATGTAAACTTAAAGCAGTATTTGTCAACTACAGTTTGCTGTTCTTCATAGGCCAACTTTTAGCAAGTAACCAAAACAGCTACACATATATTTAGATGTATATATACATACACATAGGAGCATATTCAGTTTTGAATACATACGACATTTATAGGTTGGTTAGCAGATTCAACTCCATCAAATTGAGGTGTCAGTTCAAAAAGTGTTGTACAGATGTAGGAAATTGTCAGTTCTTCTCCCAGGGCAAAGTGGAAAAAGTTAGAAAAAGGGAGGTAATTGAAAAAAATCATGATGTACACAATTTCTGTTAATACACAGATATGTTTTGCCTGAATGGCAAAACAACTTTACAGGATATATTCTCCTAATAACAAAATACCTTTTGAGGTTGGTGTTCCTACACTGACTTCCATAAATGAACAAAAGGGTGAAGCATATAGGGCAGAAGGGAAGAAAGGGGTCTGCCTTTTAACACAGCATTATGGGTTCACTGTCTAGAAGTGTTTATCTCCGATTTTTTTCCTTTCTAAGGAAGAGAATTTTAAGCAAATAGAAATTTTGTTTCAGAAACATAATCGGAAAAAGAAGAGTTAGTCAGCATTTTATTGCCAGGATGACTATTTTGAGAAAGCATTTGGTAAGTAAGAGCAACATATGTGATTCACGCTACACTACAGAAAGTGACAGGAACCTTGTATCATAAGGAAAAGATGATTTTCTACTGTCATGGTTTGAAAACTTCCTAACAAAGTTTCGAAGACTTCCTAATATAACTGTCCTGGTGAGTAACAACCTGTAGTTACAGTAACAAGCTAACTGTGTTAAAAGTGATGGACTGATGTTTCAACTAATAACCTAAATTCCTTTTATTGAATAGGAATATGAAATAAACCCTACAAGTGCCCGCATCTCATCTCAAGTTGCGAAAAGTCATCTCTTTAATCAAGCTTTCATATTTCCCAAATGTCAGGGATAAATCTAAAATAAAATAAAAACAGAGCACACAGTGAGAAAAGTAACTACCTTTTTCCTTTTAATACAGATGTAGTACAGAATGTTTAATTACAGCAGGACAGTGCTTCCAGTTAAATAAAATTAAAAACCTTTATTTCCCCCAAATATAAAATTACTAAATTAATGTCTTAAAAGAATAAGAATATGGAAAAAGCTTTAAATTATACCACCATTTACCACAGTAACCATGATTACCAATTACATACTCCATTGTTTTGGCAAAAAGTTATTTTTTTCTTTTAATAACTGCATATAAACCTAACATAGCAAAGACTGTATACATCTTTATATTGCACTTATTTATATACAGGAATAAATGAACTGTAAAGTCTGCATATACTTGGAATGAGCATATTTTCAAAATAAACTGAAAGCAGAATGGTAAGAGCTGGTATGAATATTAAAAAATTATTAGAAATGAATGCATTTATGTACAGACTGTATGGACTGTATTAATAAACAATATGTACATAACAATTTACTACTATTGATACTGTAGTATAATTCAGTGTTCATTAATACAGACCTTTGGTTGTATTTCATTGTTTAGTAAGATCTAAGCTTGCATACCTCCAGAATGCAACAAGGTATAAAATAAAGCACAACAATTTGCCAAATGGTACAAAAACTACTATTGTCAGTTCCATTAAACCCCAAAAACTAGTGTCTCTGTCTAGTCCCAAAATATTTTTTGTACTTGGAATCTCTATGTGCCATACACAAAAAGAACACCTGAATGTTACATATTTGCAAAATTACATCCCACAACACTTTTTTTTGTAATGTGCAATTCATTTTAATAATACTTTCTAACGAAAAACAGAAGCTAACGTCAACTTTATAATTTTCCAACACGCACTTCTGCAATGACATTGTGAACACTTTTAATTTTTACCAGCAAGATTAGAAAATATATGTGCGCCTCCCTTACTCTAAAAGACGATTACCAGTAACTGCTATTTGCTAAGTGTGCTCAGACTGTATGAATTATGCAGCTTGCACGTGCCCCACATTTAGCTTCAAGATCATCCTGAGTTTGCACACAAAGAATCAAATCCACAAACTTTAAAAGAAATGAACATACTTTCCTTTACAAAACAATCATGCAACTGAAGAGGAACTGGGCATCCCATGAACTGTTGTGCTTGTTGGAGTTCCACTTATGGCATTGAAAATGTGTAGCGAGTTAGGCATGACACTGGCCTTTTCTTCAACCGGAGTAATCTTAAAATGAAAAACACATATTTACCAAAATGTTACAAAATGACACAAATATTTATGAAACAGCTAACCAATTTAATGAGGTGCTGCTTATCCATTCAACCTCCCAGCACTTTCTCAATTGCATGGAACTTTTTAAGTTCTATGGCTGCTCTTTTCAGCCATCCTCTATTAGACTTAGGGCAGTAGTTATTTCTCCAATATCAGTTCTCCAAATTCAGATATTATACTGTCCTCTGTGGAGATGCTTCTCTCATTCCTCTTGTTAACTTTCAAAAGGAGGTTCACAGTGACAAGCTCACTTTGTGCCCTTTTTTGGTTTTCCTTTTTTAACCTCAGAGGTATGATTTGTGCATTTCTTACGAAAAGCTATCAAAGCACCAAAAAGACTTCATGCTTAACAGCTAAAAACATACTGATGCTAAGTTTAAACATACTGTAAAAAAAATAGGAATTACATAAAGGTTAGACAAACAAAGAGAAGAGAAGCAGAGAAAACTAATTACCATCCCATCTGATCATATTGGCAAGCAGCAGAGGAGAAAACAAAAAGAAAAATCTGTTAAGATTCTTTCATATATATCTCATAACAAAATTTTTGCAGGTGTTAAAAACCCAGTGTTGCAATACAGCTAATAGTTTTTTCAGTGACATTAGAAAAAACACTATGCAAAGCTATTTTTCCGAGAACAGCAATAGGTAGGCACGTAAAGGTGATAGCTTTAAAGATTTCAGGGAAAGAGCCTCATGATTCTAAGTCTTCAGGGGAGTTATCAGTCTAATTAAAAAAAACCCCCAAACTAACAAAAGACCCAACAAAACAAAACCACCATCAACACTACACACTTTAATTATTTACAATTAATTACATTTGTATAAAAAGAACACAGTTGCAGACTAATAGTACACATTACTGCAGTCAGTGATGTACTTTCATATTCTGCTCACACTATCATATGTATCAGTTATTTGTCTAAAAGTAAACAAAAAGAAGGGGCAATGTAATTTACTCCTTAAGTGTCAGACATGACAGGCTTTTTCTTATTGTCTACCTTTGGAAACTCACTCACTTTATCATTTTTTAAACATCCAAATCTTGGACTGAGTTCCAAGTATTTTTTCTTGTGTATAAATTCTCATTATATTCTTTTACTTTCTCCTGTGCCAGGGGAATGTTAATCTCGCATTTATCATCAAATTATATGACTAAAAACTTGCCTCTCTCTTCCAAAGGGGTATTCTGTACAGCTGTCTAATTTTCTCATGTACTTTGATCATCTTAATCAGCTTTTCATTGTTATCCTCCTTTCTAAAAGCCTCCTTTCTGCTTTTCAGTAAATCACACTGAAATATAGACAAACTGTCCCAGTATTGTCAGCTAAGCAATCTCTGTTTCACAGATCTTTCAAAGCTGTTTTCTGAAAGGTATTATTTTTCGTTAAAAACAATCCCAACCATATGAATTCTGGAAAAACGGTATCACTTCCTATAAACTTTGTTCCACAATATTCTATATCATTGGTAGTTGAAAAGAGCTAGTTTTGTCATAAGCTCTTCTCTGTGACAGGATATCAAAATAGGAGAATGGAAACAAAGTCTACACGCTTGCCATATTCATGTGCTTCACCATAATTATATCACAGAGCTCTAGTACCTGAAAAAACCACACCAGGAAATATGGAGAGCAAGAAAGCATGTGAAGTGAACTTTGGACGAGTGACACATTTCTGAACAGAAAAATGTTGCCATAGAGGTTTTGGACACCCTCTAAGCAAGGGTAGAATAAAGGCAAATGTCTCTTAGACAAGCCTACAGATAAGCCGTTATACCACCAAGGTGACTAGATTTTGGAGCAAGTATTCCTTGGATAATAATAATAATTGAGAGATGTCAAAAAGCAGTAAATGGATAAAGTCACTGTACATCTAAAGGACACAGTCCTGAAAAAAAAAAAAAAGTTGGAATATTACCAGTGTGTTTAAATGTCAGATAGACTGAATACCTCAGGTAGGTCTCAAGTTTGATTTTTCCTGTACAATTTCATTTCTGAGTAAAGCCTATGGGGTTTTTTTTGTGCAGACAAGAGAAACTGAGAGCTCCTACTTGTACCAACTGGTTGT
>VXAU01005926.1:519458-531734 GCA_013399695.1 Formicarius rufipectus
GCAGACTGGGAAGTTCTCAGACTGAGAAAAGTTTCTATTAAGGCTGTACATCTAAGGAAGTCTCAAAGACCTGTGTATTTGAAAGGTAAAATATTATCAGAAAACACAGTTATTTCTTGTGCAGAAATGCAGATCTTGAGGGTTAAGACCTATGAACCATTCTATGGCTCTGGGAAAAGGTTACAGAAGTAACAGTGGATGAAAGAAAAGGAACCTGAAGTGGTGAATACGATGAGTAAAAGTGTCAAGAAAGCAAGGATCAAGCATGAAACTGCAGACCTTCCTCTCCTCCTGGTAATGGTGTCTTTGCCTCTGAAGTCAGGAAACATTTCTACTATGGAAGCTTGATGCAAGGTCCTACATCTCACTCCACAGGAATTCTGGTTTTCCTTCTCCCATATCTCTATCTTGTCAGTAACGGACTTCCCTCAAGAAAATGTACTGAAATACCTCTTGAAAGATGCTTAACTCTGTTGCAGAATTAACTGTTTATATCTCCAAGAGCTAATGAAAATGGGCTAAGCTTTCAGATCAAATCCCCCTACAGTTATCTGCATACTTACAGGAAGTATAGGCTAAAATTAGCTTTTTGGGTTACTGAATAGAGACCTCTATAACCACATATAGAAGTATAAATGATTTATATTAATTTTAATTAAATTTGTTTTATCTTTACTGTAGTGTTCCTTGACTACAAAAAAATCAGAGTGGTGCCAAGAAAATTCAGAAACAGAAAAAAAATGAAGGTCCACAGTTTCATGACACAGTTTTACTCCAATAAAAATAAAAAGGCATTACATACATACATAAAGCATTAAGCACCTTTTTTCTATTGTTTTCATGTTACAGTTAATTCTGAATGATGGTATATATAACTTAATTTCAGCACATACTTGTTCATGCATTATTTCAGAAAGCTCTTTTGCCATTTCTCTGTAGTTGGCCTTCATTTCTTCTTGGTATTCCAACTGGTCTTCCTTTATAAGTCGTTCATTTACACCCAGAGCATGGCCACAGGCTTCAACAAATTGCCTGATTTAGAGAAAATAAAGAAGTTCGCAATCAGAAATCCAAAACAGTGATTTGAAATGTCAGCTTACAGTATGTTTTTAATGCAATCAGAACACTACAAAAGTTAAAAGTTTTAAAAAATTCTTATGGTATGACACTAGGAAAAAAAAAATTTCTTCCCTCTTCCCCACCCCTGAAGAAATGCAAACCCACCACACCATACCTAAAAACTTCCTTTAGTAGCTTTACTTTATTGTCTGGATATCTTTTGGTGTTTGTGTCGTCTAAGAAAGCTCTTGCATATGCTAATGGACCAGCATTAACCTAAAAAGAGTTAAAAAGCAGTCAGTTATCTGACATTAGCAGCAACATGAACAGTGGATTTAGTGGCTTCTTACTTATCCCTATTATTCCTTTACATTAACTGTAAAAGCCCTTCCCTTCTCATCCCAAACACTAACCTGACAACTTGCTGATTCTGGAACTTGGGTTTGGTTTTTTTGGGGTTTTTTTGTTTTTTCTCTTTTCTGTTCAACTTTTCAGATGACTGTGTTTACAGTTACTCTGTTTTGAATCAGTTAAAAATAATAGAGGGCCGCTTTCCTCATTGCTTTCTGAAGATCCTTACCATATAGATTTGGACATGCTAAAACTGTTTTATGTACCCTATTTTGGTGATTCTGATGGTTTCTTTATATATTCAGTTCTTGCTTACCTCAGGCAAAAAGAAATGTTGCACAATGAGATTTTCTACTACTAACTTCCTCCTGTATTTTGTCACTCTCTCTTTACATCCATAGGGATCTTAACACAGTATATTGGACCAACAGTGGGCAGACCTACAACTACGTAAAATATGCTCATTCATCCTCCTATTTTGTCATAGTTTCAGCTTTACACCAAAACCTGGTGGGGCTCAGACTGCAATAGATTCCAAAGATGAATCTGAATCTTCATTCCAGAGATGAATCTTTCATGTAACTGTCTACAATTAGTGTTTATATAAAATACTTTCATTGCTTTTCCTACTCAGGAAATAACTTCAAACAATAAGCATATTTCTAATTTAATACATTCTTTAACATACAGAATAGAAACTAATTACAAAATGCTACTTATACAATTTTTGAGGGACAGAAGCAAATGAAACAGCTGATGGCAAAGGTCTTACCTGAACACTGACACTTCCCTGTAGCTTCAGTTGCAATTTGATCATATCTACTTCAGCTGAAGAGCAAAGCTGCCTGAGTTCTGCAACTTTTTTACTCATCTCGTCAATGGCTACTTCAATGGGGTTTAGATCAGTGTGGTGCTGGTACATTACTGGAATGCGCTTTTTCACATATGGGAAACAATGTATAGCTATGGACAGAAACAAGTTTAACATAGTTGGGAAAAGGTTTCTGAATAAGGTGTGTTTTGAGAGAATCTTATGCTAAAATCTCATTTTGAGGTAATTACTTGCCCAATTTAATAACTTGTATAATTAGAAATACTACCAAATGTACAGGGAAACAAAACACTGAAAGTGTAAATATGCACAGCTTTACATGCATCACAGGAAAAAAAGATCATGGTCATTACTGCTACTAATAACCACAAAGAAATAAAGCATTAGAACTTAATTCATATGAGAACTGTAAAAAGAATGGCTTATCATTCACACATCTCAGAGAAGAGAAGAGAAGAGAAGAGAAGAGAAGAGAAGAGAAGAGAAGAGAAGAGAAGAGAAGACTCAAAAACAACAAAGTTGTACTATTTCCTCACAAGTACTGGCTATGGACATCTAACATTATAACATCATTCATTTGTTTTTACAGCTATTTTAATACAGAAAGTCACACTTAACAGAGACAAAACACAAAACAGTCCTTCTCTAAGAACAAGGAAAGCTAGACTCCAGATTCACAATTCTTAAAGCTTAAGGAAAAGAAGATAATAATTTTGAGGATTCTCCACTGAAGAAACCAATCTGAAAAACCTAGTTATGGCTAAAAATATGTCAAGGACTTTAGCTGATAGCTATAAAGGACTTAATTAAATGAAATAGAAATACCCATACAAAACCAAATTTAACCTACTGCTTCCATCAAAGCATTCCATTCAACAAATACCTGTCAAAATAGTCCGTCGTTTACACTGTTCTTCTACTCCTCCTTGTCTTTTACCAGCTTGAGTAAAAGGCATCTCAAACATAAAGCGACGAATGTTATGAGTCCTTTCAAAATCTGTTTTTCTTTCTTGCAACTCTTTTTCTTCAAAGTATGGAACTACATGTGTAACCTGAATATATGCATATTTTGAATCCAAATCCTTAGGATTTACCTTAAAAACAGGGGGAAAAAATCAAACAGCTACATTGTGAATAAAGTATATGTAATAGAGTCACACAACTTTCAGAAATGAAAATAGCCTTTAAATTACTGAAAAACATAGGAAATCTTCATGCCTTCACAGGGGTTTCCTGCATTCAGGTTTTAACTATTAGGAAAACAAGACAATTAGATGCATGACAAAATATTGCAATTGGATTTTTTTGCTGGTTTGTTTGGTTTTTGGTTTTGGGTTTTTTTTGTTTTGTTTTTTTTTTTTAAATCACTCATGATCATTAAACCTAACCCTTGCATTGAGTGCTCCTCTCCTTTTAAAGTTTCAATATTGAAAAGCCCACCATTGTTGCACTTTCAGGCCAGGAGGCACACAAATGTTTGATCTTATGGGCAGAATAAGCAGCGAAACAGTCAGGAAATTATAATATAAGAAAATAATGTCTGTAGTTGAGGAGAAAATCACTATGAAGTCTAGGGTTGAGGTGTAGAAAAGGGAAAAATTTCCAAAGAATGACTGCACATGAATGGGAAAGAAACACAGCTAAAGTTAACACAGAACATGATTGTAATCCAAATTTGTTCTAATATACAATTATTGTCTTGAGAGGCAACACTACAGAAATTAAGCTTTTTGGTTCTTCTAAAAGGCAAACTTAGTAGGAGATAATATTTCTGTCATGCTTTTCAAAGAGCAGAGTTTTTAGACCAATATGCTGGTGTGTCAAATGAGTCACAGACAGTGACTCCATAGTATTTCAAGTGGACTAGTGTAAGTAATATATCAGATTTTTTTAGAGAGAATAAAGATCATACTTTGCCAGAATCCTGAATCATTTTGACATTTTCAGATCCAAATTTGTCAGAGTAGAGTTTTTGGAGTCTTTGAGAAATTTCTGAAAGAGGTGTGAGTTTAGGCTCTTTATAGATATATTCCTTTCCATCTTCATCCTCAAAGAAACCCTGTAAAAAATGAAGTAATCAAAATCTTGGGGAAAAAACATATAAGGCAATGATTAAGATGGTTATAACGTGTGTGGTTCAAAGGAAATACAAACATTTAACATCAGTATTCAAGCAAATGTAAATAAATTAAAATCTAAGAAAAAAGGTTTTCCAAGAGAATTAAAAAAACAAAAAACCACAGAAAAACGTAACTCTCTACAACATGAGTGAAAGATAATGGAAACACAGAGTTTAAAATTTAAAAGTTTGTTGCAATCTTATGGTGTGCCAAGCCTTTGAGATAAGTTTCCTTCACTTTTATTCAAAAGTGAACTTTCAGCACTGTTTCACTCACCAAAACAGAAATCTTGCCCAACAAGACTACCTGATTCACAAGTGATTATTATTGCAATAGTTTGCATTTAAAAATTTTCCTTATGTGGTAACAAAAAATTAATTTCAGAAAATGAAATTTATTGATGCAAAGATCTTAATTTTATATTGTACTATATTGATATATACTTCTTTATTTTATTACACAAGGTTTTAAACCTGTAATTAAATGCACAGTAGAGTACATGGAAAGTGAAACAGGTCATTGGTTTAAAAGAACAAGCCATGTCTGAGTTCATGTTTGAAACCAGAAAACAAATATTTTTGTCATAAACAAAACAGACAAAATAGAAAAGCACAACATATCATGTATAAACACAGGCTAGATTGACAAAAATACCCACACCAAACTAAGGTGAAATGCAGTAGTTTTTACTGCATTGCTTGCTTTGTAAGCATTAACTGTAATTACCTCAACATCTGTTTCACTGTCTGTAAACTGGTATTGCTATAAAGTTATAAAAGACAACAGAATACATGTAAAGTTATACTGCTCAGAGTATTTCACAATTCTCCATGCTCAGCTGAACAATTAAGCAACTGGGCTATGCATGTAGGAAGTGTATTATTTGATAGTGCGTGATACAGAGGCATTCTAGACAGATACCAGAGGACGTGAAGCTGTCCAATACACAGCCAGAACTTCGGACCGAGGCATGCAATACTGATGCAGAGAAAAGAGTGATCTGCTCTCTAAATGGAACTTGATGCTATTTTTTGAATTGCAATGGCTATTAATGCATACCAATCTAAGAAGCAGCCTTGCAAACCACACTGTAGCACTACAGACATTAAGTCAATACATTGCTAAGAAGTGGCATTATAGAAAACTTACCGCTGCCTTAAGGTAGTAAATAAAAGAAGAAAAAGGAAAAAAGGCAAAACATTTACTGAGGAAAATAATAAGAATTTTATTGGGATTGATAAATGTTTTAAAGTAAATTATTGATGGTGTTTACTTATTTCCATTTCTTGTGGGTTTTATGTCATGGTACCAGTACAGGTGATGAAATAATATACCTTGTAAAATAAATTCAGGATTTTCTTACTGTATAGAGCATGAAAGTAAATTATACTCACTTGTCCAAAGAATGCTACCCTGAAATAAGTTCCCAGCAGTCTCTTGCCTGTATGCATAACTTCTGTAACTTTACTGTATGCTCGATGAAGAGTGTCGTATAAATGAGCAAGCCTCTTAAAAAAAAAAAGGGAAAACAATAATGAGGTAAAAGAATAATGCAGAACTTTTCTATCTTAAAACAACAGTAAACTATATCCTTGTAGTTAGTAACAACTGAAAGCATTCTTTTATTGAACAGCAGTAGGAAGTTTAGCACTTTTGTCAGAATGCTAATGCGCAATATTAATTTTTAACTACTTATATTTAAAGAAATAAATTTTTAATTATTTAAAATTAAAACACAAATTTCCATGCATTCAAATTTCAGTTACAATTTTAATATTCTTGTTCTGTCCAATGTGCCATGCAGTTAGACTAGAAATTTCAGGATTTTTTTTCTTGCTCAGATTTACTTATGATGAATTTAGTACCTCAAAATCTCTCCGTTTTTCATAAATGGGAATTATAAGTTTATATATGTCAGCAATGAGTTCATAGCGTTCTGCCTTCCAGAGTCCATCAGCACATTGCTCCAATAATTCCATCAGCACATCCTATAATTGGATACACATTTGAAAATGTAGAACAATTCAGTACTTTTGCAAAGCACAGCAATTAATTATAACAAACTTATTCCCAATGCATAGGTACATCTTGCCTCACAACAAAATTATGTACCCATAGTGATTTAAATTATTGTGGCAATAAAAAATTGCAAAGGAAACAAAACAAGACAGAATGGTCTGAGTGTACACATGTATTCTTCACCACAAACAGTACTTTCCTTTTAGATACTCTTGAGATCTTTTTGTGCCATTCTTACATCACAGTGGTGAAGCCAGAACCTGGAAGTAACTCCTTTCATGCTTAGAAAGGATCTATTGCTACTTTATTCACCTCCTCCCTTTCGCAGAGGACTATGACAACAAAAAGATATCACTATGAAAAGTAAACTCTAATACTGAGAGCAAAAAAGAGACTGAGAAAATGCTACTGTTATCTGTGTGCTGCAACAGAGCTTAAAACACCTCCTCCTTTCCCCCAGTAATTATGGGGCTGCACACTCTCCCATACCTCCATCCTCAGCAACCAAGTGGTGAGAACCGAAAAGACCAGTGTCACTGCAGGACCACAAGGGATGCCCACATGGTTTTACAGCATGAGTCTTAACTCAGACACCAGAGGGCACCCAAATGTAGCAAAGCAGTAGAATTTTGTTTGCATAAAGGAAAAGAACATAAAGAGTAAAAGCTTAAAGTGGTAGAGCTGACAGGAGGGAGAAAAAGAACACAACATTTCTGAGCCACCTGTTTCAATGTTTATCCATTCTCTTGGGAAGAGTATTTTTCCATATATCCCATGAGTTTCCCTTGTAACCTGTGAGAATGGCCTCTTGCTCTTTAATGGTGCATCTCTTGGACGTCCAAGTCTGATTCTTCTACTAACCATCTCAGGACCTAGACTATTTCCAGTTTGTCGATACCTCTCTTGACTTTTAGGGGTCAGTACTAGACACAAGATTAGAGATGGGGTTCCAAAAATGCCAAGCAAAAGGGAAAAAACCCACTTCCCTCTGCTTCTTGACTCAATCCTCTCATTCAATGCAGCATGTAGTTGGCCTTTGTTTCCACAAAGCCACACTGATGATTCCCTTTCAACCTCCTGTCCACTAGAACTTCCAGGTCTTTCTGCAGAGCTCCTACTCAGCCCGTACTGACTTTTTTTTTTCAACAGGTGCAAGGCTTTGCACTTGTCTTTGTACAAATTTTGAGAGGACACTGCATCCTGTGGGGCTCTTTCAGTTAGCCATCTGCGTGTTAAAATAATGCCTCTCGTGGAATGTCACAGGTAAACAACTGTTTTAATGAAATGAACACAGTAGCTTTGTCAAAAACAAAACGAAACAACCAAGCCCAAACAAATAACCCCCACAACTAAATTTTGTTGTTGGTTTTGTGTGGTTTTTTTTTGGTTTGGTTTTTTTCCAATTTGCTAGCTTAAGAAATAAATTAGGGTAACCCTGGCTTGAGAGAAGATTATTTTAAAATGAGACATAAGCTGAGAATTCTACAATTTTCTGTTTTTCTTTTACATGAGAAACCACCTGAAGTTTTTAGGCAGATTTCACTTATTTAGGAAGATTTTATATAAACTGGAGAATATAAAGGATGATTTATCCCCTTTAGAAACATGAAGGGATTCCCCTCATCCTTCAATACCAGTAATTACTCTTTTGGAGATTTATCTCTAAAGTAACTAGCAAACAGGGAAATACGAAATTTTAAGAAATTCCATATGACTCCCTACCACATATAGGAAGCATTCCCACCAGAGCATTATTTTGCTCAGTAGTAGTAAAATACAGTTTGAAAAATATGTTTCCACTTTCTGAATTATGTACCCAATTGATCTGTCAAATAATTCTTTTCTGAAACAAACACACTTCTGTATTTGTACAGAATAAGAACACAGTATGTTCTTATGAACATATTGAGGAAACACTTCAAAAATAAAAATGTTCCTATTGCTTAAGCAACTATATTACCTATTTGAAGTAGTTCTGTAAAATACTAATAATCATAATTTATCCATTTTAGTCTACAAAGCCCAAACAGTTGTTTCCTATTATTACTCTTTATTACCATTATTATTATATCTTCCCTGCTATTACTCTTCCTATGTTTCAGATATCTTTCAGAAGTTATTTGAAAAACAGTATTTTTTTTCAATTAGGTTTTTTTTTCAGTTAGATTACTACATGGTTAAGTTTTAAAAGGGTTGCATGCAGGGTAAAATGAAGTTTGGCTTGGTTTGATCCTTCTGCAAGTTCTACAGGCTTATAACTTCATTCTTGGTTAATTTCCGTTCCAAGGAAACACTGAGAGATGGAAATAATTTCTGTAGGGTTCAATGACCCTGAAAAAGCAGTGTATTCTTTTTGCAGGGACTGACTAATGAGAAAAAGGATAAAGACACTCCAATTTAAAAAACATACCAAAAATTTAGCTCTGACAAATTGTTTGGCAGGGAAACACTAACAAGAATTTCAAACAAAACTTTTTCCATCAGCAGTATTCACTAGAATTCCTACTCTTCACTAACTTAGAGTAGCTTGCATTTTGCTTTGCCTAACATGCTAAATTCCATGCTGGATCAGGAGATTCAGCGATTTAAAAAATATAGCACATAAAAAAACCCCAAATCAAACAAAAAAAAAACAAAAAATCCCCCCAAAAAACAATCTGTTATTGGGTGTCATTGGAAAGAAAAAAGCACTATACTTCTCATCTTGAGTAATTCAAATTCCTGCCTTCCCAGAAAAAGGCAAGTCCACAATTCCTGTTGCTGTAGAACAACAGTACCAGAACTTAGGGCTAAAACACAGGTACCCTAGACCTAAACCCAAGCTTAAAACACTAAGTCTTTCATCTGTTCCTCCTAAATCTATTAGTACAGCCCCGACCCACAGCCAAGTAATTCTGTCATCCAGCTTCACCACACATTAACTAAAAACACAAAAGAAAAATATTTCTATTCTACAGTTATGCTTACACACCAGGGATTTTTTCCAACACAGCAACTGCAATAGTGGTCCATCCCTCCCTTCCCCAATTACACCAACAAATCCACAGTGCAGACACAGTTCTTCATGAGCAAGGTTATTTATATTTTCATATAGGATTTTTACTACCAAAATGTACTGTAGAGCCAGCACAGATGGATCAGCAAAGACACAAGGAGCAAAACTCAAGCCAGAAAAAACACATGGACAAGAGTCTGGTGTCAGTAAAACCACTTTCATTGTTATGGCATATTTGCTTAGGAAAACTGTAAACAGCAAAAAACAGTGAATACATTTTCATGATTGCTGGTGTAGTAACACTCTAAACCAAAGTCAGTTTTAAAAAGCAACAGATTTTGCTAACTCAAATAAACCACATTAGTGTTCATCCACTCAAATGGCATAAAACCCCATTTTGTTTACTTTTATTCCAAAAGTGGTGTTGAGTTGATATCCTAGCACTTTATTAAAAATACATGTATACAGTAAATTCTCTAACTCTGGCACACAGAAATTTTTTATTTCAGTTTTAGGATAAGTACAGTGGCTAAGAAAACAATTCTTAAATCACTCATATTAGTCAGTCTTCAGATTGAAACATAAAACTTGCAAAAAATCCCAGCACATCCATGTGCATCAATTCTAACACTTTTATGTTTACTTACTTCATTGAAGTGCACATCTTGCATTCCAACATCCTCCATCATCGAAGCTTCTTCATCTATATTGGGTGTGATTACTCTGAAAGCAGTACAACCTTGCCTAAACATCCCTGTCATTGAAAAAGAAATAACAGACAAATTTACTTTTCTCCAGCAGGGTAACACTTTGTGATTCTGGATAAGGCAGAAGCTATGTTTAAATACACCTACTACCAAATAAGTAAATAAATAAATCTGCCTCTCATTGTGTGATTAAAATACAAGACCTCATATTACTCTGTATAAAGGTTTTAAAAACCCACAAATGTTAACATGTAGACTCCTACCTACCAAACTAAGTACTGCTTGAGTCTTCCTACTTTATCTTAAACTTCAGTCTAATCTACTCCACCATAAGTCTAAGGTGCTCAAAATAACCTTTACAATATTTAATTAAACTAGCATGAAGTCATGCTAAAACTGTGAACAAGAACAAGCCCTGGCAGATCAATTTTTCCAGTCTGAACACTAAGAATGGACTGATGCTAACCATGCAAAATGATCAAAGGATGGCAAACCAGACTATTCAGGTACAGACAAGCAGGAAAAAAACACAATAGCAGTGTAACTTCTGTTCCTGAAGAAAAAAACAACTTAGCAAAAATGGAGTATAGAATGTTCCAACATGAAACCCACCTCCTTTACCCATGCTGATTAGCTATTTTTTCCATGGGTAGAAGTTTGACCCTTTATATTACTGAGTGGAAATAAGTTTTAAACGACAGTAAACAAAACCAGCAGATCACTCAGAGGGCTCACAAATTAATACAAACTACCACTAATTATCAGTTATCATCAGCCTTCCAACAGGACATTGTAAATTTGACAAGCCACTTAATTTCAGATTTGGTCTCAAGCTCATGAAATCACTGGGGCAGAGGAGACAGACTGTACACTACACAAGTATTTCGCAAGAAGCACAAAAGGAACAGAGAAAAGGTTATCTTTGAGACTCGTGACTTTGCTTCATTTTGAATGGTCATGCAAAGGCAAAGCTAAAAAGCTGTGAACAAGAATTAGACTATAAAATCAAAACACTTGCTCAACATCATAATCAGTCTTAACAGATTCCTGCAATTTTCTTCTAAAGATATATTTTCCTTAATAAAATCCATATAATCTTTAATTTTCTCAAATCCCTGACTGGAAACCATCCTGATCTTACAGATAAAGGATAGATTTCTACCCTATCTCAAGAGTCATTGAAGTCCCCTTTTACAGAGAGCTGCTAGCACAGAATACCAAGACAGTCAAAGTTTTCTGAGTACTATTATCACTGATGGAGAACCTGAGAATTTGTAACATTTATTTGGACTTCTCTGGCAATGCCAGGTTTCCCCATAGGCAGTGAGAGACTGCTGGTTGAACAAGAATATTCATAGATAAGTCTCCATTAGAAAGGATCTGAATTCAGCTATTAGCAACTCTGGTCTAAAATGAAAATTTTTACTTTGCCTTCATCTGAAATGCTGTCCCTTAGATATGCAAGCTACCCACTTAGGTCAGAATTTTTCCCTTGGTGAACACTGAAACACCTACAACTTCCTCAGATAAAATGATTCATTTTCCTGTACTATAATGAGAAAATATATACATTAAAGTAAGGTTTCAAAATCATACCTTTTCTTGTGAGATATTCTGCAACTAGTGCTGCTACATGGACATAGCACATTGCTGCCTAAAACAGAAATAATAATTTCTTAAAATACCATTAAAATAGAACTATTAAAACCAAAGTATATAAGAAGAGTCCTAGAATGAGACAATTTCTTCAGTTTTCCTTTTTACTGCTTTGCAGGAGATGTCCTATGACTACTGCAAGAATTCTTCACCTCATTTATGCAAAACAGTAACTGTGCAAGTCCACTCCCTCCTTCTTTACCAGAGCACTGAGTAACACGGACAGCAGAACACAATCTAAAAGTGATCACCAATTCCAATGCAGGAACATCACGCTGTAATAAAAACAGACAAATCTTTTCTGGGATGTATTTTAAGTGTTATGTGAAACAAAAAAAGCTAATAATTATTCTATTCAATATCTAGTGGGCCTTCTGCTAACCTGTTTTGTCGGCCTTTTGGCTTCAGATCAAGAAAAATGACAGACTATTTGAAAGCAGCAAAAGTGAAGAGATCTGATCTGTGAATGGAATTTGAAGGAATTTGGTTGGGGTAATTTGCAAAAAAAAAAAAAAGAAAAAGAAAAAGGACAGTGAA
>VXAU01005926.1:531832-548948 GCA_013399695.1 Formicarius rufipectus
GATCTGAAAAGGACTAAAAGAGCTTGTCTTCTGAGAAAGCTGAAGTTGTTCCCTTCAAAAGACAAGCTAATAACAGAGTACTGTATACACCTTCTGTGTTGCTATCATGTAGAAGAACAGAATTCCAGTATTAAGACTTTTACTTTCCTGGAGATATTTACTTGCTTGCATGATGCTAATTTTAACAGATGTTTATGAAATTCAATATCATACAAAGCAATTTACTTTCAGATGGAACAAGCTTCTGGAAAGAGACAAAATTCACCTGTACCCTAATAAATACTTACATAAAGACATATAAAAATCCCCACTCCTAATACTCCTTTTTCCTAGTATTAAGCATTTCAACAGAACATTGAAATCAGATAGCTTCCTTTTTTCAAACCCAAAAGAAGTTATTTACCAATTTTAAGAACATTAGGAGCTTTTTCAGTATGCAGTCTGGAATAGAATCAAGCCAATTGGCAACTGCAGGGGAATTCAAGGAGTGGCTTGAAGTGTATTAGCAACTAAAAATAAAGGTATTTTTAAGCAGAAGACCTGTGTCTTCCATGGCTTGCACTGAACATTCCATTCTTAGGAGCGTGTCAGCTACAGCAGTCAAACACGTTCCTTACGTTAATAATCAGAAATTACTTACAGATACATTTGGGTAGGACAAAAATTTATCAGCTACTGAAACTAATCTACTAACAATTAGAAATTCATTAAAAATACTTCTTACACTACACACTAGTAACTACACATAGTACATTCAATTTCTATAAAGATAAGCTTAAGCTCATTAGAAATCTGAAACTAGTTTCATCTTTTTCTCTCTTACCTCTGAAAGATCTCCATTTTTAACATGGATCCTTGCCATGCTGTCTAACCACGTCTTCCTTAGTTCAGGTGTACTAGCATATGACTTTGCCAAACTGTACTGGAGGTCTACAAGCATTTCTGGATCATTCTCATGCTCCTTCATCTGAGCTGTAGCCATCAGTACTGTACGAATCCGTTTTGTTAAATCCTTAACGTCAGAAGGGAATGTAGTGTGCTAAAACATGAAAAAAGTTAGGTTAAGTACTATATTTTCCTATTCTTTGCAGAGTAAAATGATCAAAACATAACTGCAAAAGATGCTATGAAAGAGTTTTCAAGCATCCTTCTACAGTATGGAAATAGAAATAAAAACAGACCTTTATAACTCTGTCGTTATTGGCACAATTATTGATGATGGAAAGAGACTGCTGAAATCTAGTTCCTCCAATTCCAACAACATCAGCAATTAGTTGGCTTACTGAAATAATAACCTTGACAGAAACAAATACCCTGTTAGTGCATATTTCATGAAATACCCTTGAGATGGAACTATGAAGTAATTACAAAGGAAGTTTTATTCTTTTTAATTGAAAAATTAATATCTTAAATAAAATAGTGTTTGGGGTTTTTTTTTCCAATTACTTGAACAATAACATAGGCAAGAAAAAAACAGCCTTGTGCAAATTCAGTGCACATCCTGCATCCTTTGCTTTACAGACTGCTAGGTGAACTAGCCAGAAGTCACTAAACTGGCAAACTACTGTTCCCTTCTTTGTCAGAACACACAATTATCTCATTATTTGTATTTAGACTTCTCCATGTTTGTTGCTGCATTCTTGTCCTTCTTCAGATGCAATGGGGTATGCCATTTAACAATCAAAGTAACATCTACAGGATAGGACATTTGCTACTGACAAATAAAAATTATTTCCAATGAAACACAGGGTCATCCAACTGTTTCTAAGTACTTCCTTGTATTGAACGTATTTTATTTTTATATTTATATATATATAGTTTTATTGCCATCTTCTTACCTTTAGCACCAGCCTTGCTTGAACCACTAACACTTTCTTTTAAGTTCTTATCCGACAGGGTTTTGCACATGGGTATGCAACTGAGTATCTACAAATACAATTATTTGAAAACACCCAGAAAAATAATGAAAATACACTTACTTGCAGATGCGTTCTAACAAAAGACTTCTTCCCTGTGTAGTCAAAATTATTTCTCATTAAGAAGTACAGTAATTGCGAAGCTTCAGTACGAATAGAACTCAGTTTGGAATTACAATACTTTAGAATTTCATAGCACAGTGCAGAACACATATCGGCTCTACCTTCATAAAATGTAGAAGGAAACTGAGGAAAAATAAGAAAAGTAATTATTCACTGAAACTAGCTTCAGTTCATGGTAAAATGTCAAGAAAAATACAAATATATTAATATCCTCAAACTGTGGAAAAAACAAGAATTATACTAATTTATGACACAAACCAATTTTTACAGCAATTCAAAGGACAAGTGTTCCACACCATTAGGATCAGATCAGTCCTTATTCACCAACTTTAATTTGGGAGGCTAGTTCTTAAAATTCTTACATAGTATATTGTTAACTAGACAAGTACTCGAAGATTATTTTTTTAAAAACTTCTTACCTTATAAATAAGTGCCCTTAAAGCAATGAAGACATTTTTCAATGCTGTTTCAGACTGATTCTTTTGAAGGAAGCAGAGGTATACATCAAATACTTTCTTCATCAGTGGATTATGCCCATGATCACTCAGCAGCTGATTCTTTAAAATGACAGTGAGAATTTAGAAATTTTGTGATAACTTTATACTACTTTAAGAACATACACAGATCTTCAAAAGGCAGGATATTAAAAATACATAATCTGCACAGCATTATCAAGATGTTTAATAATATAAACATATTTGAATTTTAGGTCTCTCTAACATTTAATTGATCTTCCTTATAAAGAAAGTGTTGCCCTCTGAATAGACTTGTAGAACACAATCATTTTTATCAGTTGTTAATTAAATCAATTCGTATTAAAAGCTTTTTGAGAGGCACACTTGAACTATTAACTCACTTTGGTTACACTGGCTTTAACAGCTCAGATAGAGGAACTTTCTCATAGCAATTCCTCCTGCTACAACATGATTCTACGAGGTCTTGCACCTTCTGCAACTCACCTCGGTACACTCCACTCCTCTTCGCCACTACTACACACAGGTATCCCAACGACAAAGACAGTAGGTTCAGATTGGGCACAAGGAGCAATTCTTAATTACAGTGAGGGTGGTGAGGCAATGGAACAGGTTGCCCAGGAAGTTGTGGATACCCACTTCATAGGAAATTTTCAAGGCCAGGTGAAGTGGGCTTTGAGCAACCTGGTCTAGTGGAAGGTGTCTCTGTCCACACAACGGGGTTGAACTAGATGATCTCTTATGGTCCCTTTCAACCCAAAACATCCTATGATTCTGATTTTATGTATTTTAGTGCAGCTCATTGAACAGAAGCTTCTGATTTTCCTACCTGTTTTGTTTGGATCTTTGAGACTATTCTGGAGTACTATTACTTACTTTCTCAACATACAACACATAAATAACCTTGAAGGATTGTTATTCCAGGCATGATGGGTTGATAATTAAAAGATTAGTGTTCATTCGGGTTTGTATCTTTATAACTAGGTATCTTTATTTTCAATTCTGTCATAAAGTCTATGGACAGAACTGGCTCTAAGCTCTCATTAAATTACTAACAAAAGGAATCTCATTATAAATAAGCTCATGTTTTTCTAACTAGATTAAATGCAAGACACTAAATATTACTCCAAGCAAAAATCTGGATACACTGCTCTAATTAGTGGAGAAAGAAGCTCGAGGTATCATCTCTCCTTTTTATAGCTTCACCTCTAATGCCTGGAAAATCTCAAAAAAGCAGACCAAACAGTTAAGTAAGGGGGCATGCTACATAAAGATGCCATAGGAGAGCTACAGTAACTCATACAACTAAAAGGAAGTTTTATTAGGGAACAAATTGAAAAAAAGTTACAGATGAGGAACACACACAAATTACTATTAATGAGTTTGTTAAGATAATAATCAGCCAAGTTCAATAAAAAAGTCTGACAGTGTACAATTATGCCTTTGCCATATAGAAGACATTTCACCTCACCTGGCCTTTAAAGGACACTTTTACCACTAATATTAGGCAGACACAGAAACTTCTAGAAATATTTTTAAGTAGTTAGGATGAGGAGGGAGATTTTCCCACAGATTACTGATAAACAGTATGTAGTCTCTGTATGATGTGGAACTGAAGCCAAAGCATTTTGCTGTGAGATTTTATCAGCTTTTACATGACACAACAATGAAATACAATGCTAGGCAAGCTAAAACTACAATGCTATATTACTAGACTATAAAATATAATTAAAAATAGTTTAAAAAATATTTCTTCTCAAAGATAATTACAGATGAAGTTGACACCAAGTCATGAACAAACCTTAAAAGCCATTGTGAATAATGACAGAGTATCCAGAATTGTAAGGCAAACTTCGGTGGCAATATTTGCTTCAAGTAAAGACTGGTGAAGGACATCTGCATCTGAATGGCCATAGCCTACAGAAATTCCAAATGCAGTGTAAGTGCTTGATACACTCATTTAAATGTTTCTTATTTCCAAAAGACTTGATGAACTAGGAAAAGATTAACAAGTAAGAAGCCTGACAGAAGTTAGTCTTCAATGTAGAAAAATAATTAATATGCATTTAAATATTTTTCAAATACAGTCATATAATTATTCTAACATAATTTGCACAAGATCATAAAATACATTAAGATTGTCAACAGAAGAAGCATTAAACTGCAGTTAAAACAATGTGTGACATTTCATATATGTGTATGTATACACATACATATATATATAAGGGTACAGTTTTATATATATATACACATATATATTCATAAAATAAGAACTGCAGTAGGATGAAGTTACAGCTGAAATTATGCAATTTTGGTAATTTAGTGATGTTACAACGGTCCCACAGTTAACCACAAGTCAACCATGATAAAAATACAAAACAGTACGAGCTGAAGGAATATAATCATGTACTTATAAGCAGCTTAAGACCCAAGCAATGAATTCTGCACTTTTAGCAATACCATGCAATAGCTCTATATTTAATAAAAACATTTTACTGCTTCTAGCTCCATACTGTATTTTAGTAATTTAAAAAACGTATACTGCTTCAGCACTGAATATGCCCCTTATGTTCCCTAACATTGCTCTTTAAGCATCAGATTGACAAATGTGCCCAGGTTGCTTTAGAAAAATTTGGTCTGGATCATGTTTATATGCTAGATTTACAGACAATTTAGCATCACTAAATCAATGACAAGGATGACAAACTTGTGGAGATCAAGGAAAGAACAGAAGAAATGACATATTCTTTTATAAAGACACCTGCCCACTTCTCTCTGCACCTTCTTGCTGCCCTGGCTGAAATATGCATTTATACCCATAATCACCAGTTTCTTTAGATTTATACATTGTTTCTTCAAGCACAAAACTGCACTGAAACTTCTCAGGGATATATAGCCTACACCATTACTTTATTTCTATTGCTTGCTTAGATGATTACAGAAAGAGAAAATAAGTTTATAATTTACAATAATAGACAACTGTCTTGACAAAGAATCTTGATTTTAGAAACTAGTTCCACAAGATACTATCTTCCTTTACAAATCCCATACAGAATATCTACAAGATTATTCAAGATCTGTCACTACTTTGGATACATGATACAGGCAGACCGACAATTAAACAAATAAAAGTTAGACAACAACAAGACCAAAGATACAAAAAACAATTTCACATTTGACTGGCTTTTACAGCAATATCCTTTCAATTTGTAAAACCTTGGTCAATACAGGGTGTAATATCCTGGTATTCATTAAACGTCCATTAAAGAAAACTCTATTAGCACTTTACACAAAGTTATCTGAATGAGACACCTTCCTTCACAATTTGCTTCAGATGGAAAAGAACAGAAAGTTTCTTTTTACATAAGCATGCATTTATTAAAATCTTTCAGCTTGCTCTTTCCTAAAAAATCAGTAAACATTGTCAAGTTCTGGAAGTATGAAATGCTATTTCCCAGAAATTCTTTTTTAAGAATCAGTCTTTATCTACAAAGTATTGCACTGTATTGAATGTATAGTCACATAGTGTAAATGTTTTCTCTTGTGTATCAACAACTATGTAGAAATTATGATATAGCAGCAGTAGACTGATTGCAGGAAGAAAAAAGTAATTTTCCCAGCTGTATGCTTGTCTGACATTTTCAAAAGCATGTAATTGCACTTCTTAAACAGACATGATAATGCATTTATAAACAGAGAAGTTTTGCAGGATTTTTTTTGGTCCAGTTTTACACAAGACTATGTGACAAGTCTTGTGCAATTAGGCTAACTGTTGCTTTATATTACGGATAGAGAGCTAAAAGATTTTAAAGGACAGTTAGATATGCTTTGAGAAATCAAAGAATGAACACAGTGAACATACAGTTAACTCAAATAATTGTTTTACTGCACTCAATTCTGTTCAGTACTAGCATTGTATTCTACTGGATTAGTCAACCAGTTTCATTGTTTTTTGAAGCTGAAAATTGAAAAATGGTGCTTTAGAATACTTTATATACAGCATATTTTGCAATTTAGAAGCAGCATGTTTGAAAAGATAGGCCACAAGCAGATTTAGTTTTCAGTACAGCAGTCTTATACAAGCTGACTTCAACCTGATTAAATCTTACCATTGTCTACAGAAATTCCAAGAATACTTGATATCTTTCTCACACTGAAAACAGAAAAATCACTTCATTATTGGACGCTTTTTCACTTCTAGACAAACCAAATCATGGGCTCACAATCTTCATAGAAATTCTAAGAAACTTATTTCTCCTTAGGGGATGTCAAAACATGGAGATATGGTCCAAGTGCATATATATACTTGTAGACTAGTAATTTATAAGACCAAGTGGGAGGAAAAAAATGAAGCTTAATAAAGCAGATATAAAAAAAAGGCAGCAAATTCTGTAACAATGTGCAGCACAAGTTTGAAGTGCATATAATTTTAAAGTATTATCAGTTTTAAAATACATCGTAGTTAACCACGCTCCATGTTAAGGCATCAGCCAACACTGACTGTTTTATCATAAAGCAGAGAACAGACCACTGACTGCTTGCAGCTATTCGTTTGACCTTGAACAGTAAAAGTCATTGAAAAGCACTGGTGTGGCTCTGGGACCTGTCTCTGGTGTTGTGGTACTGGTTGAGGATGACGAGTGTTACCATGTCATGAGACTTACTGTGGTTAAAAGTGAGAGAGTTATCCAGGCTGCTCAGCTGCTGCAATCTGGCATGCATCATTCCTGTTCTGCTACGGGAAACAGGCAATGTCTGAGATTTTCGATCATGAACTATGGATCCTAACCCCTCCTGGTTCCTGCAAGATGGGTGAAATGGGATAGAAGCAAAAGTTAGACATGTCAAACTGCAGCAAGACAGGAAGTGTTGTTAGTTAAGCACAAGAAGTTTTACAGAAAGAATTATAATGCAACCTATTTACTGTTTTCTTCGTAAAACAAAAATAGGTAGCTTAAAAAAAGCAACACAGCAAACTCTTAAAACCTCAAAGCATGAACGCAAAAGCACACAAGCAGTCACTCTGGAAATGCTAAATTTACTTCAGAGCTTTTGAAAATGTAAATTGTTGAGAACATAAATATTCTGAAAATATTCAGAACCCAAAACTGAATCCTCTATTTTGACTGCAAAAATTTTAGCAAAAAGGTTAGAAGGACACACAGCAGTAAAATTAGAAAGCATACATGCAAGAGGAATTAATAGATATATTATCATGTACTTCTTACCCAAGCAGGAAGGGAGAAGAGCCATAGACTTTGTTAAATTTGCAGCAATCAAATGAAGAAAACAGAAAAGTGATCTGTGTTAGCAATCAGTACAGGTAACTTCCTATTGTGTACCACCACCAGAGCTGACGGAAAATGAAAACCAGTGCTTGAATCACAGAATTACCTGTTCCCTTTCATTCTCTGTCATTTGTGTGTTTTAAGCGTATGTGCATTGACTGTGATATAGTTCAGTGTAAGGACAATGTGAAAGACTAGAAAGCTATATTTACTGGGAAAATTCAGTATTTCTGAAGAACACCAGATGATTTCAACAGCTTAACATTTTCAGTTTTAACATGCAGCACACAGACCAGGTGATCAGTAAACAAAAAGAAAGTGTGGTAGTGTCCTCTATAAACTAGTTAAACAAATTAGTTGGAAGAACTTTTACAAAAAGCTTGAAAATTACAGACTCCTCGAAATCCAGCATTTAAAGCACATTCGAACACAAAGGTTACAATCAAAACCTTAAGAAAGCCAGATTTATTTTCTTTTTTTTTTGGATATGTGAACAGAGACGAGATCTTTCTTTTCTGAAAAATCTCCAATGAAATAGTTAAGTTTTAGAAGGAGACTCACAGAGATTCACATATCTAAATTAGGAAAAAAAAGGCTAACATTACAGTTAGAATGCTTTACCACTCAAAGTCAGCAACAACTTTCTCACTAATTTCAAGAGGGCCAGTGTTTCAACCCCACCAGTTTAATTATAGCAGTATTACCATGTCAACCAAATGTAAGGCCTAACCAAGTTGCTATATTTTACTCTATTAAAAACTACTTTGCATCAAAAAGGACATTAATGCAAAGATATTAAAATAATTTAATACAAGTTTCTGACTTCCACAGATTTTCTTCAGACTTAAACGGAGAAATAGCAGCATTGCAATGTTCACTACTCACCTTCCAGTAAAATTACTATATATATAAAATTTCTAAAACATTTCAATATGCATGGTTTTATGGCCAAGTGAATAAACAAATCATAAAATTTCTTTCCCAAAGACACTATTTCAGGGAAAAAAATGCTGTAAAAGATAGCATTTAAAGGAGGGATTTTAAAGTCACTGACAACAAACAGAACACACAGATAATTCTTAAACACATACCATGCTTTCAGACAGATTTGTTAACACAGTAACCAGCTACTTACTTCAAACTGTTATGTATCATTTCACAGTAATTCTTCCACTCGTGCAATATTCGTTGCAGAAATTCAAGGCATATTGTATACACTATTAATCTTAGTGAACAAGACAGTGAAATTTAAATTCCACACAGTACCTGGCTATGTATCGTTTTCCCATGTACTGGAACTGGTGTAAGCATACTCTGCAGAGAACACATAGGTCAGAGAAGAAACACTTGAAACAATCTCTTCTAGATTTATGTACATTGGACTTATTCAACTATTACTGTTAACTTTAAACTCTTGGGTCATAAAACTTCTTCATTTCTCCCACCCTTAAAATCCTCTTCCAGTTCCCAAGCCAAGGTAAACATGGCTCTTCTGCCATCAGTCAGAGATGGTTGTTTTTTGGGCAAAATGGGATTGATGGCAAACGGCACATAAGGCTGCCTCCAGAACACACCCATCTCAAAGCTCTGAAACAAAACTGCTAACATGAGTCTAACAGCGACAAGGTAGAAGGGTTACACAGTGAAAAAAAAAACACCTTAGAAAACCATAAACATGAAGCTCAAGTGCTCCATCTTGTATAGATTTTTAATACTTATAGAGAGGAAAGGTTTAGCCTCGACTCTCACAGACAGAATCTCATTATGTGAAAAAAGGCCCACAGTTAAAAGTTATTTACAAATGGACAACTCGCCAGGGCAAGGAAAATGAAGGAGGGGAGCAAAGAGAAAACCAAGCATTACATATATGGACATATTTTGCAAAATATGTACAAAGGTTAAAAATAAGGGCAAAATATTTTGCTTCCTTCTCCCACCTAAACTCTCTTTGTTACAGATTGGCTTTTTTTGTTTTGTTGGGTCTTATTTAAGGTCTCCAGATTCCAGAACAGCAACAGGGTTTCTGAAAGAACTCGTTTTCTAAAGGGAATGCAGTTTTACAATAAGAAGACAATAAAGACAAACTCCCAACAATAATTTTTCATTAAGAAAATAATATATGCTACTGGTATATACACAACATTAATGACTAACAGACTAAAAGTCATTATTTTCAAATCAAGAAAACGGGTGTGAATAGAGGCTACGATTTTATTTTACCCTTTTCAGATTGTAAGCAATCATTCTCATAATATGGAATACAACATGCATTTTAATGCAGAGAGGTAACAAGACAGCTGGTTCCCCTTCCATGAGCACAGCAATACTCTGAGCACTACTTGCTGTTTAGGAACTTCCTGAGATCCCTTCTGTATAGCCTAATTCCAGAGACTATCGTGGAACTGGACAGCCATGGAATTGTGCACAACAAAATAAGGATTTCTAGACAGACCAAATGGTATTATTTTAAAAAAATACCAAAAACCTCCCCTGTATAGACACACTCATAACCACACTCGTGTTTTTAGCAGGGTAGGGAAATGTACAATTTAATGATAAGCACAGCAAAAAACTTACTCTGTAATGGTGAAAAAGTCCATGAGTTCAGATTTTGTAGCCTTGTTCCAGTATGTAAACAATGCATCTAAGAAAATGAAAAATATTAAAAACAAGATAAAAGCAGCAAACACATAAAAATATTAAACAGAAGACTTAACATCCGTTCTTAGTTTTCAGAGTATCTAGAAATGGCTTGCAGGGTACAGATAACAATTACTATTTAACGTTTTCCTTGAAGATGATTATACAAATGCATGTGTCAGTTATCCAGATGAATTTCTAAAATATGATTTTAATCCATAATAAACAATTTCTTATTTTAAACAGTGCAGTTCATAGTGATTATGGTGTTATAAAATTAAAAGACTCCAGAACACTCTAGACAGTTCTACAGAATGCTTCTTTATAGATCGTTCACAGCATTTTTTAAATACAAATCTATGCTTTCTTCTTTTTTAATTTATGATGTTTGTCAGCACAGGTTTCAGCTTTTCCTTGCCATTTTCAAAAATGGCTATATACATTCTACAAAGCTTGCAGTTACGTAGCGAAGACATGGTCTCTTTTGCTAAAAATGCTCAAAATGAGGTAACAAATTCAAAATTATTACAAAGATGTTTGACAAAGTTTATTTGATACTTGCTCTTTTCTAGGAGAATTGAGACCAAAAAAATCCCCACTGTCATTTAAAATTGAATATTCAACTAATGATGATGACTTTTTACATATTTTACAATGTAAAAGAGTGAAAAATATATTTTTGAGTTTTATTAATGTTTTAAATTAAAATATACACAATAATATCAATGTAATTACATGAAAATCCAATGGTGGGATTGGATATTGACTATTAACTTTTCAATACTCATTCTTAATTAAGATGTTTAATAAATTAAGAGTTCAAAATTAAATAAATAAACTTGAATTTTAAAAATTAACAACTAAACAGGCACAGAGAATAAATAAACTACTTTTGACAGTGCAAGCTGAAAAACTCCATGTTTTTACCAAACATGCCTTGCTCCCCTTTTAAAATATTGACCACAGATAGAGATGATTCCAAGATGAATAATCCAAATAAAAAAGTAAGATGTGACATTCATGCAGTATTTCTATGCCTCTGTAACCTTCTCCAGGATAATATGATTCTTTCAAAAAAATCAATGGATCATCCACAAACGTCCCAGGAGAATGAAGAACCATTAATATCCCCATTCTAAAAATGGAAATATATGCAGCAATTAAATAATTTGGTTCCTTGTCATACAGGAATTTCTACAGAATGGAGGAATGGACTGGCCCAAGACAATTCTAGAGAACAACAAATTATTCTTCATCTCCATTTTCCAAAGCAAACTGCCAAACTGCACACAAATACTCACTTTCCTAATAAGTCCTTTAGTTAGCCTTACACTTAGAAGAAATAATGAGTATGCAATGCTTACAAGGTTTCCGTCAGAGTTTAATCACAGCTATCACACATATTTGTAAAATGCAGCACAGCATGGTATCTACACCTAAAATATTCTGCTGATTTTGAAAAGGCATTAAAATCACAGGCATAAACCCAATACATGACTTTGAATTTATAAAAACCAGGTGGAAATTACCTACCCTCTGACATGCTTCTTAAAATATGAAGGAAACACATGAGCAGACTTTTGATCTCTGCTTGGTCAAGTTTGTCATATCGAACAACAGAACTTCCTAAAGTGCTGCTCTGTTGGTTCTGAAAAGAAAACGTATTTTGGCTGAAGATTTCTTAAACTGATAATAAACTGTTTTCAATTGTTTTATTAATTCCTGCAACAGAAAAAGGATCTCAGAATGGAGACAAAAATGTTTCATGTAGACAGGTCACTAAAACACACATTACACACACAGAGTATACCAAATTAAGCCTCTTTGCCTTTGTCTATTTAAATTTCTTCTTTGTATGATTTTTTCCCCCAAAAGGAGGAGTAAGAGGCAAACTCACCTAACAGTGATTATTAATCAAGTTAATTATACATGGATACCCACACTTAGAAATCAAGCATGCCCCTGCTGCATAGATTAAATACTTTAAAAATAAATGTGACTGTTAGGTGATACATATACGCTCCTTTGTTTCTGAAGACACTTTATGCTGAACTGTAGACATACCTGCCTCTACAAAATTCCTTCCATTTAAAGATGTAAGAAACTGAAGGAAAACATATATGAATGGCAATAATATGCATTCTGGAAGATTAACTACTACTAAGTAACTTGCTCTTGCCGCCATCCTTCCCTTTCCCCAAAAAAAGCCAAACAAAAAACCCAAACCAAACCTCTCTCCCTGCTTCATTTTTCTAATACAATCCCTACACTTGTGGAAAGTTTAACAGCAATGTTCAATACTACCATCTACCCAAAAGGAAAAAACTCTGTAATTGATCTTTCAAAATGTGAACCACAAAAAAAAAGGAAAAATAAATCTGTAAAAATAGATAAATTGAACTTTTTGCAAAATCATATCTATAAAAGAATACTTTCCACACAAAAGTTACAAAATCCTCAGCGTGAAATTCCTGGAGACACACAATATGTTTGCTGAAAGTATAAATCACGCCCTTTTAAGTGCCTAATTCTCACATCCATTATGCCCCTTATGTAAATCGAAAATTAACCAGGCATTTATTAAGTTTTCTGTAAAATCAAATTTCTTTGGTTTCTACAGTTGGATCACTTTGGCTCCATGACCTTTATCAGGAGGCATACACCACTGCCTGAAGAAATTCTTCAGATCAAAATTAGGAAAAAAAATTAAAAATACAAATACAGACTTCAAGGGAGAAAAGCACTTGGTTTCAACAGCAAAGTGCGAAATGTCAGTATCTCAACCCTTCCAGGAATTCTCACTGAAAGCAAGAGACATGCTAATCCATGAAGGAACACTTCACAGCAATCACATCCATTGACTGCTGAGCCCTTTAATGCATTCCATTGCATTAAAGAATTACTGTCCTAAAACGATCTGTGTAAATCAGTCATGTACTACTCATTGAATGAATGCACAGTGAAACTGAATGTGAAACTACAATGAATAGTAACCAGAAGTCACTGTAATTTAGGAGGAAATGGACACCTACAAGCCTGATTATTGCAGATTCTAAAGACCTCAAAAACTGTTTATCTTTGAAATATCTCTGGCAAACAAGAAGGAGTTACTATACAGCTTTATGATCACTATAATAGGGCAGACAATTAACGGGTGGTAGAGCAGAAACAGAATTTGTGTTTCCAGAAACAGTCAGAGCACTAAATAATATTCCCACTAAAACAGCTGAATATGTACATGGATAAAACTAGGACTATAGCCACTCAGAAGCTTAATTTAAAATCATGCCAATAACATATTACTACAGAAACTGATATGCTTCCAATCTATTCTGATTCCACAAGTGTAATGCTACAGGTTATTCTGAAAGAAAATTAGAACAAAAACATAGCTCTTCAGTAATGGTATCAAGCAGTGAGCAAAAACTCGAAGATAACATGCACTGGACAACCAATCTACTAGAAAGAAAGTTCAGAAAGCAATAAATAAAAAAACAAGATTAAGTAGTTTTTGGGGAAAATATTAACAGCATGCAAAACATAAATCCTGTATTACCTAAATTGGCAGACCAGAGTAGGATTTTCAAAGGATGTTGACTCCCTTGAAAACCCTTTTACTTCGTAAAAACACCACATGTTAGTAGTGAAGAACATGACAACTAAGTAATCGATGACAACACTGCCATTTAGCAACAGTGTATATGAAAGACACTTCTTTATCACCTTAGTAAGGACTCCCAAGACTCAAATTCAGCAGATATTTAAAAGGATTGGATTTTTATACTTAAACTAAATCATGTGCATGAACTACTCCAGGTTTGACATTCAAACATATTTTACATGGTCAAATTGAATATATTGGGTTTGAGTTTCAACTGTTGCAAAGAAGCGGCAAAACTACTGACCACACACTTCACTCAGAAGCTTAACTATATCAAGCACAAAAACCAGATACTTCTTGTAACTGAAGAGAGAAAGTGGTATGCAAAATTGTCTCTGGTAAAGCTGGAACTGTCAGAAGTGAAAAGTCCATAGTAACACGGTTTTTCTTTGCAGGGTGAGAATTTTCTTCTTCTTCTCCATTTGGGCGTATAGCATGAGCAGAGTGCCTTCTGAGAAGCTTCTCTCTCTGCCACACGAAGGCATGCCAGAGTCAAGGGGAAAAAGTTAACATGTTGTGACTTGCACAACAAGATCTAAGAAAATGAAATGTGATCAGTATCAATACAAACTCTAGAAAGACATGACTGAACACCTCATAGCTACTGCAGCCAGAGCTCCTAATTTGTAACAGCTTTAAAGTGAAATGATTTAGAAAAGTCAAACTTACATTAAAAGAAATCACCCAGAGAAAACACAACTCTTTTTTCAACAGTTTAACAATGCTAAGTACATTGTGAGCAGGATGGAGTGATGATCTCCACAAAATCAAAAAAGCTGTCCTAACTAGAATTTGGTCCCTTCAAGTAAAATTCAATACACTTTATCTAGTGCCTTTCTCTAGCATGGGAACAACAACTGCTTGCCTAGGTCTCTACACTGAAAATCTGTTTCTATTTTCTGCAAAACTGCTTAAAAAATGTAATGCAAAATGAGTTCACAAGATAATTATTTTCCAAAACAAAAACTTATATAAAACACTGCTCTAAAGTTATTCTAGAAAGCCCATTCACAAAAGAGATAAGTCAACTCTTATGACAATTAGGACAAAATTTTAGGAATACACTTTTGGGGTTTTATTTTGATTTGCGCTTTGTTACCTTGTCAAGAGAATTGCTCTTGTCACTTTGTCTTTCTGGGAGACTGTTTCCTGAGTCTGTACTTATAAGAGATCCTCTTGAGTCAGCATTCCTCACACTATTAACATTTGGAGTTGATGTGGTATATGGGGAAGCTAAAAAAAGACCAAAAAAATCAAACCTCAATCCCAAACAATATAAAAATCTCAAATGTTACATATACTGACTAGAGTTACTTCACAGTTTAGTCAGACTTTTAAAATCACCACATATGTATAAATTTTTAAGACAACAAGTAATTAATTTCATTCAGTTACTTTCAATGAAGACAAGTGTTTCAGCAAATTATACATACACAGTTATAGCTTTTTTAGGAGCGGGCTGAATTTTCCTTTCCCCTACCAACAAACAAGGAGCTAATGGCCCTGATCTTCCCCCACTGCAGATGTCAAAGGGTAGATCGTGACTGAAAGGGGGTTACTTAGCAACGGTAACTCACTGGGGTGTGGTAAGGGGAGGGGGCACTTTTGGTTTTTGGTTTTCGGAGAGAAGGAGGAGGACTGCAGGGAGAAGGGGAAAGAGACGGCTCTCAGAGAGACCTCTGCGAGTTTGGTCTCCTGTTTCCTTTTTCTCCCGTTTCCAATCCCTGGATTTTTTGGAGTTTCACGGTGCTTGGGAGAGTGAGAGGCAGACAGAGAGCCAGTGGCTGCTGGCCAGGGCGCAAGGAGCCTCACGGCGTTTGTGGCGGCTCCAGCTCAGAGTGATATCCTTTCTCCAGCCACAGACTAAGGAGAGAGAGAGTTTTGCCCATGGAAAGAGGATCCCAGCTCTTTTTCTCCTTTTCTGCCTTTGCACCGACTCTACAGCGACTGTCTCAGAGGCACACACCAAAACCTTTTCCACCCACCCTGGGGGGCAGCTCAGCACCGGCTGAGGAGCATCATTGCCACCTGCTGTATGTAAATATCACTGCGCCCAATGGGAGCAGAGACTGCAGAGGTGAGGGGGAGTTTCAAAGGGGAATTGTCCCACAAATTGGTCATTTAGTTCTGGTTGCTTTGTTTTCTCTTGAATAGATATATATATAGATATATACTGTGGTTAAGAACTGTTATCTTTGCTATTATCATACCTTAATTAAATTTTGTTTTGAGTCCAAAGGAGGTCTGTCTCCTTCTTTGGTTTCTAGTCCCACATCTTTCTTAATTTTCTCTAAACTTACACATACACACAGATTTATGTATCACATACGCACAGGTATAAAAACCATGCAGCAATACTTGCATGCTTCCATGAAGTCTATTGTAAAAACTCCCCTTTCTCATTTTTCAACTCTTTTTTTGATTTAATTGACTAGTAAGTGATGCAGCTAATTACGGCAGATAACAACATATAGAAAAACACATTAAGAAGACACACAAGAGGATACCCAGATGCATAAACACAATTGCCTCTTAGAGGTATCTCTAACACTATGTACAAAATTGCAGATTATGGCACTCTTGCCATTAAGTGACTAAGGCTAGTCTTCCCTCCTATTTCTCTGCAGCAGGAGAACCACCACCTCTGAGAGGGGAAAAAGCAGCCCCAATCCAGGAAACTGTTTTATTTTCATATAGAAAAGCAAACCCCAAAAGACCCCAAATGACAGATGTCATTTAGACTGAAATCTGACCTCTGCTAAACACCTGACTCCATCAGGTTCTGCTAATCAAAGTAGCCATAACTTTCAAGTACTTGTGCAGAAAGCAACCAAAGCTGGACACAGAATATGTATTTCTGATAACTAATGAAAAAGGAAAACAGGACCATCATTATTATTATTACTACTATTATTATTATTATTATTTATATATTCAGTGATGAACCCTCCAAGCAACCAAATTTCCATGGAAAACCTGCTCCCTTTATCCAAGACACACATTCCCACGGGTATG
>VXAU01005926.1:552608-566302 GCA_013399695.1 Formicarius rufipectus
AAAAAGCTCCAGGCACAGAACAAGGGCTTCTAATGTAAATGGGAAAAAGTCTGAAGTCTTAATGCACCAAGAAGAGACAACTCTTAAAAACAGTTCATTTAAGAACAGTAAGTACCTTTGGATCTCCTGGGGCAAAGCAGCTGATGTAGTTATTGATTTGCTTGAAAACAAAGCCTCTGTCCATAAAAGTGAAACACCTCTGAGGAAAACAAGTAAAACCAAGATAGAGCTGATTTAGTACTGTGTCAGTATTCAGTAATTATATTTCTATATTTACTGAGTTTCTTTTCAAAACACAAAATCGATATTTCAGTTTGAATATAAAAAACAAGAGAACAACCAAACTAAATATATGTACACATACATGAATAACAAATTTTCCCTTGGAGTGCTGAACTTGAACAAATCACAAATAAAAATCAGTTTGTAAAATACAAATGAAAATGATATGGTAGTTTTATCTACCATTTTATTTCCCATCCTTCTTTTCTCCCTTCTAGATCTTAGTGGCTGAAAAATGAAGGACACTGGAAGTCTGCCTACATAAAATGCATGCAGATAAAGCACTACTCGAAACTTTCACAGGATTAGAGGGTAACCCAGACAATGTTTTAAAGAAAAAAATAAGAAAAATCAACATGCATTTTGAATAAAATATAAATGAATTTTTAAAAATACCAAATTTCTGAACAGATATCTTCTTGATTACAGAAGATGCAAATTGTACTTCAATGCATTTTACCTTGGACATAAAATTATATCCAAAAGGAATTATGCATATTCAGCTTTATATGAGTTGGCATTAAGATTCTTTAAAATACACAAAGCAATATTATTGAAAGAATAATCCGAGAGTCCAAGTTTCTTGTGTACCTACTTTTATAAAGGCAGCCAGGCTATGGTTTGCATTTTTTGAAGCCTCTGGATTGTCTCTGTACTTCTGAGTGATGTGTGGCATTAGCATATTAACAACTGTTTCAACAGCATGATGAAAGGAAGCAGAAAATCTCTGGTTTCGCAAAAGCTAGAAACAAATTCAGATATAGTAATAAATATTGTTTATAAAACTAAAATACATCTAAAAATTTACTTTTGCTAAGATATAGATAACATGATTTTCCTGAACTTTCTAGACTGATGCCAAAAAAAAAGAGCATCTGTTTGAAATAAATTATTACAACACGCACTAACATTTTTTACTGAAGTTCAAGCAAGGCAGTCTTCAATGACAAAAACATATGTGCAAAAGCTTCTAAGGATAATGAATTAATATTTTTTCTATACTACAATAAACTAGAGTAAGAGGCAATCCTTTAATTTAATCCATATTCTTTTCCAAAGCAGACACCAGCTGATTCACATACAGTAACTGCACTATCAGACTGTCTTTTCTGTCCTGTAAAAAAACACAGTTTTTGTTGTTCTGCAACTATCTTCATAATAATTCCTTTGCCATTTTCTACTGAGGAAATTATCATCCATGGTTCTTTCTTTCTCTTGCTCCTCCTTGACTTCAGGATCTCAGGCTTCAGAATCTTACTCTCTCTGTTTTTAAGTTTCCACAATCAGAACTGTTTCCCCTTACTTTCAGGTAGTTTGTCAATTACCTCAAAAGATTTTCTCTATGTTCACAATTTCCTTCATTCCACTCACCATCTTCATCAATGATTTTGTATATTCTGACCAGTACTAGTCAGTAAGAGCTGTTTAGATTTTCGGCACTGCAGAGTCTCTTATTTCTCTACATCCTACAACCCTTATCAAAGATTCTGTCTTTTGTCTGAAGGGACTTAATGATGGGTCGTGTGAGGCTGAAGACACTGACAAAAACTGGGCCAACTTTATGTCTTTTCATTTTGAAAACTGAAATCAAAACATCCACATGGTTTAAGTACTTTGTTATTTAGGTTTTTGAACTATATTAAATGCAACATTCTAAACAGAAAAAGTAATTTTCAAGGCTCTGCATAAATCAGTGACTACACAACTTGCTCCCTTTGTGTTTAAATTGTCCTCCCAAGCTCTAGCGCTGGTTTAAAAAAAAACAAAAAACCAGATATTATGGTTGACAAAGATCTCTTTATAAATATGAGCAGTACTGATTTATGAAATAAGGAATAAAACTAAATTCTATTGGTAGTTATGCCAGTGTCCTAGAAGGCTCTTGTAGCTCAGTATGTAATTAAACTTTTTCTAGAAACACTACAAAATTCCTGCTATAGAAATAATCTTGCTGAATATAGAACTGCATCTCTTTGTCAGATCTCATAAGCAGGAAGTATCTGAACATATGCTGCATTTATTACTTTAACTAGTAAGACAGAAAAAAAGGTAGCAAAATAATTTATGTAATTTTTAGGGGGCTTGTAAATCAAGAAGCAATGTTCCAGAGTGAGAAAACTTGCAGACTAGAAACTAAAGTTCTGGTGCTTTCTTTTTCACATTACAAATCCACAGTATTGTCTGTTGCTTCCAACTTCAGTGTACCCTAAGAATTAAGAATTCTTACTACAGAGTCTGGTGATTCACCCAGATTGCTCCACTGTGTGGATTTTAAGAGGTCTATATTATTTAGAGTAATGTTGAATCCAGCCTTGTAGTTTTTTCTATCTAATATTTCAACTGATTTCTCCTGCTGTTTCCTCTTTCTCTCCCTCTCTTACAAATAAAGTTACTATTTATAAATCAAAACCATGTACGTTTCTTCTAATATGCAATAAAAATGTGATTAGAGATAATATAAATTCGCTTTAAAAGAACATTTTTTGCATAAGTTGACATACCTTCACTTTAGAGTTTTCTATCAAATGCTGAGCCATTGATTTTATCAGAACTTCAAAGAAAAACCATGAATACTGCAGAGAAAAGAAAACATTCTGTCAAACTGCCACATGTTCAACAACTATTTTAATACAATTAGTTCCTATTCCTCAGTTATGACCAGATAAGAACATACGCTAATAAGTACAGTTCAATACTTACCTTAAGTAGCTTGTTGCTTGTAAGAAAGTCAGCAGATGGCTTCAAAATTGTTGTCATGGATTTTGTCAGTTCTTCATGTACTGTCTTATATTCAGAAGCAACATAGGGTTCTGCTTTATAGGCATACTTGGGGAAGAAAATCAGAATTTAGTATGGAATTAGACATAATAGGAAAGAATAGAAATCAAATAGATGCAATTAAATTTAAATATACTCTTTCCTAGGGAAATAAAAAAAGGAAACATTCAATTTACATCTACCTACCTTGACATAAGATCTCAGGTAGCTATCTAAGCCTTCTTCATGACACTGAGCAACAATATGGATAATAACCCTAAACAGAAGTCAAAAACAAGTAAGCCTATAAAGAAAGCTATTATTGCAACAGCAAAAATGCTACTCGGTTACAGATTTATATGATAATCCAGTCATCCCTTAAATTCTGGGAAGAATTTAAAATTCTTTACCTTGTCACATTGACTGCAACTTCCTCTTGCGCTGCTCTAGTCAGAACTCTGAACAACTGGTTTAGAACAGTTGGCAGGAAAGCTATCATCACGTGGCCTTCCATAGCATGAAGGCTCTAAAAGCAAGTAGTAATTCTGTTACTCCTTTGAAACAAAGGCATTTAAATCACAAGTTCTGAAACAATAAAATTTATTGCAATTCTTTTTCCAAAAACACACAGTGCTTGCAAAATTTGGTATTAATTACCAGAAATGCTGCACAGAAAGCAATTGAGAACACATTGCAATATAAATACTTCGCAAATGTTTTCTACCTTAGGATAAAATTAGGAATAAAAATCAGGTTTTACTAACATTAGAGAAGCACTTACTTACACTTTTCTGTTGAAATGCATACTAGATAACGTTTAAAGGAAAAGCATGAATAAATAATATATTCTGTTATTCACTGCCATTTCATACCTTAAGATATTTTACAAGGTCAGCTCCTAGTGCACGAGCTCCGGATTCTGTTTTCTGACAGTACTGAAAAAAATTGTGCAAGTGCTGGTCCTGTCAGAGACAAAAAGAACAACAAAAAAAACCAATGCATAATATTAGTATCCATAATTTGAAACAGATCACATTAAAAATACTTATATGTAGAAATCCAATCTTCGTCCATAAATTCAATTTTCAAAAATAACCAGAGTGCACTACACCAAAGACTTCTTCGGTCTACATGTAATACTGATTTTTTTTTTTTAAACCCACGTGTTTCTTGAATACCCATTATTCAAAACATCACCTATATTTGCTTCCAACTGACAGGCAGAAAACAGTNGAAACTGTGACCTCTCCTCTACCTGAAAAATTTAGACTGGAATGGATGGCGGTGCACAAAAAAGGCTCATACTTGGAATAGTTTCAATTTAAGATCTTGTTTTTTTTCACAGCTGATGTAAAAGAAAGATACCACAAGAAATGTCCAAGAGACAAAAAAGAAAGAGATGAGCACAGCGAGTTTACAAATCTTCCCAAATACTGTAAATAAAAGCAATAAACATACATTATTCTTAAAACTTTCTCTAATTTAATTTGTTTTATAACTCACCTGTGTATACACAGTTGACACGAGATGAGTGGATATTTTTAACAGTTGTTTGCCTCCATCTACCCATTTAATTTCAGGTCCAGAATGCTGCATGCACACATGAAGGGGAAGAGTAAAATAATGCAGCAGGATATTAGAGTAAAACGGTTACTTCACAGTACCCCTAACAACACTCTTTGGAAAGAAAAAAAAAACAGGTTGAAGAAATGTGTGCAATGAATAAAGTCATAAATAAGGAAAATTATGCAGGCAGTATTACCAAAAGCATTTATGAAGCTTAAAATGTTTTTAGAAGTCCCACAGTAGTTTCCTCAATGGCTAACAACATTGATTCTCTGTAAGCCATAGATTTCACATTTCCCCTACAAATGCGAAGAAACTTCTGACTAGAGAGAAATATGTAGTTTTCTGAGAAATTTTACACAGGAATTTTTGCAGATACTCATCGTTTAAAACAATATACGTCACTGACAGGTAGCAGCCAGTGTTCCTTCCCATCCCATTTCCAAAGAACTGAGAATGGGAATGCTCACCCTGACAACCAGTTAGGGAGAGACTTTACTGCTAGACCTACAATTAGTCATATTGGTCCTAACCTTTTACCCATGGGCATGAGCAGAGACAAACAGCAGAGGCATAAGGAATACACCTACAATATGAAAAGATGAGGGATGTGAAGGAAATGATGTTTGGAAAGCTTACAGCAGAGTCTAAAAAAGAACAGGTGGTAGAACAGGAGGAGAGCAGCACCTCTTGAAGTTGATTTTAGGTCTCCTCCTCCAAAATTAGTCAATTTTGTCTCTGCATTTCAATCTTTTTGTCAAATCCCCTATCACATTTTCATTTAGGATCTTCCTTGATATCAGTTTTATTACTACAATTATGCAAGCTTTCTGCTTTGAAAAATACAACCATAAATTTTACTAGTGAAGTATAAAGGTCACAAAAATCAAGATGTGAGAATAAAGACTTTTTCAGGAATAAAGGACTTACTGAAAGGAGACAGCATGAAATGCTAAAAAAAATTTAGTAAAGGACTTCAGATTATTTGCATACCTTCATAACTCAAAATAGTTTTATATGCTTAAAAAAATTACTGTAACTTCTAGTTAATTATTACTACAGAAAATGAAATTTAAACATTTCTTAAGTACATCAGCTAAATAAAAACGAGTATAAGTATGCAACAACTTAACTTTCTGACTTTTACAGGAATGTGAAACAACCTGCCCTAATACTTTTTTTTTGGTCTCCTATTTCTCTTTGGATTTGTTTCCTCTTAGTCAGATGTCTAACTTTTTCAAAGCATTCAATTTCAACTATANTTCACATAAACTCTGACAAAAGCCTTACTGAATAATTTTGATATATAATACATAAACAGGAAAATGTTACTGTAAAGGCCAAATTATTTGAACTCAAACAATTAGAAATAATTAAAAATGCAAATTAATTGACACTGAATTTGAAAAACACCATACATCTGATGAACATTCTAAACCAAGACTAGAAACATTTAAATTAGAAGAAATATTTAAGTCATCTTTCAGTTGGTGAAATGTAATTAGAAAGCATTATATGGATCACAGAAACCACAGGTTGCCAGATATCTACACTTCAAAAAATTTCCCCAAGTACTTACTGAAAGTAAAGCAATAGTATACAAACCTTGTGTTTCAACAACATCTTTCTTCTTTGTACTCCCTTTGCTTGAACTATCACAGCTAACATGGTAGAAGGTGAACAACAAGTGGTGTTTTTCATGTAACTGAGTGGGCAATTCTATTTTAATCTAAAAGGCAAAGAAGAGCTTGTTGAAGTTTTCAGCCAGAGAACTGCTATGTGTTACTTGTTGTAATTCTAGCTTATATGTTACTCGAAGAAAGATCAAGAATCACACATGCAAAACACCCAGAAATTTACTTACACTGAAAAGGGGGGTCTGATTCAACTGAGAACATTGCTATCCTCTAATATTTTCCTGTAGTTTTGAAACTTCTATAGTACCTTACCAGGTAAAAGTTACCTCAGAAAAGTAGCTCACCTCATCATAAAACTCTGGATTTTGGTGGTGATGCAGAACAGCAGCAAATGCACTTCTAGTAAATACTGGTCCACCAGGCCTACCGTAGATACACTAAGAACAGAAGAAAGGAAGTAAGAACAGAAAATCCTGTGATCCTTTTTTCACTCTTGGCTTAGAATGTTTCACCCAGAATTTGAAATATATTAACTTGTGTTTAACTTGTCTCCTTTGCACAGACAGGGCATTACATGATCTGCAGTCTTCCTGCTGTGCAGTAGAGCTGACTCTGTCATTTCACCTGAGGATGTCTAGGTGTTTCTCTACTCTCCTCTTCCTTCCAGACACCTTTTATACACTGTAATAGCTCATAAACAAACATGGAGATTGGCTCTCCAGTTGATGTAAACATTTGTTAGTTTAACTTACTCTGGAGCAGGCATAAGCCACCCGTACTCACAATAAGTTTATATCTGGAATTTCTGTTGATATACAGAAATTAAATGCTCTGAGGGTTCTTTAGTAATCTTTTATATCAAAGCTAAGCAAGCCATCTAGAAATTACTCTTATGCCAAATGCAAAAGGACAGAAGCCACCATCCCAAACTAGATCAATTAATCCAGTACTATGAGCTATCTGTTCATTATTTTCTTTAATCAGTTGCAAAAATCAAAAGACTAACCTTTAAAGGCAAAGAATCCTCTTCGTCAGAGTCCTTGAATTCAATGCACACTGCAATATTTCTAGCCTAAAGCAGTATTTAAAAACATAAACCCAAGCAATCAATCATAAGGTTAATCAGAGAAGTAAATCTCAGTTATAAACAATCTCAACCAAACCTAAGAAGGTATAGTTTTCCTGTACTCACCTTTGCAAAAGACTTTTGACTGTCATATTTCAAGTGTTTTGGATAAACATAAAGATGATTGTTGTAGATGGTGAAAGGCTGAGTGTATTTTGGTATACAGGGAACAAACTCCTCTATTTCAAACGTTGTTAGTGTCTTGGTACTGTTTTCAAACTGCTTCATGGGAATGTATGATGAGTTAACATAATCTGAAAATTCATAAGAAAACCAAATTTAAAAAAAAAACCTGAAGAGGAAAAAGCCTGAAGGTCCATTTAACACTGTTTGTTAATACTTACTTGGAAAATCTGGTGACACATTATCAATTGTAACATCCAGATTTCCTAAAATAACAGGAAGTTTGGCCATCTTTTCAGGTCTATAGGAAGGGGAAAAAAAACAACACCTCAAAGTCAGGCTAACTGCAAATCAGATGCCAGCAAAAAAAGATAATAGGAAACCGAGGCAAAAGTAATATCCTGAAATAGGAGTACAAGAGGAAAGGTGGTTTGAAAGTGGATGACCGATCTGGTCTCGCTTTTTGCCTACATTCACAGTTTTCTTTTCCTTTAAATTCTCAGGAGGGAAAAAAAAAAAGCTTTATGTGGAAAAGTGTGGAAAACATCACAAAACAGTATGACTTCTTTAAATCAAAATGAAAAACTTTGACAAAGATAGGATTTTTTGCTATGTAATAACCTGCTACCATTTGCAGCAAAGAGATGTATAAGTAAGTTTTAAATCTCAATGGCTAGTGATAAGCATTCATGGTAGTAGGGTAAACCTGGGGGAAGAGAAATCAGCAGGTTCCTACCTTCTTTTGCTAGACTAATAACTCACCCTGCAAAACTAGCCAATTTTGAAATGTCTTAGATGTTATCATGTAACTAATTCAGAAATATGATTTGAAGTACAAGTACTTTCCATGGTAAAATCATGCAGAACCCTTCATTAGCAAAGATAGTCAACAGCATGATTTTTTAAAATTATTGCACAGCGAGTGGATACAAAATTTTCCCAAAATGCAATCCCATGCTGTGAAGCAAACGACTTCAGGTTGGAGTCTGGATTCTAATTCCAACAGCTATGCCTTAGCTGTTACAACCTCTTCCTTACTGTAATTCCTGCAAAATACTATATGCAATTCCATAAACAGGATGCTTAAATAAGCAAAAGCATTTCCTTAATTCACAATGTAAAATGACATGGCAGGCTAATTTACTATTAGTTTCCATTCCACTAATACTGCTTCTGGCAAGGAGTATCAGCATACAGCAATTTCAATGTTATGCAAACTTGAATGAAATTTTAAGTCACTTGCTAAAAGTGAATTAAAATATCTCTTGCAAACTTCATCATCTAAGCAGTTTTTGGTAAACAAGAATGAAATAAACTACAGCCCAAGCCTTTTGCACTTAGGAATTGGTCAAACTAATACCACTCCAGCTAACTGTACGGTAACAGAAGCAGAAACATCTTTGCAAAGCAGCAAAGATTGCTCTATTATTTTACATGCTACTTAATAAGGGGATTAAAGACTTTATGAATATGATCACCTATCAGTAATATATTCCTAAACCTTGCACACAAACGGATAAATTCTTTACGAATGCTTTGCAAAAATGGACAACCTATGTTCTGTTATTTAGGCATACTGAGACACATGTACTCCCAAGGAAGATGTAGTGGCTACTGGCTTGAATGCCTTTTCCTGAGAGCCAGCATTCTCTGTCCAAGGTCAGTGAACAGGTGATTTAAGCTCACACTTGCTTTCTTCTGAGAACCAGTAGAGCATATTGTGCAAGTATAACCCCTAGCACAGAGCTACTTTAGGTTATGATGGCAATTGCATGTTACACATGGCATAACATTTCAGTCCTGCTTGTAACCCCCAAACACTGGAAAGGGAAGATCTGTAGCTTGTAAAAGGCCTTGACTATGTTTATTCAGCTTCTGTATTTGCAATTAAAGACATATGAATACATACATTAAAATATTAGATGCTCCATTTCAAGAATGTAACAAAATACAGTGGGGCTTAGGGTGAGGAATGGGGAGTGTTAGGGTGTTTGGTTGGTTTGGGTTTGTTTTTCGAAGTGGGAAAGTTAGCCTTACTTCCTGAAATCTGCTAACAATTTCAGCATGTCTTCATTTGAGAGTTTATTACTGTCTTGTCTGAAGAGAGGAGAAAATCTTGCGGTTTTGTCCAGGGTTCCTGAGCCATCTTTAAACAGTGTCCTGAAAGTAAAAATCTTGCTTTCAGTTGAGTTTATGAAAGTGTTGAAATTCACTTAAAGAAATTTCTTTTTAGAAATCAGAACCTACCACACCATCCTTCATATTATGTATTTAATACTCTTGTATTGTATTGTACATGAGTTTTAACATCAATAGATCAGTCCAACAAATGAGTGAACCATTTCATTCTTAGTAAAATAAAAAATATAGAAAACAGTTGGCAATATTTAATAGTTTAACTAGTAATGTTATGAATATTTATAACTTTTTTCTACTACAGAACTAAAGTCTAAGTGTGTTGTAAATCTTTAGTTAATTGAAAGCAAAACAAGAAATTATTTCAATAGCACATTAAGTTTTACAAGAAGAGAGATGCAGAAAATAATATTAGAGAAAAATTAGGAAAAAGTGTTGAGATTGACAAGATTTGTCCTTACCGAGCTGCCCAGGCAAAAGGCATTCTATATTGACCTAATCTCTGGCATGCCTGCTTAGCATTCTTCAAAACTTTCTGTGCAGCCTGTAAGGGACATGAGAAATAGCCAAGCTTGAAAAGCTACATTTTTTTGCACCACTACTCCCCAAGAAAAAACCACATGTTGACACTGATATGAATTAGAAGATCTTCCTTAGAAGGTTAATCCTAAGTATGTGAGAGAAAGACAATCGATTATGCCTCTTAACAATTCATTTCAGGTTAAGCACAGCCTGCTGATTTCACAGCATTTCATAGCTGAAAACACAGACTCATCTACACTCCTGATAATAAATATTTAATTAAGTCATTAAAAAATTATTATATAAAAAATTTAAATGGAAAGCTAGAGCAAAATTCACTTGTTTCTTAAGACAAAACTCAAACCTCATAAAAAACAAACAAACAAACAAAAACAACAAAAAAAAGAACACCAAAAAAACCCCCAAAAAACCCCAAAACCAAAAAACAAACCAAACCCAAACCCAAAACATTTCCCCTCCCACTTGCTCCCCTATTCATCACCCACTCTATGTACCACAACACATTCCTGCAAAGTACAATATTCTGCAATACTTGTATTACAAATACACACAGAATATGGGGAGGAGTTTTAAGAAGATCACACAGACGATCCTATGTATGGATATTGCAACACCGTCGTCATTAAAAGTTCAAATTTTTAATTTTGTTAACTTTCAAGTGAACAAAAACTTGCACTATATAGAACAAACATGTACAACAATCAGAGCTGGAAATGCACTGGTGTGAGATGTTCAAAACTGAGCTGAACCACTTGATGTAAGCAGAAGTTTCGACATAGCAGTGGGCTTCTCTTTTCCAGAAATCAGCTTCCCCTGTGTGTCTGCACAGAGCAAAATTATTTGCCGGAGGCAAAACAACCTATGGAGTAAAACTGCCTGAATATTATCCCTGATCTATGCTGTTGACATTATAAAGAGCTGATTCTATTAGTGCCTTTGAGTCAACTCTCCATTATCCTTTCGTGTAAAAAGGAGGAAATGGCACTTGGAAGCATAAAACCCTGGTAAGTAATCATCATTAAATCAATGTTTAAGGGGAGAAGTAGTGATTTCTTCGTTATGGAATTTGCTACTTCCATTTTCCATTTTTCTTGTCCAGAGTGGTAATTCTGCAGGGAACTGGAATTTGCTCATTGCCTTGACATAAATGGAGGCCTATATAGCTGGTACTGTACTGTTTTATTTCCAATTAATACACTGTAATCCTCGAGAACAAGAACAGAAAAAAATTTCAAACTGTTTGGCTGTAAAAAATTACAAGCAACTCAACACCAGAAATGCACAGCATAAGCTAATACAACCATGAGTGTGTCTACTTGCTACTCCTGCAGCACAGAGCAGCACAAGCCCAGCCCTCAGTGTCAAACTGGGAACACTTGGACTTACTCAACCTTCCCATCTGGCTCAGGGCCAAGGCCACCAAAATCAGCTTGTTTTAACTTCAGTAACAGTCAGCATACACTTCAAAAGCAGACTCCTAAAATACAAATCTGCTGTTTTCCAACAACAGCTGAAAAAAATCTCAAGCATTCCTGGAAAAGCAAATCAGTAAGCTGATCTATATTAAGACTAAGTGAAAAATACAGGGTTTTTTACATGTAGCTTAGCCAGCATTAAATTCGTAGGAAAGAACACTGTTCCTCTGCAGAGACTGAAAGCTAACCATTCCCTTTTCCCTTTCACTAGCTGAAAACAGGAAGAATGTCAACAGTAGCTGCTGTTGCTTACAAAAACACTCTTCTCTAATGCCCTGGTTCACTTATATAAATATAACTGTAGATCAACAAAACCAAACCTCTATTTCTTCAGTGACAAACAAGAAGTAACAACTAACAAAACTCTTTGTATATACACTTCAGAGAACATTAAAATGTTATGTCATCCTATACTACTGAAAAGATGCTTCAGTGGTTTATTTCAAAAAAAGATTTCAACTTCTCTCAAACCTGTAAAGCATTTTACATATAAAACCAGAAGCTTAATGATCTCTGATTCTGAAGGAAAAACCCAGCAAGAGTTCAGATGAAGTTACAATAAACTGTGGTCACCAGAAAGCGAGATAAAGGAGAAGTCAACAACAAAACAGTACATAAGATGCATAAACTAAGGGAGACACCTAATTTATCATCAATATTTAATATTTCACTATTCAACAATTTTCAGCTCAACCTTCTCACTGAAGTCCAATACACGTTTGTCCAGTTTAAAGACATTATAAAAATTACAGATTGTCACAATTATAAAAAGTGAAATAAATATTTCCAATGAAACTTTAGGCTTTATCTACAATGTAATAATAGCTTCTTCTAATAACTACAACCTACTAAATCAAATAATCCACTTATCTGCATTTACTAGAAAACAACTAAGGTTTTGATTACTATTTATTATTTTGAAATCAACCTGCTTTGCCTCACTATTTTGTTTGTCCCACAGAAGAAAATAACATACCTTTGAAGAATCTGAGCTTTTCATATATGCTTCAGCACAATGTGTAATACTTCCCTGTAATACTTTTTCTATTCTAGCCACAAGGAAAATGTCAGTATGAGGACATGTGACTGAAAATATTCCCTAGAAATAAAACAAGAGATAAATTTAAAAGGAAAATGCATGTACATTTTACACATCATGTAATAGAAAGCCATCCAAATAATGTAGGAAAATTATTTTCTTGTATCCAAAATCCTACTAATTCTTTATATTACTAGTTCTTACCTGCTTTGGATATTGTAACACAGTTTCATGAATGTCTTGAATTCTGTGTAAGCTATCACCACTACCATTCATCATTTGTTGAGATGCACTGGGTATCATGTGCCTTACTGAGGGGTGGTTCAAATCAACATGGAAATCTGCTGAAATCTTCCTATTGTTTTTAATATCAAATAGTGACAATGTGACAAAGAAAGGTTCTACCTAGACATTAAAAAAAAAAAAAAAACTGAGTGTCATTGCTGGCATTTCTATTACTGTAAAAATGTGTACAAAAGAAAGATGAGTAACATTTTCATACATACTTAAGGCCCTCACTCTAAATATTACTGGTAAGACATAAAATGCAGTAAAAGAAAAATTTCTCTCTCTACCACACAACAAAAATAATAGCAAAGTTACTTTTTGTACGATTTAGACTTTAGATTTAAAGGAGTAGAAAAAAATCCCCATGATACAAATGTCTAAATTACAACAAGAAATCCCTGCCATTAAGAATAAAGCCAACTAAATATTAAGAATTTCATTACCATATTAACAGAAAGTAATTACATTAATTATTTACATTTGTTGTTGGTCCTTCTTCATTTTCTGCAACGCAGCTTTGCAAATTAAAAGATAAATCGTTACACCTCACGAGGATTTTTTTTCCAAATTTCTCTTCAAATGGCTTAACTTCTGGTTCAATACTAGAAAAGTCAAGTTTCTTTAAAATGAGAAAAGAAAAAATGAAGGTAAGTTGGTTTTCATCTCAAAAGGATCAACATAAAAAACTCTGCTTCCTTCTTACAAGTCTAAAGTCTAAATCG
>VXAU01005926.1:567131-585207 GCA_013399695.1 Formicarius rufipectus
ATACGACATTACAGACAGATGTCTCTTTTTGGATCAGCCTGTACAGGTTAAAAGAAGTTAGAAACTCAAAATTCTCATCACTGACCATCAGCTGGAAGTGATCTACTGCCTACATCTGCTTTGCTGAAGATTGAAACAACTTCTACTCTGTCTCAAGGAAAAGAAAAAACAAAAGAACATAAACTCTAAGAGCTCAAAATCCTATTTTTAGGTTGGTAATAGAAATTTTTAAAAAATAGTCTGGTTTAAAGGATGTAGTACAGAAGAGAAGCTTCCAAGGTGCTATTTTGACTAAAAATGCTCTAATGGTTTTCATTTCCTTTACTTTATCTTTAGCACACACAGGACAAAAGATAAGAGCTTCTATGAAAGGGACAACCCAGATACTTGATGCCAGCAGAGTACTGCCAGACTGGTTGTTCAACAGCAAAGTGGTATGACTGAGAAACACAGGAATGAGAAGAAGTTTGAAGATGGCAAGAAAGTTTTGTGCATGTTTTGCCAAGGTAAGAATCAGTGGCAAGAACTCAGAAAGAAGATAACCTAGTCATAAGAGCAAGAGAGAAACTGTTTCAGCTAAAGCATCTTGAATAGTTTTAGATTCTTCAGTGTTTTGTGCACTGAAGTCAAGATGAAAATATGCATTTTTGACTGACAGACTGGGGGCAGCAGTCAGAAGTCAAGAACTGAAAATGCATGTAGTTATGGAACCACTCTACACAGCAGTGATTCCATAATTTCATCTCCTCATCTGTAAAACAGAGAGACTATTCTCCCATTTCAATGAATTCTGGGACCTGTAGTGGTTAAGGATGTACTTGAGCATAGTCATCACAATAGCCACAAATTTATTTCAGAAGGCTAATTTGTTTTCATTTAAGATTAAAAAAATCAAACAAAATCAAACAACCAAAACAACAAAAAACCAACCAAACATGAAACCCAAACAAGTCACCACTACAAAACCCTTACATTCACTCTTGGCACTTACATTACAGATAAAAGAAACATGAAGTAGGCAGGAAAGACAGACCGATTCAGATACATGTGTGCACATCTGTGCACTGAAGTACAAAATACCATCCTACTTAGTTTATGTTATAAACTAACAGCTGTGGATAGAAAAATGAAGGCNTGTTGTTGGTCCTTCTTCATTTTCTGCAACGCAGCTTTGCAAATTAAAAGATAAATCGTTACACCTCACGAGGATTTTTTTTCCAAATTTCTCTTCAAATGGCTTAACTTCTGGTTCAATACTAGAAAAGTCAAGTTTCTTTAAAATGAGAAAAGAAAAAATGAAGGTAAGTTGGTTTTCATCTCAAAAGGATCAACATAAAAAACTCTGCTTCCTTCTTACAAGTCTAACCTGTGCATCTGGATCCAAGGCAAAAAGTTTAACTCTGCTTTCACTTTTCAGCTTGATTTCTGCTTCTCTGGTACTCTGTTCAAAATAAAATAAAAAAAGTCTTAACATCACCCTATTAAATAAATGCAGGTTTCGGTGTCATTCCCTTTTCTGTGATGTTCAAAGCTTTACACATTTTTAATTCATGCATTTGGTTTTCCATTACTGAGCTTTATAACTCCTTAGTTTACACTGCTCCATTACATCCAAGAAAAAAGTGAGAGCTTCTCATCTAGAGGCTTTCTTCCAGTCCTAGAAATCTGAAAACTTACATCAGCAACATGCAACCTTCCAAGCTCATGGGAAGTATACTCCACTGTAACTCTTACAGCTCTTTCCCTTCTCAAACAATAATTTTCATAACACTATTTTATTTAAATAAAAAAAGAAAATTATGACTGTAGGTTAAAGCTCAAAGCTATCCTGAGAACATAAGATTGCTCAGGAAACAACAGATCACCTAAATTAAGAAAACCATCACAGCTTCCTTTCTTTTTTCTGCTTTTCTAGAGCTGTACTGCCAAAGAAGTGGTTTTCCTGTGGGTAGCTGGAAAACCCTCCAAAACTTCCAAAAGATAAACCCCTCACACTTAAAAGTTACTTTACAGAGGTCACTGTACACTGATCCTGTCTGGGATTTGTGGATACCTGTCTATTAACAGTAAAATAAAAGTGAAGAGCTACAAAACAGAATGTGAAAACTGAAGGTATGCATAAGTTACCTTCTTTGGAAAAAGGTAACATTGAAAGAGTATTCTATGATTTTTAAAGTCACAGGACATGACGAATGCATGTGCCAAAATTACCCATGCAGGAGATCTGCCATTCTCAAAGTAGCAGCTGACTAAACAGGGATACTAAATACGACATTACAGACAGATGTCTCTTTTTGGATCAGCCTGTACAGGTTAAAAGAAGTTAGAAACTCAAAATTCTCATCACTGACCATCAGCTGGAAGTGATCTACTGCCTACATCTGCTTTGCTGAAGATTGAAACAACTTCTACTCTGTCTCAAGGAAAAGAAAAAACAAAAGAACATAAACTCTAAGAGCTCAAAATCCTATTTTTAGGTTGGTAATAGAAATTTTTAAAAAATAGTCTGGTTTAAAGGATGTAGTACAGAAGAGAAGCTTCCGAGGTGCTATTTTGACTANGTCAAGATGAAAATATGCATTTTTGACTGACAGACTGGGGGCAGCAGTCAGAAGTCAAGAACTGAAAATGCATGTAGTTATGGAACCACTCTACACAGCAGTGATTCCATAATTTCATCTCCTCATCTGTAAAACAGAGAGACTATTCTCCCATTTCAATGAATTCTGGGACCTGTAGTGGTTAAGGATGTACTTGAGCATAGTCATCACAATAGCCACAAATTTATTTCAGAAGGCTAATTTGTTTTCATTTAAGATTAAAAAAATCAAACAAAATCAAACAACCAAAACAACAAAAAACCAACCAAACATGAAACCCAAACAAGTCACCACTACAAAACCCTTACATTCACTCTTGGCACTTACATTACAGATAAAAGAAACATGAAGTAGGCAGGAAAGACAGACCGATTCAGATACATGTGTGCACATCTGTGCACTGAAGTACAAAATACCATCCTACTTAGTTTATGTTATAAACTAACAGCTGTGGATAGAAAAATGAAGGCTTGGAGATGTACTCACAAGGGTCAAACCCTTCCTGGGAAGACTGGGGTTTTTTTTCCCTATTGTCAGGTGCTCTACAATCCCCTTTGAATGAATTTCTGTCTCCTGATAAGGATATGAGGTCAGCTATTGTGAAATTCTTCTTCTAGAACTAAGAAAAATAATAGAACAGCTATAAATTCTTCTAAAAGAAGGCCCAATGCCTTGTAAGGCTTCCACTGGGGAAAAAAGAACTAAATCCAAACAACAGTTGAAAAGACAGTTCAAGAAAGAATAGAGGACCAAAAAAAAATCCTCAAAACAAACACCATTTATATGAAGCAATTGAGTTAAGGCACAAGCAGCATACTTATACAAACAGGCAGACTTTTCTCTGTTCTTCTCAGCAAAAAAAATGCTAGGAAAGTACATTAGAGTATATTATTTCAAAAGGTAATGTTTAGCATAGATGAACTAGAATGGGAAAATGAAAAGATTTATTTTGAAGGAAACAGAAACTTAAATGAGTTATAACTATGGAATAATAAAAAAGCTTAAAGAGCTGCATGTTTCCAATCCAAAGGTTACAGAAACAGGAAGTAGCAATTGTAGTACTGAGCAACAATTGTACTACTAAAACTCTATGCAGGTTCTGCAGTCCTGAACTCAGGGTCCCTCTGGAAGGAATACAGAACCTAAGCAATACAATAACTCTGACTATTCAGAAAGAAGAATCTTCTGTACATTAAGAGCATCTCACTTTATATTTGTTTCTGAAACAAATTTTCATAGCCTTATGGAAGTATGCTGTTTGATGCTTAAAGCCCTTCCAAGGAAACCTTGATTATATGCACCACAATCCAAATTAATTTCCAAAGAGAGGTATCTGGAGCTAGATTATCACCTAACAGCTTTTTGTGTACATGTCCTAAATTGATTACAATGCAGTACCAGAAAGAATTAAGTCAGCCAATCCATTTATTTGCTAAAATCTTGTTAACATATTCTGGATCTTTTGATATGTTAGCTGCTGAATTTGTTTGCTTGTTCTCAGTCCATAAGCTACACTCCCTTCAGGAGCAGTTACTAGGTCAGACAAATCCTCAGAAAAGAAGGAGAGAATATTCCAGAGCATGGTCAAGCAGAAAAGTTTCAAGACTCCACACTGTACTGCAGGGAAGAAAAAGGAAGTCACGGGAAAAAGTTTGGATTCTGCAACTTCAATAGAAAAGGTCACCAGTTCCAGCCCTTAAGTGATTTAACAAAAATTTCTCACTTACAGAACTCACAAAACTTATTTCAACACACAAGTCACTGATTTAAATAAAATCTGAAATAAAATCTGCAAATGGGCTGAGGAAGAGTTACTGTTATTTTCTACTTGTTTCTATTTTATTTTATTCTATTTTCCACCATCCTTCTGTAAGAACAAAATTAAAAAGCAAGAACTATACTTTACAGGAAACATCCATGAACCTGTCAGTTTGTTATCAGTACAAATATCTTAAAATGCATTTACGTCATCACTTCTATTAAGCTGTTCTGGATTTTTAAGTATAAAAATAAAACCTCAGTATAACTAGATTTCTAGAGAAATAGTTTAGCACTTACCTGCATGCAATAAACCAACACAATATATAATGAAATAGTAAAATAATTGAATAATAAAATATGCTGCATTTAAACAACATGTCCACATTTGTGAACATAAGCAACTTCAAGACAGTATCCAGTTTGCTTACAAAAGCAGAAAATTAAAAAGCTCAATAACCGTATCGATTCACAAAAGTCCTTCTAAGTTTTCAAAGCACAACAAACTCACTGAAAGCAAGAAGCTAGTGCCTTATTTTTACTGAAAATTCATGTGGCTAACCTACATTTAGCACTTTATATCCGAAATTGGCATTTACAATATATGTTACCTTGGCAATTTCAGGATAGTAGTTATCAAAACTACTTGATGAGCTTTCCATTTTGCTTTGTTCATCATCTGAAATCATAAAACCACATTTTAAAATAAATATAAAAACCCCCAAAGTACTCACAAAACTACATAGCAAAAAAATTTTTTTAATCTCCTACTCCCTCAAAAATGACAATTGTTAAAATAAACTGGTTGTGGACAACTCCATCATTACATTTTGATGCAGTGACTTCTTGGAGGGTGTAACCGGTAATCAGTATAGTAGCAATTATTTCTATCTTACCTAGAACACATCTCTAATATTAATTTTAATAGCTACATGGGGAAAGGGGATACTCCATGAACAAAACTACATTACTCTTTCCCCTATGCATTGTAACTTAATTTCAAAACAAGTTCCCTCTGTCCATTAGGTTACCAGCTCTGCTCTCCAATAGTTACTGGATTTACAAAGCAACCATTCAGTCAGCTACTGGCTTCTCCTATTTTGATTTGCTTTTGTTGCAAACATCAGGCTAAATTCTGACAGTCTTCAGAGAGTGTGATCTCTCACTCTAAACTCTAATGATCCCTTTTGGTACTTGTGCTATTTATAAGAGAACAACCTCCCATGATATCTTCCAGGTTGTTCTGGATAGGCATACTGTTGGTTTCACACCAGTTACCCACCCCATCCACTTTCTAGAGGAAAAATGAATGAGAGGACATCCAGACTATCCTTCTAGCACCAAACTACCAATAATACGTACATCACATTCTTTACAGATACTTGTCTTACCTACTGGTAAACTGCTCTAACAAAAAAGATTTCTACACCCAAGCAATCTATTTCAGTACTTTTAGGAAGTATTTCTGGTCAGGAGAGTTATATCTAAATTTAAGCTTCTCACTGTAACCACAATTTCTTATTCCTCTACCTACAGTGACCACAGAGCAGTTTATTCCATTTTCACCAGCATTTTACACATTTCAAAACAAGTCTCTCCTAGATTTTCTTTCTTTTTGACTTAAACTGCCTCAGTCCTGATTTTACACTGTGGATTCTACTTTACTTAATCAGTCTCGCTATTGTCTTCTGGACTTGACTCATCTGGAATCAATAAGGAGCAGTGCTATTTTAAAGCTAAAAAGGTCAAAACTCTCCTCAGTTCAGACAGTAAAAAAGGTCTCTATTTTTTTTGACCAAAGAAAAGAAAAAAAGTAGCCACAATAAAGCCTTTCTTTGCAAATGTATATATGAAGATGCAGTCATATAACTGCACTAGCACTGCTAGAAACCCTTCTTACCTTCATGCGACTCTCCATTTCTTTTTTCTTGCATTGCAGCCTCAAAGTTAAGCTGAAGGATTTTGTTCAGAGTGTTTATCCACTCCTCCATTTCCAGTTCACTGTCTGCAGCTAAAAGGTAACTACTTTTGTCTTGCATCTTGAGCTCAAATGCGAAACGTCTGACTTTATTGTTCTATGAGAAAATAAAAGACCTGTGTAGTATCTTCATATACTGTCTAACCACAACCAAAGGAAGTTTTACATACTTATACAAAAATATATAGTTTCATATTTTGAACAAGTGCATTAAAATTACACTTTTTCCTCTCTGACATGTAACCTTCTGAAGCTATTTGTACCCTTGCAACAAGTGCAAGTAGGAAAGATAGCAGCCCATTTTTCAGCTTTCCTTTAAAATTATTCTTGCAATCTCTTAAAAAAAAATAATTCAATTTCCAAGTATCAATTCTTTATGTACCCAAATCATCTAAAAATTAAGCTAACCAAGATCTACTGGGAAAAAAAATTAATAAAAAAGGCACAAAACTCAATATTGAGTGACAACTGATTGCACACTGGGATTTCATACCAGAGATAAAATCATAGCCAACATCAAACCTGAATACCATGATATTGCTAATCTTATAAGTATACATGAAGTTGGCAATCTGTTCCTCCTTTGTTCCTCAACCATTATTGCTATCCTTCTTGCCCAATTTAAATCAAACCTTCAAATGCTACCTAGCCTGACTCATATTTCTGGGAATTAAATCACAATTCTATATTAGCATCAATTTAATTTTTAAAATTGATTATCCATTAGATAAACATTGCAATAAACAATATGACAGACTTAACGGTTCGGGTAGTTTTGTTTAAGTTAAATGCCAAATTATATTTTAGTTTCACTATACTTCAGATTTTTCAATTAACAGACTAAGTACTGGTTGGCAAAACAGTCAGCTTTCTACCTAAGATGAGTTTCTCTTAAGAAGGATATAAACAAATTGATGGACTCCAGATCTATAGGCACTCTTACCAGTGGAAATCAGTGCTGAAATAAATGAAAAATCCTAAAAACAGTAACCCCTAACTTCCACAGTAGAAGACCTTAACACAGGTCGTATATATCACACTTCTAAGTTTTCACAAAATACTGAATTAGAGCAACTCTGCCTATAGGTATATGGCTATACTGTGAGGAGATACACTGCATGTGTTGTGCTTCACATCTCTGATGAGAAGTCTCAAGTTATTTTAGTATTAAAACAAGAACCCCAGCAAAACAAAACAAAATCCAAAAACACTATTTCAGGAGTTCCTGTATCTTCATTTAAGTTGGGGGAAAAAAAATCCACCCAAAACAAAAGCCCCCTGTTGCACAGATTCCGAATTCCTCTTACACAACTACTGACAAAGTAGCATATTCTGCTCTACCTTCAATGTCTGTTAGTAAGCATTTTTCTCTTGGGCATCTACTGTCTTTGAAAAAATAAAGTACATGCACTAAATGAACTCAAAAACAGAAATCAGAAATGTTATAGGAATGCAAGAATAACTAATCTCCCCTCAATTAAAATACTCTGAAACAAGTAGTTCCATTCTGAGAACAAAAGCTTGTAAGCCTGCCTACGCAAGAACTACCATTTCTGTGAATTATATGATGACTCTGAAGTACTGTGGCTGGGGTCCTTAAAATTTTTTTACTTTATTTTCCTTTTCCATTAAATGGAAATGTTATTTCTACTGTGTAGATATAACCTTTTTTCCCATAGGAGTCTATAGATGCTAATACAACACCAATAATAAGTAACAGCAAAATAATAAAATTAAATCAGTCAGAGAGGATACAGCATATAATACGAAATAATAAAATTACATGTCTGGAATAGGGCCATTATGTATAGTATTAGATAGTTCAAAATATAATTTACTTGCTCCTCACCAACAATTCAAGTGAAGATAAGAGTTATTTTCAAACTCATTTATTCTAGCTACTGAATGACTTGTTTTCTTAAGTGAGCATTAACAGATTTTGATTTTGCACCTGATACTGATTTATAACTAGTCTCAAAGTTTTACATGCAGTTTTGAAGATCAGATGCCAAGATGAACACTGATGGCACCGTAAAATACAATACAGCATTCGAGACAAAATCCAACTATAAATTGCAAAGCATCCAAAGCACAGTTTTACTGAAAGACTAGTGTATCAGCCCTACTTGCAGGAGAACAAAGAACCATAATAAATTTTTTATTTTAAAAAAAGTAAGCTTCTGGCAGAGTCTGAGAAAATTTCAGGTTATTTGAACTTAACTGACAACAGAAAGTATGAATGGTATGAAAGTATGAATGACAAAAAAAGGAGATTTTCATGTTTTAAACTCCAAAACTAAAATCATAGAATGGTTAGGGGTTAGAAGGGGCCTCTGGTGGTCATTTCATCCAACCTCCCTCCTGAATCATGGCCAATTAGAGCCAGTTGGCACAGGACTATAACCAGGAAGCTTTGAAGTTCTCCGAGAATGGAGACTCCACAACCTCTCTGGGCAACCTGTGCCAGTGCTCAGTCACCCTCACAGTGAAAAAATGTTTTGTGATGTTCAGAGGGAATTTGCCACATTTCAGTTTGTGCCCATCACCTCTGGTCCTGTCCCTGGGCACCACTGAGCAAAGCCTGGGTCTGTCCACCTTCCACCCTCCCCTCAGCTATTTATATACATTGATGAGACTACAAATGAGTTTAGGAACCACTTTTTTTTGTTTGCTGGTTTGTTTTAAAAACACAAATCAAACTCATACACAAACCAACACTGGAGTTGGACAGAATTGTATATCTAAGGCAAAACTATTTGTATAAAATTTGTACAGAACTTGCAATATGATAGAACTTATTACAGCTATAAAATTTCAATGCAAATTGACTATTAAATATGTATGAAAAACATTACTACAATACTTGGGGGAAAAAATCATCAATATAGCTGCTGTATCTCTGTTGAAATCTCCAAACAATTTTATACTAAAAAAACATTATTTAAGAAATCCATTTTTATTAAAATTCACCTACTTCTACACAAGTTTAAAAATGTACTAAAACCTGAGGGTTTTTTCCAGGTATGCTGTGCCTAACAGAACAGTTACAGGCTGTACTATAAAGACATAACAGAATCACAAGAGAAAGAAGAAGAATCTTTTCTTTGGCGCTTGCTGCTGACAAACACTTGACCAAAGCCCTTAACTTTTTAAAACAAAGAAAAGCACAGAAAAGCAACCTTAGAAAGGTCAAATGAAAGCATCTGAAAGGGTGATTGAATTTGATGCAATTCCCACAACAAAAATCCCACACAAGAAGCTATGAAAAAAATTTTACAGCTCATGTAAGCAGAGACTCTAACTGAAATGAACTTCAATCTTATGCTGTCATTACTTTGCCATTATTTAAGTCTGGCGTTCTTTGTGCATTTGCCTTAAAATTTGGTTTGATAACAACTTGACATCAACTAGTAATTTATGTTCCTTTCAGAAAGATTTAAAAAATTCAGACTCCTGCCTCTTGACGTATTTAGTGATTTTGCAAGATGCAGTATGTATATTCCTTCCTCAGCATACTAGGTGCTTATCTACATATAACATTTATCTGTATTTTTAAAGAATTTCCATTTGCTACCAAATACAGAATTAACTGGAGAACAGGCAGGATAATTATAATTACCTGAACTACTCCCATGCATGAATCTAGAAATATTGACCCTTTAGGTTCTTTTGATATTTTTTCATCTTTGTAGAAATTGAGATTATAGGATCCATCACCAAGTTGGATTAAGTGGAAAAATCTTCTTTTAAATGACTAGTGAAATGAAAGGACAAAAGAAAAGCAGTTACAACATCAGTATTAATAAAATACCCATAAGTGCTATTTAGACAGTAGGTAATATAAAAAGAGCTTTTATTTACAAACAATCTGACCAGTATCCTCAGAAAATAAACCAGAAATAATTCATTAAAAAGACAAAAAACCAACATCATCAACAATAACAAAAAAAATCAACCAAAACAAAAAACAAACAAGAAAAAAAAGAAAACAAACAAACAAAAAACCCCAACAACTTATAGGTATCTGCAACAGGATTGTGTTATATTATTTGACAGTAGTTTCTACCTATTGAAAGATATTTAAAACTGACTCTACAATATTATACATAATATATATTTATTGACAATCATGAAAATAATTAAAGTTTGTTTCTAAATAAAGAGGCAAATAAAACCCCTATACAAAGAAGCAATGCAAAAAAACCCAAAAAACTCTCCTCATATTACCCAGTCCCTCTTCTACTAACATCACATCACATCAGTTAAGAAAATGTAACTTCTCCCACATACTGGATTTTCTCATGTATTCTTTTCTGATTTATGTATAATAAAAGGATCGCAAGATTTCAGATATATAAATTACATACAAGCTTCCCTCTTTCATTCTACACAATTTTTTTAAAAACTAACCCACATAGAAATTAACTTATCAAAGGCATAGGGACATTTAATATTGGTGTTCAGTTTTTTACCATGCACAAGACATTCTTAAACTTACTCTCATTGTCACACTGATTGCACTATTCATGTTGCCTTTGTGCAGCCATCCTTGTTTCGTTATTCCACCCTTCTGGGACCCAAGAGATGCTGCATCCTGAAGATGAAGAAAGGAAGATGGGGGAAAAAAATAGCAAAGTCTTGCATCACTGTGTGTGTAGTACATACCAGAAATATAAGAAGTCACTTTAGAAGCTGCAATAACTATGCTCATAATGTAATGTACTATGAGTCCCTGATGAAATTCTGTAGCTTTCTTATTATTTTATTTAAACATTTGGGACGAGATTGACCTCATCTAAAGTTTAATATGTAATCTGGACACTTATACAGGCTTTCTCTACAGCCAGCAGGATGATCCAGCTTATAGATAGCTAAATGCTAGTTAAGATAAATCCCACTGGAACCAGGGAATGAGGAAACACTCAGAACTTGAAACATTTACTTACTTTTACTTTGTAAGCTTTATCATATATTCTAATCTGGGAGGACATGAATTTTTACCAATTTCCATTGCCAAAAAGAACAAGGTAAATACATGTTTTTCCAAAACTTCAGTCAAGATTTCTCAAACTGTATATGCAGTACTTCAAAGACACTACTTACTTAAAAATTCACAGAGAACTAAGTCTTGAATTCTTGAACTGGATCTGCCCTTTTACAGATCAGGATTAAAGCTTTGCAAAGAGAACAAGATCAAACTTGGCAGCAATGGCAAGCTCACAAACAGCAGATGCAATGGATGCATTACACATCACACCCACTGCCTGTATACCACATCCATCTGCCAGCTGATGGAACTGCGTAACTGCATTGAAACCCTTAGGACGTCAATAACTACCAAAACTCAGCACTCTGCTAATCAAATCAGATCAAGAAGCCAGATTTATATTTACCACAGAATAAATACTAAATCACCAGTTCCAAGTAATCTTTTAGAGTACTCCCAAGCTGACTTTACCATGGTTTCCCGTTGATTTGAAACAAAACCATTAATGAATCAGACATGTAGGAAGATTTTCAATCATCCAGAAGACAAACACTCTTGGTTATTTATTGTCCAAACATAAAAATATGAAATAGTTTCTGGAACTAAATAAGGGGACATTCTGTAAAAAGTTAGTAGGCAATTTATTTACAGCTTATTTCATCTGTCTAGCTTGCATATTCATATGCATATGGATGTGACCTTCAAGGAACTGTGAACAGAAGGCAAAAGATGCATCAATCTGTTTCTTCAGAATTGATAGTTGGCTTGGTACTACAGAAGTTAGGCCCAGTAAGGATGACGTGACCACCAATTATCAGAGCTTCTGCTATAACGCCCCAAAAAGCACAGACCAGAAATACTCAGTAAATTTTCATTTGCTCCAGTGAGTCTCACTGTCCAAGCAATACAGTCACGTTGTTTCATATTTTCAAATCACTAGCCCCCACTCCTGTTCTATTACCTAGATAACCATTTCTGTTGTACAAGAATCAAGATATAGATATAACTTGAAACACTGCGTTTCCAACTATGACTCTTCACTTCCCCTGGCGTCACTTACTGTCAAGGAAAGAGTGGCTTAAAACTACCTTTACAAGCCTAAAATGGTAAGTAGATAATGAGTTTTTGTCAAAATTTGGCACACAACAGTGCTTTTCTGTAACTTCACAAACCAAACATAGGATCATCTGATATGACAAAAACTTCTTCATTACCTGCGTTAATAAAAATGAGGATGCAACTCTATTAATACTCTTTTCCCAATCCCCAGTCTCTGAGGTACACAGTTTCCCAGCTCTGTTGAGCTGCATGCTGTTTTCTAACAATAAAACTGACCACCACTGGGGCCTCTCCAGTTACACCATGTCTTTCTGTCAGGAAGAATTCCTGCCTACAGAGCCAAAAAGCTACTGAACCTTTCCAGCTGACCATCTGTTAATACAAAGGAACCCAGAATCCAGTTGTTAACACATGACTCTTACACTTAAAACATATTTCCTGTTTCCAACTGGCAAGGTAATTTCCTCACTTTTATCATTACTGCTGCACACTGTGCCTCAGTTTTTTTAATTATCTTTCCCACAATCTTGGCTCCAAAGTTTACTTCAACAGCAACAGTTTCAACAAAAACAATCCCATATCTTGATCACATACTGGATTTAAAAATTCCCTTTACAAACATCACCCTGATGGCCAGATAGAGCAAAATAGTTTTTGAGAGGTAATTCTCTCCTTGTTATTGATGCATGATTAAATTAATCATTATCTGATTTTTCTCCAATTGTGAATTACTTGTAGCATTTTGTTTTCTATCATTCTCTTAATGTCTTCTTTCGTCAAACACAAACAAACCTGAAGCAAAAAGAAGACCAAACAACTTTCAGTCTGAGATTTGCATCTGTGCTTTTTGGCATAGAAAGATGTTAATGTTTGAAAGGAAAACCTCATGCATTAATTCTTCCCTCGATGAAAGAATTTATGGACCTTCCCACCCTATTGTTCCATTAACTTCCCTTTTCTTCCTAACATGATTTTCTCTTGTGTTTATATTTCAAGTTTCTCAAAGAGCAGCAGACCTCTCCTCCATCTGACCATACTTCTGAAAGAGATACTCTGTCCTTGCCTGCTCAGGAAACTGGGCAGAAGGAAGCAGGAAGTCCTCTTCACTTGCACTTCCTAGTAAAATACATACTGCCTGCTAATAGCCAAGTTATAATTCATCTACATTTAACTAACCCTATATTTCCTAGTAACAATTACAGTCAATTATATATCCATTTAATTTTTTAATGTTTAACTCACTGTTTTCTAAGACACTTCTGCTGTCAGAAGTATTATCACAGTAAATAACGGCAAGCCTTTCAAATTTCAGTATAATGGAAATCATAATTATTCCTGTCCTACAAATAGGAAATTTTGGACATGGATGCATGAAATTATTTCTCCAAATATCACAGTGCAGATTAATAGCAGTGCTGGATAAATGGCATTCTGCGACTATCTGTTCAGGAATCTACCTACTCAGATGAATTCCCCAAACTACTCCTTCACATTCAATCCTTTTATTTCACGTGTAGCAGCCTTGAATACCAGGAATTTGAAGCAAAGTAATTGCCAATAGGTAAACACCATAAAAAAAAAAAAAAAAAAATTATTTTTTTTCTTTTTTGAGATGTAAGGGTTCAAGTACTCGTACAAAAAGAAAACAGTGGCATTTAAGCACTGTGTTTTGAAAGAGGGTGCGGTGGAAAAAAAAATCACAAAAATAACAGAGGCAGTTGCTGAAAAAAAGATCTCTGCCATTTGAAATACACTTGAAAATTGCTTGAGGCTACACATCTCTGGTTATCCTAAGCCAACGACAGAAGAAAAAATATCTAAAGAGTTTTAGTCAATCTTTTTAGCTTTTGTTTCCATGATGGCTCTCCGGTCCTTACCTTATACTCAGATTTGTGACAAACTAATTTTAATTCACACCGTATGCTACACTGCCAAGCATACTTAAGTGCTTGTGCTGTCATGTTGGAAGAGATTCACCCATGATTTTACTCAACTTCATCATTAAACTGCAAGAAGCATTTCTCTCTGTAAACCTGTCTACATAGAGACAGTATAAGACAAGACAGATTTTATGAAAGCTGAAGGATTATATGCCACCAAGTATTAAAACTTCCATTTTACTACCTATCAAAACTCTTTCTAGTCACGTGACAGGACTCAGGAGAACAAGGCTACTTGAAAGAAGATAGGTAAAACAGCTAACTTCTTTCCCAATCAAGTTGTTCAAGCTAATCCCTGTTCTCATTTACTGATATTAACACTTGAACAAACTTGTAACCTCTACAGACCCAACATTCTTTGATGAAAACAAGATCAAGTAAGGAATTACAATTATCTCACCTCATCTTTATCTGCTTCTTCATCCACTTCATATACATGAACAGGAAGCTTATCTGATTTTGTCCCTTTACTAGGAAAAGAAAAATCTTCTGAAATACTACGAATTTTGTGATTAGTTACATATTTTAATTATGTCAATTTACTTATATACAAAAAATTAAGATGTTATTTTCCTAATTGCAGACAAAGAAGCACGAGAATAACCAAGTAAAAGCATGTAATTTTCATTCTTAGCCAGCTATTCTCCTCATCTGTACATCTGCCCACAGTCCTTGTTTTGTTCTGCTTGTCACTGGCCTAATGCATAACTGAAGAGAACAAATGTCCTCTCATTCACTGCACTCCTAGTACCTTAGGAGCAAGAATTCATACCTGCAACCACTAGTTCCTTGCAGGACAATGCATTTATTTAAATGCTTACTGACTATTGTGGTTTCTATTCAGGGAAAGTGAAAACCAGGTACTGACATGTACAAATCTTGTGAGTGTATCAGAACTTTTCACAGGAAAAGGTAACTATTAACTGATAGATGCAGGAGAGTAGTTAGGGAAGACACAGATCTTCCAGAGCTGGAGCATTCAGAGTATTCAGCCATTCTCAAACACCTTAAGGTTCTCTATACTTTGCCTAGAAAATTTTGAAGACGTAGGAAAAGATTTCTCTAGCAGATGGTTCAGAAAGTCTGTAACAGATGTAGATTAAGTTTTAACTTTGAATCATCCTGTGAAAACCTGCTCAAACCATCTTGGTTAGGTTCTATTCCCTGAGCTCCTAAAGGGAAGTTCCAAAAGCTGTCTTTGAAGCTATGAAAACAGGATATTACCATTTCAGTTTCATCTAAACATTAGCCTGTTTTAGTTATCATACTTAAACACACCTTGTCAATGATACAATGTCTTGTTTTGACTCTCCTACTAATAAGGCAATGTTATTAACAGTACTTTTCCAGAAAATGGTTTAACAAGATTTTACACTTTTAAGTTCATCAATACAAATTCCATTCTACAAAATCTTTATCATCTCTACTGACTATTAAACACTGATACAGCACATTACAGTTTATACATTACATGTTTTAATATAATTCTGAAACAGATAAGTTTATATTAAATACAGTAAAAGTTCTTTCATAAATTCAAATTATTGTATCATTAGATACATAACATACTTACTTTGGAAGCTGTCGAAACTCTCCTGAGTAATCTTCATATCTATAGTTAACAACATGCCAGTCTGAATTATAGGTTTTGATGCACTGTTTTAATGAAAACAAAATATCAATATTAACTGGAAAAGGACTAAAGGTATTCACTAGACACAAGAAAATGTTCTAAAATATGGCTGTTTATGAACTACTATGATTATATGTCAACCTCTGAAAATTCTGTACACTTTCTTTTGCCAATAGTCTAATCCAATATAATTTTTTGGAACAAGTTATATGCTTCAATAGGATGTTATCATCTGCTAGACATGTGTTTTATAAAACCAGAATATGCTGAATATACTCAGCATCTGGATTAACCATCTTTAATCACCCAAAAAGTTAAAGCAGGATTTCACTGCAGCTGCAAATGTGACTGAGCCTTTAAAAAACTCCACATTAAAATACAGATACCTTATTACAAAAAAATATTCCATTTCACATGTACTGATACAGAAAAATAAAAGCATCTTTTCCTTAAATTTATCCTTCTAGTGCAATCAATATTTCAATTTAAACTGCACGACTGCAGTGGTTTAAAAGCAATTATGTCATTATATTCTGATTAAGATCACAGGAAATACCATTTCACTCCACCCATATTGTTACAACATAAAAGTACTGACTTATCTTGGCTTTGAACAAAGTAACATAAAACTGACAAAATCTGTTGACAGAAACCATTCCATACAAAACTTTGTGTTACACAAATAAACCGTCATGTACACAAACACAGCATCCAATAATTGTCAATATTTTCTTCATATACAAGCTGAACACCTGCCAAGAAAATGGTTCTGCAGAAAGTCAACTTCATAAATTACCTGAAACAGTCCGCCCTTCCTGTCTATCCCCTCCATTTTTATCTTAGAAGTGTTCAAGTTAGGCATTAAGGATTTGTATTACTGTGAATAAATCACTTTGAGGTAGACTGAACTATTTGGAACTCCTTCAGTTTTATTGGAATTACAACAGACATTGTTTCAGATGTTAAAGTATTGGCTTAAAACAAATCAGTAAAAAACCATCAGACAATACAAAATAGACAAAAATTTTAAACTTTTCATTCCTTACAGGCTTCCACAAGACACTAAATGAAATGCAACCTTCACAGAACCAAAGGAATGACAACATAAGCAAACAGTTTTGAGAAATTTCAGGTTTGAGAATGTTTCTTATACACAGAGCATACAAGTTGAGCAGTCATGATGACTTCTGGCCTCTGCCAATGTTACAGTTATGAATACGTCTGCTCCAGCAAAGTGTACGAGATTATTATGAACAAACTAAGAATGGTTGCTGTGAGAGAATCTACTGAGAAAAACAAGTCACAACAATTTATTTGAGATTCGCTAGTGGCCACAACATCATCTATGGAAGCCACTCAAGTTCATCAGGGAAAGCCAAAAGCATAAAGAAGGTAGAGAAGCACCTGCAGAAGCCAATTATACACACAAAACAATTCCATTCAGTAACCCTTCTTTTCCAGCTACCAGTGGAAAAAAGTACTAGGTTTCCCCAGAAATTTTCCCTCGAAATCAATGACAAGCAAATAGTAATCAATATTTAATTTTTTTCCAGGGTTTATTTTTCTCTTTGTTTTAAATTGTAAATAAAGCAGAAAAAAAACAATTCAGTTTTGTTATTACACACAGCCACATGCAATTTCAATTTTACCTCAGTTACAAACAAACTTTGAGCTTCCTTCTCTGCATTTTCAGGAACTGTTGAACGAATGTATCGACTCTGCCGTTGCAACAAAGCTGTCTGATAAACAATAAAAACAATTAATGAAACTAGCAGTCATAGGAAAGATGACACATTATGACAGCACTCAATTGTATCTAGTGAAGAAAAGCTCAGCAGAAAACATCCTGTGAATATGCTCTTTCAGAATAGCCAGTTAATGAGAATCTGCTTTCAAAGACCAGCAATGAGTTCCTTCTTTCCATAAAAGGGAAAGATTGAAGTGAGTAAGAAATAGATTACATTGGAAAGTGTTTTCCTCTTTATTGTTAATAAGGGCAAGAAAATACTAATAAAAATAATTCCACCATAATGTAACTCCAATATGTTGAAGACAGGCATTACAATATTGTAAATACAACATGTAAAAACTATTACTCAGGAAAAGTTTAAAAAAAAAAAA
>VXAU01005926.1:607181-630062 GCA_013399695.1 Formicarius rufipectus
AAAAACAAACAAAACCAAAACAAACAAACAAAAAAAAAAACCAAAAAAAAACAAACAAAAACAAAAACAAAAAAAACACCTGAATATAAAAATGAAGGTAAAAACTCCTAAATTAAGATATTGCAACACAGCAGAAGTACCCTGTAATATCATACTGGAAACAGATTTTAAAAAGGTAGGAAAATTGAAACAAACTAAGTAATGTAAATAAGCATACAAGATAATATTCTGAAACTGTATCACTCAACTTACTACAAAATTAAGCACATTAAAATGTTTTCTTAACATTTGCCTAAAATAATTACGACTAGGGTAGACACTTGGGGAAAATATATTTTCATTAATTTTGATGCAACTGTCAATACAATCTCAAGTTAAATTTATAATCTTTTACTGAAATAATAATTTTTATCCACATGCACCTAAAGACCCTAAGAGATCCTGTGTTTCAGCAATATAAAGTGACAGGTTAAAAACATTGCCAAAGCAAAGATTTTGCATTTTCATTGCAAGTTTGAATGATACAGGATGGACAGAAATAAACTGTACATCTGAGATGACATTCTCACAAGAGCTTTATTTTACCTTTCCTTCAAGCAATCAAAAGAGCAGGCCTGCTTAAGATAGAACTGTAATTAGATTTAACTAGACTTAAGATATAGCATCCTGACCTCTGGGTTACAGGGTAAATAAGAAAAACATACGCTATATCAGCTGCTTCTGCCTCCTTATTTCCCCTCAGAACTGCCAATTTTTGCCTTTCAAGGGGAACTAGTTCTTGAGAACTTCCTGTCCACAGTTTTCCAACACTGATTTTGCAAGAGGATCAATGCATTGTTAAATTAAAGGGCTTTGGGTAGGTCACTGGTGTTTTGACAAGAGCTTTGCATCAGGAGATGCTTGACCCAAAGCGGCGGAATGGGCGACGCAGCAGGTACAGTCAGAACGGCAAACCCAGGACATTGCAGCTTGGATATGGGTTACAGCACGGACAAACCAGGAGGTGAAGCCATACACCCACACTGGCACCTGGTGCAGCACACACTGAAATAAAAGACAGCACAGACAAGTGCCAGTGCTGCTCTCCCTTGGTGCTGGCCATGCCGGTTTCCCCCTGAGGATAGCACTCCGGCGCATTCACCTCCTGGCGTGGTTTCTCGGTGAGCAGCATCACTTACGCTCCTGAAAGACACTCCTTCCGAAGGGAAGGAGCTGGACAAATTAGCTTCTACAGCAAAGAGTACAGAAATTAAGCAATTTAAGAGACACAAGCACCCTTCCCTCTCTCCCCACACTTCAGGTTATCCCACTTTCCATTCTCCAGGGATAAGCCAAGCAAAACCTGCCACCTGACATCTCAGAGAGCAACAGCCAGCATCACCTCTGGTTATTAAGAGCATGATCTGTCAGCCAAGTCCTCTTTTTGTCTTGTCAAATTTTGAATTCTGTTCTTACAGACTACATTGGCCCAGTAAAATGAACAGGAAGTCATTCTAACTCCTCAATTCTGCACACTCTTCCCCACTAAATTCAGGTATTTATGCCATGAAGAAACTTATCTTGATACACTGCTTCCAGTCAAACCAAGCTGGCAAAGTCACACAGGAAAATCTGAAAAACAGGATCATTATTTAAAACCATCTAGACCTTTTGGAGTTGAAAAAAACAAACACCCTAAGTGACAGATGTGGAACTTCAGTAGTAAATGGCAGACTGAGCATTACTTTGTGCTTAATCTTGGCAGTTTGCACTAGTTCTGTGGGGCTAAATTAAGAAAGTTATTGCTGGAACAATACCATGTGAAACTAAGAAGAAGAAAAAAAAAATGCAAAAAAATTTCACTGCAACCTCCAAGTTACAGTAATCCATACTACATTAAAAAAACACAAACTATTTCTTCACTCATCTAACTATACATAGAATTCAAGGCTACTAAAGGTGTCTTTATATCAATTCAATTGATTACAAAAGTTATTAAAAGTATTCATCATTAGAAATTTGTTAAATTACGAGTAATCTTCTGTATGAGACTAATTTAAAAATGGCTAACAGGGTAAAGGGCTTCTAATACCCAGAGGAAGCCATTTTATTTTTAATATCAAACACATTAAGCAAATGCAATACTATCATGAAGGGTAATATACACACGGTAAGTTATTCTTTCCTGGAAGCTCATGTGTGCATCTGTGTATATAAATATACATATATGTGTGCATGTATACATCTCCACACATGCACATGCATTTACACATACATTCATAAAACCACACACCTTTCTTTACTTATATATCAGTTCACCATGAAAAGGACCTGAACAGCATAAAGACAACAAAGCCTTGTGAAATTTCTGAAGACTTTCCATAGATGCAATTACACAGCATGGGTATGCCAGACAGACAGTACAAGCTTGTCAAAATCTGTCCAAACCACTCCAGTGTACCACACCCCTCTTATCCCAATTACCTAGTCAGTGACCAAGCAATTAACAAGTAAACTCAAATTATCCTAAATAAATATTTAAATCCCTAACTAGCCCAATTGTGAAGCAAGCACTGCACATTAACACTTGCAATTCCACCCTCTCAAGCCTAAATGCTACACATCTGACAAAAAAAAGTGTCATTAACCTGGGGGGTACAAAGACCACAGTGTCACTTTAAAGCCTGATTTTTTGCATCAGGCAACACCTAAGAAGCCCTTGAGAGCAAAGCAGGTTCAGCAAACAGTTATTGCTCCCTTTAAGCATTTTTTTTCCTTCTAGAATGCTCCTGTATCCCTTTCAGTAAGTTAAGCAGAAATAGAACAGTTAAACAGTTTCAGACAAAAATAATATATATACTTAAATCCATTTGAAAAAAATAAACCTTGAATCCTGGGATACTGTTTCCTCAACAATGCCTTTCTTAGTTTTTCCAAATAACATAATTATCAGTTGTTCTTCAGTCAAAGCGACAAATACATTCCAAGACTGCTTAGAAATATGTAACAGCAGACAATCTTCTGTAACAATTACAGAGTGAAAATTCTTCAGAGCTATCAATACAAATCTAAATGATATAATGAATATGAATCCTAAGCTTTAACATTACAGCTGCATGCACACATATATAACATGCCACATACATGCACTAACATTCTACAGTATCAGGACAAGATACATCCATGTGTGTGCATAGCAGATGTTAAATAAACATGATACCCAGGTTTTAGTTTAGCTTTCAATTAGCAGATACAATTATTAATGAAACAAGTTTGCATTTACCAGAGACGAGTGAATCAATATTCCTGAATCTTCATCTGGCAAGTTGAATGCTGTATATTCAAGGGCATTGTTTTCCCCTTGCTGTTTGCAAATATAACCACAGTTTCTTTCAAAAACTGTACGAATGCCTTTAAACAGAACCACACTTGTAGTGCAACCCATTCCAAATCTGTTGAATTTTGCATTTCTAGCAGTCCGGATTGCATTTGCAGAATGTCTTCTTCCTTCGCTCGACTTGAGCAATTTTCCTCTGCTTTGCAGAAATATTTCCTTGTACAATCCTCATTATGTCCGACATTTAATGTGTTCCTTGACTAGAAAACATCAGCTACTGAAATGTAATCCTATTTGCTTAAGCCAAATACTGCCAAAAATCCAGCCGCAGAAGACAAAAATCAGAGGGCTGATGAAAAGCAAAGGATACCTCAGCTGTAGAAAACAGGAGGCTTTCAGCATGTGCTGTACACCACCACAGAGATGAAAAGATATTCCGAAGGGTCACAGAGAGAGCTCCTCTACTCGGAGATCCTTAAAACATAATCAGAGATGAAAGGAAACTGCAAAGATACTGCTGCAGTTTCTGCTGCCAGCCACAAAGAATCCTCATCTGCTGCAAGAAAGCAGTCTCCCAGAATGCTTAGCACAGATTTCGTACTGGCAAACACTTCTTTACTTGACCTATATGTGCTTTTTTATGTTTGAAACAAAAAGCTTCGAAACAAAGAACTCAAAATATGAGGAGGAAATTCTTAAGTCGCTGCTCCTATGGAAAGAAAATACCATGTTACATACACTACCTTCAATGAAATCTCCACGTCAGAGCATGCTATTACCCATTTAGGCAAACCACAAGGGAGCTGAAGGCCGTCTTTACTTTTTCCTTTCTTCCACGCATGCAAAGTGATTAGTCAATTCCCACCTGCCAGAAACTGACTTTATTAGTCCTTGATTGCATATAATTAATAGTCATAAAAAAGGGAGTGAAAAAAGGAACACAGCTGACTAACTAGTTAAGAACACCTCTAAAACAAAAATATGGAATGAAATTTAAAATACATAAATTCCTTGGGTTTATAGTGACTCACATACTCCACATATGGCGCTGGTATCTGTTGTACATGAATATCTTTAACTGACACTGAGAAGAAATGTTAAATTCTTTAGACTACTTTTAAAGGCAAGGAATTTGTAAAAAACAACTGCCCTAATCCACGACATAACAGCACCAATTACCATGTCAGAGATTGCTGGTGAGTTTTACATTTCTGCTAAACTTTGAAGCACTGAGATGCATTGACTTATTTACTTACCAAATTGTAAAACTGGATGAAAGAGAGATCTTACAAACTCAGAATTGTTTCATTGGAGTTAAAATAAGCTAAATTTAAAGCATTTAAGTAAAGCATGGAGGGAGGGAATAAACAGATTCATGATGTCAGCTACAGATTTGCCCCCATGCAAATTACCTTATGGGAAGGAAATATTTGCATGCTACAATGATACATTCAGAATAAATATTTCAGATGTATTAGCATTTCCCCCTAACATCTCCCTAGTTAATACATCTCAATATGCTTCTCATTACATTTTCAACTTAAATACAGTATAATAACATGCAGACACATGGATTAAAAAGAAAGCCAAACTAACAATATTTGACATTGATCCAAGTAGTTCCAGTCGGTCCAATATTCAAAAAGGAAGAAATTACATAATTTCTTGTAAGAAATTCCAACTCATTTAAGGCAGTTCTGTTAATAATGAACAGCTTTTTGAGGAGGGAGAACAAAGAACATAATGGTGAAGAATTTTGAATAAATTCTACTATGAAGGACAGAGATACTTTATATGTATCCATGAACCTTGCACAGCAATGTCTCTGTACCTTCTTCTGACTCTCCACCTACCCTACCTTCTTTGAAAACAAGAAGTAGGTCAGTGAGGGAAATGCTCTGCTCCATTCACTAAGGCTGGATAAAGACATCCTTGCAAACATGCAAGAAAAAACAGTCATGGGAATTACCAGAGAAGGCATTCCCCAAAAATACATTAACCGTTTCTAGTGCAGCAGCCCACTTCATTCCCATCTGAAATGCAGGACTGTAGAGACCTAACAAAGCTCAGGTTACAAATGTGGTATCAAAAGTTTCATTAAAAGGAAACACTATTTTGGGGAGGTTTCCATGCAATTTCAAGGACTTCATAATAGCAAATGTTTCCAGAAAAAAAAAAAAAAAGTAGTTTATGCTGCAAGAGAATATGAGAAAAATAGGTCAGGTAACAAATTCTGCACTAAACAGTCCTTTCAAATGTCTAGAAAATTATCTCACTTGTCAAGTACTGGGTAGGTTGTGGTGAAACAGGAAGACAAAAAGGTTTAATTTAGAAAAACAAACAAGAGACAGAATCATAGAATAAGGGTGGAAGTGACCCTGGAAGGTGTTCTAATTCAAAACCAGTTAAGAGAAAATTAAATTCCAACTATATCTCAAATCAATTTAGCATCATGTTTTTACAGTATTTTGGAAAATGCGACTGAAACTGACTTAGATAAACAAAATAGTAACAACAAAATAAAAAGCATTCCAAATAGATATTGAAAGGGAAATAATTATGGGGACATGAGGGGTGGGAAGAAACCATGAGGAGGAGGAGAAATTTGAATAGTATGCAATGTAAAGAAGTCTGCCAATAAGCAGACTTTTTATTAAGACTAATTTGGTGCAAAGTGGAAGTTTCCAGCTTCATTAAGGAGATTCCTGGAATTGTAATAAGCAACCACACTGCATAAGCAGTGACCATCCAGGCAGAAATGTAACACAATGCAATATTATTCATTTCAGTATCATATCTCAAAGTAAAACAGTGTAATGGTTTACGAATGGTACTCCCCAATTCAGTGTTTCCACAAAAATACTGCAAATCTCACACTGCTCACTCACACCCCTCTCTCCCCACTACGGCCAGATGGAGGGGAAAACTGGAGGAACCAAAGGTAAAGATCAAGGGTTGAGATAAGAACAATTTACAGGAAACAGCAATGAGATTAGAAAACCAACAGTAACAGCAGAGGTACAAAGGATATAAGAAAGAGGCTCACCATGTCCAGTACTATTCAAACTGCTGCCATGCTACCCCAGCCCCAAGAGCCCTACCCCTGTATGACCTGAGGTGGTACAGAACAAGCTCCAAGTCCTAGCCACACCCCCTCCAGGTTACTGCAAAAATTAAGTCTGTCCTGGCTGGAACCAGGACAAACGGAAGGTTTTACCAAAAGACAGCCCAAAGTAGGTAGAAGTCCTAATCCAATGATTAGAAAAAAAACAAAAAACAATACAGAACAAAATCAACATATGAACAAGCCCATACCACACATTTGAGCAGCAAGGTAGCTACTGCAAACTGCCTTTGGCCAAGCCTGGGTTATGAAAAGGTCTCTTTCCACTAGGCAGAGTAGAGGGGAGGAAGGTCTCCTATAAAGAGGAGACAACACGAATGCCTGCCTTCTCTTGGTTTATGAAAAAGGATCTGCACCAGAAGGAACCTGCATTTATGAAGAGCTATTTGAGTTAGGGATGTAGTATTTGCAGTATATCTTATGCCAGACCACCTGTTTATATGGGGAGCAACAAGCTCCTCTTTGCCCTATACTACATTCAATCTGTACTGACTGTTCTATGAGATTCCTGAAGACAAAAAAATTAATTAGTTGTGTTAGCTCCAAGTTGTTCACGATCATACATTTTTGAGATGTGCTCTTTTGGACAAACAATAAAGGTAAAGCTCTAGTTCCCTTCCAAAAAACCACAACTGCTTCAAGGGTCTAACCATTCCTCTGATTACAGTAAATTATTAATAATCACTTTGCACTTGGGAACTGGAGGACTTCAACTCAACATATTAAGCAACCCTTTGACAACCAAATGAATTCCAAGCAGCATAATCATACAGGTACAAATGTGTGTGAGCAATCAGACAGTTCTAAACAGTGTTTACAAGTTGCCATTTGACACTGTGTAACATTTATGAAGCTTAGGGAATCAACTTGTGTTGATTTAAAACCTTCAGCTCATCTATAAAATTCTCACTATCAAAATGAGAACATAAGGGTACCTAGACATAAAATGAAATTTGAGAGAATAGAGATCAAATTAAAGAGACCTTCTATACAAAACTACATGGACATTCTCTCTTGAGACAAGCCACCACTAAAGGAAAACACTTCATTAAGGTACAGGCCCATATCTGCAAGAGAACATTACTTCAGACAGGATTCAAGAACCTAGGTCCTTGCATATGAGTCACAAAAATATTCTTAATCTCTTGGAACAGTAGAAGTAGATATTTACATTTTTAAATATAAAGAGGGCCATGACATTTAAAATGCCCAAACTGATGCCATCTTAAGAGGAGTTGTGGCGATTTCCACCCAGTGTCCACCCAAACCACCAGGCCACCCCTTTCCCAGAGGGAAAGGAAAAAGGAGAAAGGTAAAAAACAGTTGAGAGATAATGGCAAAACAAACTCAGAGTAGCTAAATACTTAAATTTATTACAAACAAGATAAGAACTAAAAGCACTAAAACTAAAAAGTAAGAAATAAATCAGTCTTAAGAACACTCCTCCCGCTCCTCCCTCCCTCCAGCAGTTCAAGGGAGCAGGGAATGGGAGTTTTGCAGGTGGTTGTTGTTGCTGCCATTGCTCTTGTCCTGTGGGTCACTCCATGGGGTGCAGTCGGGTCTCTGCACCCCGATGGTCTCTGTGGGCTGCAGGGGGACAACCTGCTCCACCACGGTCTGCACCCAGGGCTGCAGGGGGGCCGCAGCTCTGAGTCCTTCCCCTGCTCCCGTGGGGTCCCTCCCATGGGAGACAGTCCTTGATAGACTGTCCATCATGAGTCCACCTTCCGGGCAACAACTTCTACCAGGGCTAAAAAACCTGTTCCAGGTGGGTCTCCTTTCCAGGAGTCATGGCTGGTCTCTTCCAGGATCTTGCTCCATCCTGGGCCTCCCACAGGGCAACAGCTTCTTCGGGCATCCACCTGCTCCTCCAGGGGCTGCAGGGGGGTCTCCACACCCCGAAAGATCTTCACAGGCTTCAGGGAGAGGGGGGTGGGAATAGCTTTCAGTCCTTCCCCCCTATCCTGCTCCAGCGTGGGGTCCCTCCTTCGCCTTCTCCTGCTTCGACCTTGGTCTCTCTCTGTCTGCGTTGTTATCTCATGGCTGGAATTTTTCAACTGCTCAAACACTCCAATTCTTGAATATGTATCACAGAGGCGTAACTATGATTTTAATTAGATCAACAGGACAGGAGAAGCTTCTAGCAGCTTCTAACAGAAACCATCCTGGAAGCCCCCCCCTTCTACTAAAATTCAGCTACAGAAACCCATGACAGGAGTGAACATCCGGTACCCTACAGATCTTAACACATCCTGACTGAATTCAGCTTTTCACAAAACATGACAGATATTTGTAGGTGGAGCACTACCTTCCATCTGCCAGCTGCCTGTATATCAGCTCAGAACAGTAAAGATGTGACTCTAAAGTCTCCTCAGTCCAAAGATTAAAATCAACATAATTTAGCACTCTTTGGAGTGCCTTAATGATCTAATAATAGGCAAAAAACAAAGGCAACATACACATTTCTGCCTGATAAAGCTATGCTGCAGGAAAGAACTGAAGGTCAAACAGCCCTGCAAGAGTAAAAAACAGGTGCATGTACAACATGTTCATGTTTAACAGGAATGTTCATAGAGAATTAGAAAATTTAGGTGCTGGTTCCTGTTGCAAAAACTGTTCCTGAAATGATTGCTCCATGCAGACTTCATAGAAGAGTTTCTCTTCAAGAACTCATGTTTCTTCATGTTTCTTTCTGTGCTGAAAGCTGCTTTGTGGGCAAAACAGTGAGTTTTACTCTGTTTTAGGAGTAAAATTCTCAATCACTTGATTTGTCAAAACTAGTGCAGAGTGTGTGTTTGAATATGTATTATTCTTAAGAACCCTTATAGTCCATTTTCAAAAATGACAAGGAAGAGGATATGGAAAACTACAACCTGGTCTGATTCACTCAAGTCTCCAGGAAAATGATGATACAAACCCTCCTGGAAGCTATATCCTGACATACAAGGAATAAGAGCATATATGTAATTTCCAAGTAGATCATGAGGCTTTACCAAGGACAAATTATGCCTGACCAGCCTGTTTGTCTCCTATGATGTGATAGTTGGCTCTGTGGACTAGGAGACAGCAATGGACATTGAATAGTGTTTGTAAAAGAATGCTTCTGACAGTCTCACAAGGCATCCTTGTACCCAAATTAGCTAGATGTGGTCTGAATGAGTGGATAAGGATGTCATCTAGTTGAACAGCAAGCTGAACATGCTGAGCAGGCTTCTCAGTACGAGAAAGATATTGACATACTGGACTGAGTATAATGGAGAGCCATCATGACGGTTCATGTATTAGAAAAATCTAAGAGATCTTTCATTGTTCAGCCTTAAGTGAAGGCTAAAAGGAGATTTTATTGCTATTTGCAATACCTAATAGGAAGGTAGAGAGAGGAGCCAGACTATTCTTGGAGATCCAGCCATAGAACAAGCTCCAACAGATACAAAATAGTGCATTTTCATAAAAGGATTTTTTTACATCTTTTTTAACCATGATGGTTGACAACTGGGGTTAAAGTATTTCCATTCTGTGGATATTAAAGCCAGATTGTCACAGTCTCCAAGCAACCTGTTCTAATCAGATCTGTTTTGTGCAGAGGATGGTACATGGTGACTGCCAGAGATCTGCCTTTCAGCCTGTACATTTCCATTAATCTGTGGAAGTAGTTTGGGTAGCCACACAGTAACTACTGAAACAGAGAAAGAGAAAAGTTACAAGAGAATTCCATCCTCCAGCAGAAAGCCAGTATAATTACTCTACACGGTAGTCTTGAGTACAGCATGGTTAAATTTTCATGTAATTTTGACTGAGGATCTGCACACTTAGCAAGGCCCTAAGAAGAGATTTGCATCCAACAGAGACAAAAAACTACTGTGACAGTAGAAATACTAACTACACCACCAGGCTTAAGACCAGTGGTGGTTTATCATTTGTATAAGATGCCTTGAATTGAAAGTGAAAAATAATGCTTATGAAAATTAGACCAAGATTTAGTCCTGTTGTGTTTAGACAAGAAAGCTGTAGTAGCTGGCCTAGCAGCTACTACATAGCATGCCTTCTATACATTTAGAGATGTGAGGAGGAGGCATAAATGATATAATCTAAGACATTCTGTTTCAGATCTTGCATACACAGTATTACATCTGTACTGACAGAGAGATACACAGAAATTTAAGACCCTGCTGGGTGCGAAATACTAAATATCTTAACTAATAATTTTAGGTCACATAATTGAAAGCTACAGAAAGGTCAGTCTTCTCGTAAGTCCATTCTTACATGAGTAGCAATACTTTCATCCACAGATGAGCACTGGGATCTGTCAGTAAAACATGTACCTTAAGTTCAAACTTAACTCATTTATACTTTGAGGATAGGCATACCAAGAAGAACGCAAAGAACTTTTGGAATTTGTCCAAGTCAGTCTAAACTAAACAAATGAACATTTATTGCTATGACACGAAACACCTATCCCTTTTAACTGTTTTACACTGCAAGTCATATCATCGGCCTTCTGATACTGAAATATGCTCACTGATCTCCATCTAGTGGTCACATAACTTTCAGCTTTCTGAAGTTGAAGTGACTATTCTGGGCTCTTAAAAAGCCCGTAAGATAACCACAACAGAAAATTATTAATATTAGAGAGCTACCAAAAAAAGGTGCTAATCACAGGATATTATTTTCAGAAACACTGGTGAAACCACAGTGGAATAAGTAACAGTCAATTATACAGTAGGTTAGGGAAAAAAGTTAAAATCCAGTTTTTGAGTAAGCTTATTGTGTTCAGGTAAGAGCAGCACAAATTTCAGGGCTCAGTCATCCCTTTATACCCTTAATTCCTCAAGGAGGTTACTCAGACTCAGGTCTTTCTCCTTCCCTTTATTCCAACCTCAGTAAGGAACAGGTTCCAACTCCCCCTCCAGCAGCCCATTTGCTGGCCAAATAAAATGCTGCAGGTATTGTCCTTTGAATTTTACCAGCCAGACTGTATACAGCAGGATTGTTTTGGGCTTTTTCCTATTAGAAGCTTCATATTTCATGTGAGGAAAAAATCACATTGTATGCTCTTTCTGGGAAGAAATTAATACACATCACTATTGAGCTATATACAATGACAGGCAAATAACTCTGGCGTGATAACCACCTAGGTAAGCAAGAATCCCAAGACAATATCTGAAGGAAACTAGAATAGCATCCTTCAAATACTTATGATGTGTGTCATCTATTCATTAACCCAAATGTTCTTTTTAAACTCTCTGACGCTTGAGGCCCAACAGAGATTTAAAATCCCTCCTGGACTAACAAACAGTAAAATTGTAGCCTCCTTGAACATTCCTTAAAGACAAACATACTACTTTGATTTTCAGATAAACCATCTATTAAATCAGACAACATGACACTGCCAAGTATTAGTGCCAGTGCAAGTGTGTGCAAATATGCCTGGCAGAAAGATGTCTGAAATATCATCACTGTAGTGGAGCAAATGAGGAATGGGCTAGATGAGATGACAAAGCTTCAATTCTGTATTATTCTACTCCCTGGCTGTAGTCTCTTGCCACCATGCCTACAAAAAAGCCTAGAAAGGCATCAAGCGAAGTGTAAGCAGTTTCTCTGTCAGAATCAGCACTCTGGTGAAGAACAGTACTCCTTCTGAAATCAAAGGATATAAACACCATTATGCAACACTAAAGAACAAAAAGAGTGAAGTATCACTGGCAATGTGGTCAAACCAGAAAACGGATGACAACCTTTCAATCATCCCAAAACTAAAGTCTCTTTTCTGTGTGTTGATATCCACCATGCTAGCCAGCATTTCCATTTGACTTTCCATTTCTTCACAATCCTGTTAAAATGAGACCGAGTGCTATCTTATCAGCCCTTGCCTCTCATGGAAAACACTCAGCTGCTTCATTGAGCTCCTACGTTTTTCATTCATGCATGTTTCAGTACTCCTTTCAGTCTGAGAAGGGCAGCTGTGCCTTGGGTAAACAATAAGGTAGGAAGATCATATGTCTTCATGTCATAACACAAGCACACAAAGGCAGTGGAGGCTCTGGATTTGCAAGCTGAAACCAAATTTTATGTCTATAAACTCAGACATGTTGAATTCCAGGCTCCTGAAATCAACTACATTATGATTGTGTGTTATAACAAGTGAAATGTACTACATCCTGCACTGATGTAACCAGATCTTTAAAGGCCTTCTCTACTTAAAATTATTCAAGCATTATCTATTCTGACTATAATGTGTTACTCTTTGTTGGTGGAATAATTTTATAGTAATAAAAATATAAGCCCATCTTATCTCTGAATTTACCAAGTAACTCCTTCCCACCCACAGAGTACCTGGAAGTACTAGAAACAGCTTAGTCTGTGCCTCAAATTTCCAAACTTAGATCAGTATCTGTCAACATGCCACTTCTTTTGAAGTCAATAGCTACACCTGAGTATCAAAAAGCACCCTGAAGTACACAAAGCAGCAGCTAAGGATTATTTATTTACACTAATGGATCTATATTACAGGCTTCTATGCACTCTATGGATCAGCAGTACTCCTCACATTTGCTGTGACTAAATTTATATATTTACCTTTCTTTTTTTCCCATTTTGGGTGGTTTGTTTCTCTTGTTTTCTTTGGGTTTTGGGAAGAGTGGTGTTTTAAAGCACATTTAGGTAGCTTAGTTAATTTTATGTGAGGTCACTTGATATTCCCACTGCGTGAACAATTACGTTGCTTAGTAGAAGAAGGGACTATTTGATTTCAACTTGTAAGGACTGTAGCACTGTTCATTCTTCCCCAAAAATTTCAAACAAGTTTAGAAGAGTGAGATATCATTTTGAAAGGTGACTGTTTTGTTGATTTGATGCCCTACATTTTTTAATTTCTAGTATTCTTTCCTAGAAGTATTACTAGAAGAAACTTTTTCAAGAGTACTACAAATGCAGTTAGGAGGAAAAAAACTCAAAACTGTTTAAACCATGTTTCCTTTATTTGCTGAGAATTTAAAAATTGACATTTCTTCCAGAACTATCAATACTGAGAATGTTGTACACAAGGTCTCCTTTGCCTATAACCTTTCCACAGAAATCCCGTGAATCTGGTTTTTCCAGCAATGTTCAGCCTAAACTAACTTATTTCTTCCTCCTCATAGTCTCCAGATTGAAAAATGATCCAGAACTTCCATGCTCTTTTTTTTTGACACAGTTGTAATAGTTGAATAACAAATGTCCTTCTAAAACTATCTGGCAGCCTTCCTTTCACCAAGTGAGCTGAAAAAAAAAACCCACAACAAACAAACAAAAAAAACCAAACAAAAACCCCCCCCAAAAAAAACAAACAAAAGACACAAACAAACGACAAAAAAAAACCACACCACAAAAACAAAAAAACCCAAACAGCTGGTTCTCTAATAGGAATGGACCTTTTTGTTCAGAGAGAGCCCCAACCCAAAACTTGGCCCAGACCTAGAGGCTTATAGCTAGATTTTCAGAAAAAGCCTCCATTAACACTGACATCCTTAAGTATTCCAGTCTGAATCATTCTGCTTTTGGCTTGAGCCATGGATGTATGGGAGAGAGCACAGTGATGGGCCACAAAGATAATGAACGACCTGGAGCATCCCTCTCATGAGGAAAAACAGAGAGCTGGGACTGTTCAGCCTAGAGAAGGCTCAGGTGCATCCCATCAACCTGTATCAATACCTGAAAGGAGGGTGCAAAGAGCACACAGCCAGGGTCTGCTCAGTGGTGCCGAAGGACAGGACCAGAGGTGATGGGCACAAAATAAAACACAGGAAGTTCTCTCTGAACATCACAAAACACTTTTTCACTCTGAGCCCATGCATGGACTGCTAGGCAGGTTGCGGAGCCTCCATCCTTGGAAATACACAAAAACTGCCGGGACACAGCCTTGGCAATTGGTTCTAGGTGACACTGCTTGAGGTAGAGGGTTGTACCAAATGACCTCCAGAGGTTCCTTCCAGCCTCAGCCAGTCTGTGATTGTGTGAGACAACCATGTCACTCCTTCACATCACATCACCTGGAGCAGTCTTTACGGTTGCTTTTTTCTTTTTTTGACTCTGGATATTCACCACTGCCTGAAACAGAGCTCTACTTACAGAATGGAATTGTTTGTTTTGTGAGCCTGAGGTGCCAAATCCAGAGTTGTCAACGGAGGCTTCTGATTCCTTCTTTCTTATCTTTCCCCTTACTTGAACTGTCAGGAATCTCTGGACACAGCAGGAGACTGGAGAAGACAGTATCTGGATTCCCTATTCCTCCTCTAATATCTGATTTATTAAGCACAGATAAGGAGACGACAAACTATTCTAACAGACGCAGTAATCCATCCTTACACTAACAAAGAATCCCATCCATTAAACCTTGTAGTCAATTTTTTTTTAATTTTCTTAATGCTTCTGCAGCAAAGTTGCTACTTCTCTCAACCAGTCAAAATGGGAGTGTATGTAGAAGGCAACCTCAGCAATAGATGTTGGATTTCTCTAACCAAAGGTTTGTGGTCCACAATAGTTTTCTTCAAAAAAAACCTCTTCATAGCCTCTGCTCAACTTTCCAAAGACCTTTAGACATCCAGCAAACTTTTTTACAAAGCAGAGTCCATTGTCCAGATGAAATTCTGGTCTTTGCTTACGCAAGAAATCTAGTCTATAACATTAAACAGGTTGGGCTTTAATGCCTGTTAATTTACTGGGCTTTTAACACTAAAGGAAACATCTATTTTCAGATAATATATGCTCACTTTCATTCTCACAAACAGAACTTTGAAGATCCTTACACTATGCTTTCTCACGATGCAATACCTCTTACTATCACATAGATTATTAAATTTAAGACACTAAATAAATCAGTACCTGTGAATATAGACAGAATGTAAGCCTCCTTTCTCACAACTATCTATCTTCTCAATTAAGGTCTAAAATAAGTTACATGACCAGAATTAGTGGAGTACCTTCTCACCTTTAGATAGAAGTTATTTCCAAAATATTTCAATGAGAAAAGCATTGTGTAATACATGGTCTATTTGTGCAATTTTATGCCTTTTCTGCCTTGCATAATTAATGCTTTTCATGGACACAGACACCAGAAGGGTGGCACAGAAAAAAATAATTCGCCTTTACTCTCTTACAAATAAAGGAGTTTTGCCTTCATTATCAAAGTCAAATGAAACACTTGAGATCATTTAACCTCAAAATCAAAAAAAACCCCAAACACTAGCTAAGGAAAGGAGTTTCACATATATTTTTAATATATATTATTTTTTAAAATCACTGCATTAGTAAATTCTTCGACCACCATCAGAAATTTCAGGTCTACATAAGCACTTCCGGGACACCAGCACTGAAGACACCTTTAACTCCATAAAAAACTACCATCATTAACACACCTTAACAATTATAGAAATCCTTAAATAAAAGGAATATATGTGATACATTTCTCAGGAGGACAGAATCAAGCTTCTTGCTCTCATGAAAACTGAACTCCCCTTACTTGCTTCAACAATTCTTGATCTTACTATTTTTAAAGCAAATCCATGCAAATCTGGCAGAATCTCACACTTACCTCAAAAACACAAATATCCGATTAAATTGATGAATTCACAAATTGCTGAGCTTGCATACACATTGATATATCTGGTGGCTATCTATCTCAGCACACACTACTCACAAGTGACCACTCAGCCCAATAACCACATATGCTTAAAAGTAACTTGAACATCTACACCTATGCAACTGAAAAAATCAGTTTACAACACAGGTTGAATTTTCAAAACAAGTGATTATAGACTTTTTTGAAGCATTTGCACTGAAGTGAAATGCAGTATAACCAATGACTAAGTGAGATACATGGTTTTGAGTTTACTGCACAAGATCTTGAAAAAATAATAATCACAGAGTTGTGAAAGTCCCAAGTTTAAATGTAGGTGTAATGAGAGAGAACTATCCTGACTGAGGATTAAAGGGCATGAGTAGGAGTGAGAGAGGAAAGATAAGTTAGGTTGCAATGTTCCATGCTGTGTAAGACAGAAAACCCAGTCCAGCATCACCCTACATATGATATTTGCCTTATCAGAAATAACTACTTATAAAGCATTTATTCTACTATTTTGAATATAATTATCCTTATCTAGCAGGAAAGAAAAAGTTCCAGAAAATAATAGAGAAATAAGGTGCAGCTTACAAGAATAATCTAAAGTTGTTGAATGGTTAAATGTATACCTGTTCACACAGAAATCCACTGTTCTGTGTTACGTCACCCAAATTCCCTTCCTCAGCAAGAAGCTTACCAACACTTCATAGCAACTTTAGCACGATAGTCCAGCCTCTGAATTCTCAAAACTACAGAAGCGTCTATCATACCCAGTAAGTATTCTTTGCAGTATCACTTTCCAGAAACAACACTTTTCCTACTGCTGTCTTGTACTCCATCAAAAAGGTTTTCATATGCACTTCACAAAAGTAAAATTAGTACCTTTGTCAAAAAGATCTTATTCTCTGACAATTTCTTTTCCTTTAAGAAAGGTAAGGAGTAAATACCATAAACTCAAATAACTTCTTCGGTGTTGAGTGCTAGGTTTTTTCCCCCCAAGTGAAGTTCAACAGTTCAGGGTAAGCACTGCTGTTTGTATCACATTCCTACAAGAGGAGATGTGTTAGGATGATTCATTGACAGCAACAACTTCCTTTAAAATCTTTAAAATCTCCCTGGTTTCACTCATCCATTCAGAACAATTTGCTTCTTCTAGAGTCCTTACGTATACAATTCCACATTTCATTTACAGAAAGCTCAACCTCTGTTCATGTTTCCAGTTTTTCTGTACCACTGTAACTGAAATCTGGCAGTTAATGAGGTTCCAAATACCCTGATCATCATATACAGAAAAGCCAATTTGCAGGGAAGCACACGAGCCCTCTGTGCAAAGGGCATACGAAACGATATACAAATAAGAAAGGAAAATACCAAACCAGAATAAATACTACAGAATCCTTGCAGTAACTGCATTTTTGGAAAAATACTATGTCAAAAACATTATAATAACACAGCATAGAGTTCATCTGGTTTTTTTAATGAAGTTGAGGTTCACAGGAAGCAGAGATCGGGATTGGAAAGACAAAGCTAACAAGATTTTTTAAAAAGAAAGAACATCAGCGAGTTTGAGATCACAGAATCACAAAATCACAGAATATGCTGAGTTGGAAAGGACCCATAAGGATCACTGAGTCCAACTCCTGGCCCTCATAATGCTAAGCCACTTCTCATACACCTCCCAGTCAAGGCCCTTCATCATCTTTGCTGCCCTCCTTTGGATGCTCTCTAAGAGCTTAACACCTTTCCTATATTACAGTGCCCAAAACTGCACACAGTATCCAAGGTGAGGCCACCCCAGTGCAGAGCAGAGTGGGACAATCCTCTCCCTTCACCGGCTGGTAATACTGTGCCTGATGCTCCCCAGGATATTGCTGGCCCTCCTGGCTGCCAGGGCACTGCTGACTCAGATTCAACTTGATATCCACTAGAACCCCCAGGACCCTTTCCATGGCACTGCTTTCCAGCATCTCATTCCCCAGTCTAGGGTTGCCCCATCCCAGGTGCAGAATCCAGCACTTCCCCTTGTTGAATTCCATATGGTTGGTGATTGCCCAGTTCTCTAATTTGTCCAGGTCTCTCTGCAGGGCCCCCCTGCCTTCCAGGGTGTCAACAGCTCCTCCCAGTTTTGTGTCATCTGCAAATCTGCTTACTATCCCTTCCAGTCCTGTGTCCAAGTCATTGATGAAGATGTTGAAGAGCACAGGGCCTCAGATGGAGCCCTGTGGAACCCACTAGTGACAGGTCACCAGCCAGATGTCACCCCATTCACCATTACCCTCTGTGCTCCACCCGTGAGCCAATTGCTCACCCACCACATGAGGTGTTTATTCAGCTGTGGGATGGACAGTTTCTCAAGAAGGATCCTGTGAGAGACAAATGATTACATCAACTGTCTTCCCTATATCAACTATGTGGGTTACCCTGTCACACAAGGATATCAGATTGGATGAGCAGGACTTTCCTCTCAGGAAGCTGCGCTGGTTGTGACCAGTGACTGCATTATCTTTCAGGTGTTTTTCAATACTTCCCAGAATAATCTTCTCCATAACTTTAGCAGGCACTGAAGTGACACTGACAGGCATGTAATGTCCAGGACCCTTGACTCGTTAGGAGATCCAAGCATATTTTTTGTCATATACTGACTTTCTTCCATATCTGAAAAGCTGAATTTCTGCGAGAATTTTAGACTTCAAGAGCTCTACCAGGTATCTGAAGTCAACTCGTATAGCCCAAGGCTGTCTAAAGACACCAGTTCTAGCCTTCAAGTAATCAAACTGATTTGACACATTCAAATCAAAAAATAAAAAGAACTGCACAGGGCAATTTTGGAATCACTCACATTTCAAACTCTTTTTCCAAATCTTGAGTTTCTTCTATACAATGTTATTTTTGACATGGGGAAACAATTTTTGCTGCATTATTTGGCATATTTAAATATATTCATTATCTGTATATTTAATATGAGTATTTTATTGACAGCTAGGCAAAAGCAGATAAAATTTCATTATCTTAATTGCTTACTATCCTTAAATATCAGTTTAACTTAATACAGGGTAATTTTGTCACTGAGATAAATTATAATTAACATACCATTGAACAGGACACCACATACACCTCCTGATCTGCATGCAACATGCCTTGAGTAACTCTCCTCACCACTTAAAGAGAACACTTACAAATATGTATAATACTAAAATTGCATTGAAAACTGCTCTGAGTAAGATTGCTAGTTTAAGAGACAGACTTGTCATACCCATAGTCTTCTCCCTCAGACATAAATATATTTGGGTGGCCAGAGGCATCAAATTAAGTCACGTGGCAAGGCTGAAGTCAAAACATCAACAATGCACAAGAGGATATTCAGCAAGGATGTCAAGCAGAAGACAGTAAAAACTGAAACCAAATAATCACGAAATGTATTATGTGCCTTACACCTCAATGAAAAGCTGATTACCAATTAAGTTTTCAGTTCATCCAACCAAAATGTACTTGCTGGTTCAGCAAACTAAATCCAACAGAGATAACATATGAGATGTCAAATACTGACTGCTTCATTCTGTGATGAAAACTAGTTTGGCAAACCACATCTGCTTCATATTTTTCTACTATCCAGTCAAGTTATTTGGTCTGTCAGCTGGCTGAAAGTCTCTGACTTTCAGTTCCAATGAAGAGCAATCTGAAAACTTAAAATATACCACGCTATCCTACTAACATGCTGTTGTCAGTCCTCTTTCATCAATATCATATTAAGAACATTATATAATATAGAAAATACAAGCATATTTTAGCAATGTGAGCTTACAAACATTTAAAGATGGGAAAAAAACTTTTTTTCCCCCCCAAGTCTAGCCATACATTGTTGTTTCTAAAAATTGATATAGCAGTAGCCATAACAAGCTACAGAGTCTACTCAATCTTAGAGGTGTTTGCAGTTCCCTTTTACCTACTACTGCAAGTAATGACTGGATAATTTGCATCACTGCTCAGTACATTCTGCTGCAGAGACGTACAGTCAGTAGCGACATTTGGTTGTACAGATCTGGACAGATCACCCACCACAAACTAGTAGTTTGCATTAATTCTTTCCTACCTCCAGATTCTACACTGCAAGCCTAAGTAATGGAAAACTGTTCCAGTAGTTTTTCAGTACTGGAAACCCTCAGCACTTGCTCACAAGCAAGTGATCACAGAAATAGCATGTTAGTTACCAATGCCGAACTACGTCTTAGGCAGGACATTTTTTTGACAACCCAGTTCAAAAAATCCTGGGAGGTGCTCTATCAAATAGCTCTGATATGCAGCTTTGGAAAGAAAGAAAGTCTTCTTTACTTCTAACCCACACATTTGAAGAGAGTATTCCACTATTTTAATGCTGCTAAGGCTCCTATTTTCACCAGGTCAGCCCAAGAGATTTTTCAGATAACAGGGCCCAGAAATTCCAACAGCTAAGAAACAGGCCAACCTGTCAGACTTACAGAAACAAAGACTTTTTAAAAGAATTTTTTATTACAAAGAACAATACTATCCTACCTAAACTCCTTCTTTAAAAAAAGCACAATTTCATTCTGAACATCACAATGCTCAACAAAAGGGTTACAGTACATTAACTGGAGAAAGAAAATGTAGAATGTAAATGTAAACCTGCAATTACTAGCCTCTTATTTCATTATTTAAGCAGTGTGTGTGCAAGAACATTAGAGTTCAATGATAAAAAGAACAGCATTCATGATGGTAAGACATATATCGGCAGGGTCAAAATAAGGCTGAAACTGAAAGGTGAACTTCAGCACTAGACTGTATATGAGAGTGATAAGGATTTTGCTTCATGAATCAAGCTAACAGAAAAGGATCACAAATGTTAAGGCATCATGAATGGTAAGTCACTAATTTCATGTTCTAAAATACTGATGAAGACCGTATCCAGAATAAGGTCAAGCCAGTACAGCAGTTCATACCATCACTTCTTTAATCTCCATAAATTCTACAGAATATGCTGTTGTGGTAAAAATACCTGGGGTATCAGTGCGTATTTCCCTAGTATGTATTTGGTCAACCTTAACTAATTAAAGAAGCATATAAATATTTTTCAACTCATCCCAAGGACACTAGCCATAAGTGAACTAATGAAAAAGCTTCTCAAGTCATAGAAGGGAATGGCAAGGTTGCCATTTACTGCAAAAGGAATATCTGCATCATGAAAATTCCTAAATAGCTTTCATGCTCCCTCAACACAAAAAATATTTTAAGATAGATATATTTTTCTTTCACTCTTCCCAAGAAATACTTGATTCCTGTAGAACTGCTAATGTCTTTCAGATGTTCACTGTATGTGCACATGCTAGTGCCTTGTGGAAAGCTGTCAGCATCCAGGTGGACCCCAAACTATGCATATGAGGTCTTTTATAAATTCCATGACCCACAGTTAAGTAAAGAACAATTTAATTTTAGAGACATTGTTTCATGAAAGAGAGGGATTCATCTTTCAATCACAGCTACAGCCCTTGTTACACTCACAACACATAGCTATGACAGGACAAACAGGGTCCTGACTGACAGGTCGAAAAAGTTAGACAAGACCATATTTAGCAGTAGGAAAAAACAAAAAAAAAGACAGATCAGCTTGCAGAATCAGGAACCCTAGCAGCAAAACCTCTTTACATATACAAGGTTAAGTGCTTACTGAAACATTCCCCTTGGAGATAACAAAACCACAAGGAAAACAAACGAATACCATGAATAAGAGCTGCAGAAGAGAAGCTCTGAAAAGACTTGCTAAGGCTGTTTAAGGTGTCATCACCTGCATACAGCCAGGCCAAAAAAATTATACCTCTCCCTCTCTCTCTGTTCCACCTGTCTCAGTTCAGCATTTAACACGAATCGAACAGAACTTTTAGCGTTGCAGGGGACCTTTGGAGATCACCTAGTCCAAGCCCTCTGCTAGTGCACGGTCACCTGGAGCAGGTGACACAGCAATGTATCCAGGTGGGTTTGAAATGTCTCCAGAGAGGGAGAATCCACAATCCCCCTGGGCAGCCTGTTCCAGTGCTCTGCCACTCTCAATAAGAAGAAGTTTCTCCCTCATCCTGAGGTGGAACTTCTGTTTTAGTCTATGGCCACTGTTTTTTGTTTGAGCACCATTGAAAAGAATCCGGCACCATCCTCTTGACACCTGCCCTTGAGACATTTACATGCATTGATGAGATCCTCTCTCGGCCTTCTCTAAAACTGAACACCTTCACACAAATTCACTTTCACCACTTTAACCTAGATGAACGCGTCCACTTGCGCGCTGGAAAAGGCAACTACCATGTGCTAGCACAGCACAGACCGCAGGGATAAACAGCACACTAACACATTCCCGCTACACTTGCCAGCAACTCATCTTCCATTCCGCACAGCGCAACAAAAAAACCTGCGCCTTCGCTGTGGAGAGACCAGAACGCAGCGAGACGAGAAGCCTCTTTCGCGCCTCTATTCCGACACACACCAAAGCGCCTCGGTCGCGCCAGGCCGGGCGCCAGCTGCGCCCGCGGGCTCCACAGGTGAAGTTGGCAGGGATGGGGCGGGAGCGCCCGGCCGTGCCCGCCGAACGCCTCATCCCCCCCGCACCTCGCCCCGCCGGGGCAGCCCAGCAGCCGCAAGCCCGGCAGGGATCAAAGCCCGCACCGCCGCCGTGACATCCCGGGGCCGGGGGGGGATCAAAGCGCCCCTTCTTCTCCTCCTCCTCGCCCGGGGCCAGCGCCGCAGCACCGAGAGGCCCCGGCCGGAGCCTCGCCCGGGCCGCCGCTGCACTCACCAGCAGGACGGAGCCGCGCACCACCTCGGAGACGCTCTGCCGCAGCTCGG
>VXAU01005926.1:630147-661877 GCA_013399695.1 Formicarius rufipectus
GCCGGCAACGGGGGCGGGGCCTCGCCCGTCCCACCTGTCTCGCAGCGCCCTCCTGATTGGGGGCGCCGTTACCTGCCCGGCTGCGGCGCCGCGCGCTCATTGGCTAAGAGCGGAGTAGGGGGCGGGGCGGAGGCGGGGCCGGCCTGAGCCGGAAGTTGCCGCCCATTGCCGGGCGGGCCCGGCCCTGGGGTGGAGGGGTCGCTGCGGCTCCGTCTGAGTTGGTGGTCCCGGTTGTGCACCCGCGGCTGCTGCTGCTGTCTGTACCTGTACAGGGGAGGGAGGTGGTCCTGCCCCCTCGACTCAGCCCTGCAGGAGGTCACATCGAGAGTGCTGTGTGTAATTGTGGGCTCCTCAGTGCAAGAGAGTCATGGAGCTCCTGGAGGGCTTCCGGCGGAGGGCAACAAAGATGGTTAATGGAGTATCTCCCTCAGGAGGAACTGCTGAGGGAACTGGGCTTTTTCAGCCCGGAGAAGAGATGACTGAGAGGGGATCTCATCAGTGACTATAAGTATCTGAAGGGAGGGTGCCAAGAGGAGGGAGCCAGGCTCTTCAGGGGTGCCAAGCAGTAGGACAAGAGGCAACAAGCAGAAACAGATGCACAGCAAGTTCCATCAGAATACATGGAAGAACTTCTTTACTGTGTGGGTGATCATCCCCTGGCACAGATTGCCCTGAGAGGCTGTGGAGTCTCCCTCACTGGAGATATTCAAGAACCGTCTGGAGCTTGGACCAGATGAATCCATTATGGTCCCTTTCAACCTCACCCACGCCGTGGTTCTGTGATCTGTACCTGCAGACATACCTGCACATACATATAAGGGGCTGTACAAGTGAGAGAGTCCAAACAAAAACTCGGGAAACGAGTGCTGGAGCTGCAGCACCCACAGTATGGAACAAGTGTGTGTGCTGCTCATACATCCAGCTTTGAGGTTTTTCTTTGTACTTTTTTGGCCTTGTGATTAGTTTCTATTTATAGGCAAAGCTGCATGTGTGTCCTCGGTTGAGTAAGGGCCACAAAGGTGATGAGGGGTGTGGATCATGTCTCTTAGGAGGAGACACTGCAAGAGCTGAGCCTGTTTAGTCTGGAAAAGAGAAGACTAAGGGGGATCTCATCAATGTTTATAAATATCTCAAAGGCAGGGGCTAGATTCTTTTCAGTGGTGCCCAGCAACAGGACAAAGAACAGTGGCCATAAACTAAATCAAAAGATGTTCCACCTCAAGATGAGAAAGAACTTTTCACCAAGGGTGGCATTGGAACAGGCTGCCCAGGGAGGGTGTGGATTCTCCCTCTCTGGAAACATTTCAAACCCACTTGGATGCATCACGGTGTCACCTGCTCCAGGTGACCCACCGGTTGGTCCAAGCCTAGAGGTTGGACCTAGATAATATCCAGAGGTCCTTTCCAACCCTAACAATTGGTTTCTGTGGTTCTGTAAAAGTGTGGATGCTTTCTAGCTTAATTACCATGAATTCCCACTGAGAACTTGGCTAGCAGCACTGCTGGAAGGTGTGCAGGCATTAGACATGTTTAAATGCTTGCAGCCTTTGAGAGCATTAGGGCTTCCACACCTTTATCTTCTTAAGCATCTTTTTATACAAACTCACATTTCTCTACGCTGGTTGCCACTGATAGGGGGAGCAACTGAGTGCTATGGAAAAAGGGTAGGGGGCCTTTCAGATGAAAAAAAAATAGCACAAAATTCTTTTTTGTCTGAGGATATGAAATGCCTGCTTGATAAAGCCTACTCTTTTGGATGCTTCGCAAATACATCTGTAACTAAAAAGATTCCAAATAATCGAGGTAATTCCTTCAGAAAGAGGATAAAAAATGTTTGAACACACAAATTTGTAGCTTACACAGAATTTTTGGTTGGCGAAGGATCTCTTCTGTAGACAATTTGCAGACCTGTGTCAAAGGCTCATATATTCAAATGCACAAACTGGTTTTTTAGAAGGATGTCTGTCACAACTTGAATGTTCATATTAGTTTATATCTTCTTTAAGACAGAGAGAATGTGCAGAGAGGGTGACTTAGTAGGCTCATTAGAGATCACTGAAGTTTCTGATTTCACAAATCTGAGAACTAGTGTGTTTATGAGTCAGTGCTGAGGCTAAGAAATCAGAAGATTGAATACTGGTGAGACATCTGAATACAGAACTGGATGAGCAGCTATGTAGATGTTTAGCTAGAATGAGCTATCTTAGGATCATCTTTTTGTGTCTCAGTCTGTAGGATATGTCTAGATCTCAAACCTCCACAAGTAAACATGCCCTAGATTTTATATAAATAATAGATGATTATTTTCTAAAATAAAATCATGTTATTTTTTTAGGGCTCTCAGATCCTTTGAATTCTGACAATTCTGGCCAAAATAAAAATAGTCTAATCTACTCTTGTTATGGTTTCTTGAATGTAAAATGAAATAATTTTACTATATTTGGTATCTAGAAATATTTATATATATATATATATTTCTCATATATATTATGCACTTTTTTAGGAAAGGGACAGTATTCCAAGTCTGGAAAAACCTCTGAGTGACACCTCTATAGATAGTGATATGTGGGGAAAATACATCAAATAGGTAAATAGTAGTTTATTCAAGAAAACTGTACACGATACCTGAAAGATAATGCTATGAAAATCATCAAAGTTTCTTTTCAGCTCAACACACGCAGTTGTTAAAGAAAGAAAAACAAAGTGACGATTTTGTGTATAAAATGAAAAATACGGAAGCTGATAAGCAGGATGGTAAATTACAGCTGTGAAACAATGAGAATGACTAATAGTAGCTAAATATATGAATGAAAAGTCTTGGCTTGTTGCCGACAGGACAAAGGGAATGCATTTTGTAAAACGTCACTCTCAAGAAAGAAAAAGATCTAGACAGTGTCATGGTTTCTCTGCGACTTTGACATACCAACTTCCAGTAAAAATGCTGATGCATAAAAGCATTTATTTTTTAACAGAAACCTGGATAGTGCAGTAATACTTTCCAAATGTAATTGCAAGTGTTTTATTCAATCAGTACTTAGTAAGGATGCTAAATATCAACTGGCAAAGGTGAAAACATTTAAATTTTCAGGACCAAGTAAGTCATGTCACACAACTTTATGGGATTCTAAAACATTCATGGTAAATAGCTAACCTGTGTTTGTTCCAGAAATGAAAAAGAGAAACTGATTTGATGTCTATATAGAAATGTAAAACAAAGTGGGTTTGGAGCGAAAATAATGTGACAAGAACCTGTGGCAAAATCATGAAAGTCAAATGTAAGAATCACATGTAGGAATTACAGAATTATTGAGTTTCTAATGTCATTAGGATTTGCTGGAATTTAGGCCTGTTGTTTAATGGGATTAGTATTTCACCTGGCAAGGGTCACTATATAGTTATGAGCTTCCATGAAAACATTATGGTATATTCTATTTAATGCCAATATTCTATTAAAAAAATATTTTTATACAAAACTTGCAACATACAATTATCTGAACAAAACAAAACAAATTTACTGTGCAGATCAGAAAAATAATTAGATCTTAGAAATCATCGATTGGAGACCTCTTTTAGCAAAGTACATCAAGAATTTGGTTTTATCCCAATCCTATTAACAATATTTATTAACTTAGGTAAAGAAAACATTAAATAATCACTCATAACATACATGCAACCATAAATATTTATAGGGAGGAAAGGCTTCTAAGTACAAAGAATATTTTAAAGTCAAATTTAAAGAGGTGTTATAGTGTAGTTATGAACAACTCAAAAAGATCCATGCTTTTGGTACAAACTTTTCATTTAAAAGCATAAGAATATTAAGAAATATTAATGATGTTATTATATATGGCATTCATCAAGCTTACTGAAACAGTGGTATTTCGTTTTAATACAAAAAATTGACAAACTGGAAAAGGCAGGGAAATATGCCATGTAGTGAGAGAATGAAGAAGCATCTGTTTAGCTTATATAAAACCTTGATCATAATGTGTTAAGATTTGCAAGAGAATTTCATATATTAAAAGTTTCTTTAATCTGTCAGGTAAGATGACAGTGAGAACCAATAAATGGCAGTGAAATTATACTCATTTAGAATAAGCATAAGATCCTTTTTTCCTCAAGATGAGTTATTTGGTATAATGTCCCTAAGGACCCACTAAACCCTATTTTCTAATTTCTAAATTAAGATTTAATAGCTTTCCTAAATCCTGGGCTCCAAGTCATCCTTCAAGTTATGTACTCAAAGCAGAGTTGACATTATAAAATTTCTTGTCTTATGTTGTTGTGGAGGTCAAGCTAGATGCTCATTGCAACAATTCTGCCTGCAAATCCTTGCAGTTAGAAAAAGACCTTATGAGATACTGGTCATCAACCCATTCACTCTCGTGGCCAGGGGCAGAACTCAAGGAAATGGGGTGATGCTGAGTCAGGGGAGGTTTAGATTGGATATCAGAAAAGGATTTTCACCCAGGGGACAGATGAGCACTGGAGCAGCCTGCCCAGGGAAGTGGTCACAGCATCAAGCCTGACAGAGTTCAAGAAGCATTTAGACAACACCCTCAGGCACAGGGTGTGACTTTTGCGGTGTTCTGTGCAGGATCAGGAGTTGGACTTGATGATCGTGATGGGCTCCTTCAGCTCAGCATATTCTGAGTCTATGATATGGCCACAGTAAGTGCTGAAAGAACAGAGGAAGCCAGGGAGTACTTACTAAACATTAAATGTACAGTCAGACTGGAGGTTTTACAAATAATAAACAACTTCAAAATGGGTCTTAAAATGCAGAGAAGATGCCTTTTTGTTTTGTCATCAGAAAGGCAGAAGAATAAAAGCATAAAAGCCTTTTGTCAGTAATTTGAGTTACTAGTTCTGTATACTTGTGAAAGTTAAATAAAACAATACTGCTGATAAATAGCTTTCTTAGCATCTTCAAACATACTAATCCATTCAATGATGTGCTGGAGTAGGTTCATTTGAGCTCCTTTTAAAAATTCTCCCAAAGCCTGAATGGAATAATGGAGTGTTTTTTCTGCATCTGGCTAAGACTGACTTTTTTCCAGATACAGCTAATTGATCCTTCCAAATATTATACAAGCAGTCCACACAGACATTTCTGAATAGCAGCTTTCAGTGTTCCCTCACACCCCTATAAGAGTGTTCCAAAGATTATATACAGAAATGTACAAGGATTTACAAATTACTTTGATTATACAACACTGATCTACCCCATTAAATCCATAATAGGCCTTTTCAAGATAGCATCATTTTTATCAGATGTGTCCTCAGGTCTACAAAGTTCGTCTTAAATTCAAGCACCTGGAAACAGCTACTTAGTGTAAGGTAGAATAATGATAAGGTAGTTCCATTTTGCAGACACACTGTAAATTACTTTGATGTTGTTTGATTATGTTAGTTAAACTGAGCACTTTCATATACATGTGTTTCTACTGCTCATAAATTTATTCCTTACTTGAAAATCTGTGTATATCATGTGGTGAAGGGAAGGAGCATTTAGTGGAAATTTCTCAGTAACTTCCAGAATGTTAACTATTCATAAAACTATGTCCATTACCTGCTTTGCACAATGATGTAATTAGTTTCAGTGTAATTGTGTTTTAGGCTTCGTTATTTTAACTGTGCCAACAGAAACTTTAGGAAGGACCAAGTAAATAGTCTGTGATCTTTATACCCATTCATGTGCAATTTTAAAAGCTCATTTTTCCAATTATATTTCTCCTGTTCAGCAAAGGTATTACAGAATTAATGTAAGAAATTAAACCTTTCTTTGCACTGATGCACGGCATAAATGTAGCTTCTTTTTAATTAAAAGCAGAGGTGATGTTACCTCCCATGCCCTGTTTAAACTCCAGCTAGGGTAACTATGGTGCTGTGTAAATAAATTCCTATGCAAGTTCATGAGGATATAGAGCAATTCACTTCCTGTCTTTTCCACTGACTCATGAGACAATTATGACACTTCTCTCAGTTTATCAGTCAATCAGTTTAATTCAAGCTTCTGGAATAGTATTCCTTCTTCAGCATTAGTTGTAAGAATCTATCCATGGGTATTGTTCATCTTTTTTTGGGAGTTAGTCATGTAGCATGAACAGAATTCCATATAATTTTCTTCTATTTTCAGTGGCATATGAAAACTGTGTGATTTTAAACCTGATAGGAAATTAAGGCAGAACTTCTGAGTGGCTAGTCTGGTTTTGGTTTAGATTATTTTCATTTGTCTGATCTCAGTTTAGACAGTTAGTGTTGGACCAGAGTAATAAAGGCTACATTTAACAAAAGAAAAGTAGACACATAAGGTTTTGAATCAATAAACTCAGATTTTTAAATTATTAAGTGTTTAACTTTCACAACTTAAAATGTTTATTTACATTCACAGCTTTCTCTGAACTGTTGTTTAGCATTGCTGTGTACTTTTACAAGATGCTTCATGTCGTGCCATGACCACCAGCAGCTGCATACCATGGGACACATCTTTCTTTTATCATCAGCATAAGGATTGTTGTAGCCTTTAGAAGAGGATTTCTCTGCTCAGTAGGGATGGAGATTTCCCGCTAAGCCAGACCATATGCTGATTCTGGGATTTCTTATCTGTAATCAGTCTTTCTTGATGTTGTTCAAAGATGTTTCCATTAAAACTGCAGAATGATTCTGGTACTTCATCGGGGGTTTTGTGCAATACTTATTATTATGAGGCTACATCTCATACTACTCAAAGCAGTTATACATTTCTTGCAGCGTTAATATTTGTGATTCCCCAACTTTAAACTAAGAGCAGCATAGCTGATATCAGCATGGGTGATAACCCCTTAAAAGTACTGACAAAGTCTCCTGCAGTGTGTTTGTTTCAAAGTAGTCTGCATGACCACAAATCCTCCATTATTGACTTCCCTGCTCATACCCATAACTAGACAAAGCTCGCATTTTTTTCGTTCTGAGTAGGTAACATCTTCACACACACAGAATTTGGATAAGCGTTCTTTGTTTCAAGGTCAGTTTAGATACAGTTCCAAGACAAAAGCTGAGAAATAAATAATAGGACATGGACTATTCAGCAAAGCAACCAAGCAGTGATTGTTTACACTATATTTGACTCCTAAAGCTCATAGTTCCTACCTCCATGGCTGAGTGACTGATGCAGCAGAGATCCTTGCTGGCACCAGGGAAGTTTTCACCATATGCTGTTCACAAGAAAAGGAAAACAGACTTATTTTCTCCTGTGTGTATGTGTGTGTGTGTGTGTTTGTGTGTGTAGTGCATGCTTGCCCAGTGTCCATTACAGTGGAGTATTTAGGAGCTTGTTTCTCTGATATATATTTTAAAATACTAGGCTTTGGTTTCTATGCTTTCTTCCTTACCAGTTCATCTGCCTGTCATTTATAATAATTACAGCAGTTATGCTGTCACAAATAAATGTAATATACTGTCATAAAATAAAATTATTATACAGTATTTTATTGTATAGACATTTATATTTTTAAACAATATGCAGCTATTACAAATAACTGCACAATTGCTAATTTCTACTGGCCAAAGTTTTGGTTTGGCAGATTGCTACCCTGTGGTTGACTTATTTAAAGTAAATCAGTGGAAGCAGTTTTCAAATGTTTTAAAACTACTTTTAAATAGCTGCAGGGCAATCTCAAAACAAAATGAAACAAAAAAGCCAAGCAAAACAAAACAAAACAAAAAATGCATATCCAAAACCAAAAGAAATTATTTAAAAGGTTTGAAAGTTTCCTGTCCCTTTATAATTTTTGCATATTTCTAGCCTGTGATGGTATACCACAACAATAAGCCTTATTCACATGGGGAACCACAATGACACTAATAGAAATAATCACATGAGGAACAGCTGCAAGAATGAATTTGTGGATGTGGTGTAAATAAGAAAATTGTAAAATGGAATGCTGAAATTACCATGAATAATACAGAATGAAAGGGCAAAAGTCAGACGTCTTTCTAAGAAACAAAGATAAATACTTCATAATCAATCCTGGACTATATGACAGACTGTGGAGTATAACCTTGTGCAATACTACCTAAAAGCAACATCTCCTAATCAAGATAATAATTCAGATTATTATTTGTAACCTTTCTAATGTGACCAATGATCAGTGTGATTTAGAAAAGATGTTGGATTTCTTAGAAGGGCAGTTGGAATTTATTTAGCTGTTATAGCACAATGGTCTTGGAGGAGGATCCCTGTAAGTGAATCAATACAGACCGGCTCCAGATGCCCCCTGCCTCCTATTTTCCTATGAAACATGATGAATGGATTCTCATGAGCATTTGTCAGCCTTCCTTTGCAAGGACAAAAGTAAAAGGTCATTTTAGGTTTGATTTCCTGATGTTCTGTTTTGTATGTATTTAAAAAAAAAAAAACCAGCAAACAAACAAACAGAAAAGAAATTTACATTCGGAACTGATCTTACTTGATACAGAGGTTTTACATTGCTTAGATGTTACGTCTCTGTCCTCCAAAAACTACCACATAGGCCTTACAATATGTGTCATCAAAATAAGTTATCAATGAAATGATTGGGTTCTTGTGTATCTGAAAGCTACAGCTGCCTAGTTATGTGTAGCATCTGTAGCAACAATGAAGTCCAAGAGCCTTCCAGAAGCTTATTAAGCACTGTGAGTAACACGTTTGGGGTTTTTTTCTCTCATGGAAAAATGTGCTTCTGCTGGAATGTTTTGGCTGCTTCTTAATAATAGATATTCCATCCATTCATCCACCAACATAGTATCTTTTTTTAATTCCAGTAAACAAGAAAAATTCACAGAAAGGAGCCTTCAAAGCCTGTAGTGTAGAGTGAGGAAGTAATTGCAGGAGATCCTGGAAGGCTCTGTTTCCTCCACCAAAAGACTTTTCTTTGTAGAGAAGTCTCATGTGTTAGAAGATGGAGTAGCCAAGCCCGGATTTATTTTGGAGCCATGTTGTCCTTAGATTATCTCCTAAACACTTCACAGCTGTCCTCTAAACTGATAAATCCTTCAGAAGCTAACATGTCTTTATACTCCAAATACAAAAGCAGCTGTAGGGAGGCATAGGGCCACATGTTTCCTGGCACATTCCAGGGGCTGCAGCAGTGCCAAATTGCCTGTAAAACTCACATTTGTGATGAAGACAACCATAGACACAAAAACCTGATATTTTACACAGGTAGGAAGTAAGCAAACATAAAGCCTTGTATATGTCACTTCTTCTAACAGAAATTTTGTTTCCATTTCTCAGCATGGTTGCTCAATTCTAGAACAGTGAGGAAAATGCCACTAAATACAAATGCCCCTGGTTTCAACAACCTTTACATGTATTTTGCAAAGAAATCCCTTGTATGTTGGGCAGTGTCTTCAGTTCTTATCATCTTTCATATCTATGTTCAAATAACAGATAGATAGGATCAAACAAACTGTCCTCTGTCCCTGTGGCTCACTCAGTCAGCATTCCAGCCTTGTCCTTTCTCACTTTCTCACTTTCTCAGGGTCATCTCCTTGCATCTTGATTTAAAGAAAAGGGGTCATGTAAGTTTGCAGAGCATAGATCTGTTTGAGATACCATCTGTCTTGCACTATCATCCCTGGATTCCTTGTTTGCTGAGACTTACTAAATCATGCCTCACTTTCTTTAGGTTTTCTACTATTCTCTAGTTATCTTCACTCACATTTTCTCATCTTCTAAATTATTGTTTTAAGAAAAATCCCCGTGTCTTTCTACTGAATCCATCTTCTTTTCTTCCTTTAGTTTGTGAAATATACTTCAGTTTTGTCCCTTAGAACAAACTCTGTTTTTATTGTTCTTACCACTGGCTTCCCTGCATACTTTCTTCTTTGGATTACTGACCATGTAATTAGGAAACCTGGAAAGGAATATAAAATATGTCTTTTACCTGTTTTAAGAATTGGACATATTCATAATAAATTAAAAGGAGAAAGTGCCATAACTTGGAAGGATTGTTGGAACACGCTGCTCTAAGTAAATAAACCAGCATAAAGAAAAAGAACCACACCAAAGAACAAATAATTAGAGGTTAGGATCAGATAGGAGGGGGAAAAAAAATGTACCAAAACAATATAACAGAAAAGGAAAATAAGCAAACTATTTAAGCTAGCTTAGGACTAAGCATAAAAGGAATGGTGTAAAGGAAATTCTGACTTCCAGTTTACAATCCTGTTGCTGCAGTTTTGACTTCTTGTAATTGTAACCTAAGAGTTTCCTGGAAGCACTAGCACGGAAACACATTCAGCCTACTGAAAGGCAAGTTTTGCAAGCCAAACATTTTACTGGCTGTTGAAATGAACTTGAAATCTGAATTTAGTCCATTTTTAAAGTGTGTCACAATGGGTATTATAAAGCTGAAGTGAATCAAGGTAAATGATATAGTAGTACTGCACTGTGCCACCTCTCCTTCAAAAATTAACTATTCCCTTGTCCAGAAGTCTATATTAGTTTAGACTGAAAAGAGCAAATAAGTCTGATTTAAAGGCCAGACCAAGTGAGAGTCCCGGAAATCTGGGACTCTGCCTTTTCAGACAAAATATTATTTTGTTCCAGCAGCCAGAGGAGATAATGAAACCTAATGGTCAGCTCTCTGAGCATGGGTGTGAGCACCACTCCAGGGCTGCCCCGTAATGTCATTGCCCCCAGCAACACTTGGCCCTCAGCTGCCACCACCACATGTCATTTCCAGACAGATCTCTAGTCCCTGTAGTCTTTCCATAGTCAGAGCTTCTCTTAAGCCATAACCCTGTATGAGCTCCAGGGGTGGCAATGGCAGTGTAAGCTCTGGTGTGGAAAAGTTGTTCAGATCTGCAGCACCCATGGAAGAGTCACTGGGCTCTGCCAGATATGGTATATTGGTGAAAAATGCTAAGGAAGAGCTACTGTGGTGGCTGGATGCAGCAAAATCTAAACTTCAGATGCTGGCTTCTACCATAGTCTAGGTGAGTTGTTTTCATGCAAATCAGTAACAAAGCATATTATACCTGTGATTCTTATTATCATCAGACTATTATTCAGGTGGCAAAGAGTTGGCAGCATGGCCTTGTTGTGCCCCATCAGAGTACCCTGAGACAGCAGCAGAGTCAGAGACCACTTGGCTACATCAGTAGATGGGAGGTGTACACTGGAAGGGGTGTCAGCTTCTTTGGGTTTACGCTGAGTCCTGCAGAGGCACCTCTGCCATCTTGAGGAAGCTGCAAATTTCCAGTAACCTTGGGATCCCACCAAAGGCTTTGCACGTGACCTCCACGTGGTGAAGGCCTAAACAGCTTAAATAGATAAGTTCAGTTTTCAAAACAATGTAGACATTGAAGTTGGGGTACATCTCACTACCTAAACGGTTGCCTAAAACCCACTGTATAAATAAAGGGCAGCAACAAGTATCTCCAGAGAGCAGTTCATTTGATCTGCTCCAGCCATTTACCTCAGAGTGAGATGAATTTCTCTCTGGAGTTGTCTCTTTCTGACAATCAGTGCTAAAGGAAGCACAGTGCAACTGGTATAGATACAGACATGTATCTTTAGATACCTAGCATTCCTGCCCACAACTGTCCTATGTGGGATTCCCTCTCAAGCTGAGGAGGACAAAAGTGTGAAACTGTAAATTTAACAGGGATACTCATAGTATATGCTTGCACCATACAACCAACATGAATTTTAACATCCCAGGATTTTTTAAAATCCTTTAGTCAATACAGTCCTGTCAATGAGGTCTGCACAGTGCAGGGTAACCTGTGCCTCTTACAAGACAAACACAGGATTGTGATCTGAACTCTTCGTGAATAGTAATTTCCTTTGGCATTTCAAAATACTTTTCTGTGCTTTTCATTTGGATATGCAGTATGGAATAAAATTTCTTATGTTTTATACTCAGAAATACACATGAACAAAACACCCTCACTGTGTATTTGTGAATCCTTACACCAGGTTTGGTTTTCATGCACTTCTAAAAAGGAGAGGGGGAGAAGGAAGAAAAATTACTCATGAGAGTATTTGCATTAATAGAATTCTGTGGATATTTTGTACAGTGTGGTAACATTAGGCTCTAAAGTATTTTACATGTACTCCAATTATTTGACTGGTAAAATGAAACAGGACTTCATATGATATGGTCAATAAGCTTTCAATGGAAGAATGACTTATTTCTATTCATAATGAGTCCTGGTTCTAATAAATACATAAAAAACTTAACAGGACTTCAACCTATGGTTTTGGAAATAACATATAAAAATCAACGCCTGTAAGAAGTTATTGCATAAATAAATGAAAGATCATATAATATTCAAAGAAGTCTAGCAAAATCAGTGATCTGATTACTATTAAAGTCTATCTTGAGTGTTGTCAGTTTTACTAACCATAAGATGAACTATGCTTCCTGAAAAGCCCCCTTGAAATTAAAATATTTGTTGGAAAATACAGTAAGAATCCTAAAACATGCAAAACTGGGATATTAGAATTGCTAGCAGGATCAAACCTAACTTGCTATTTTATCTGCAGATATGAAATAAATCAGCCATTCAGGCACTATCTCACCTATGGATGATGTGCTGTAGGCATCAGTCACCTATAAATATATAAAGATAGGCAAAATGTATCTTCTATTTTATTGCTCTAGACATCAAAGGCCCTATGATTTTGTTAAAATAACTATTTTCCATAGATGCATTGGTTTACATACAGTGGATACTGACACAAAGTGTCAGGAAAATCTGTTGTGACAAGAACAATTACTACTTGTACTGGAAAACTGCGTGACTATAAGATGGTTTAGAAGTCAAATTAAGCATCTGCTTAATTCTGTGAAGGTAATTTCTTTCATGCTGATCAAGTCTTTTCTCATACCCTTAAGTCTAGCTTTAATGATTATTATATAACCTTGCCCTTCTCAATGACGATCCTCCTTTTGAAAGCCTTCATTACCCTTAATATACTTTTTCACTTCTCATTGATTCAGCCACTCTTAGGGTTGCCATAACTGTGGCTGTTCAATTAGTTTATTTCTGCCTACCATTTCCTTTTCTCATTAAAGCTGAACATGCAGCTTTGAGAAGGAGCTTTTACAGCACACTCTGTGTAAGATAGTACTCAGAGGCATGAATGAAATAGCTGACAATGGTGATAGTTCTTGTGAAAGCTCTGCATTGATGCTTGAAAGGTTGAAGTGCTTTCCTATTTGTCACTATTTGTATGCTGGCATGTTGCAATTGGATTTTTAAAGTGCTATGTGGGCTGGATCCTGTTATTTCCAATGCCACTTCCGTCCCAATGACAACTGAGAAAATCACTTTGTCAATGAGACAATCACAATCTGCTTTGGTTTGAAGGTCTGATACTAGTAGGTGACCGAATTAGCAAAAAGAGAAAAGAAGACAAAAAGAAGCAAGAAAGGCCACCTCCAGTCTGGTGTCAGATCCTTGACTCTGTCAGCAGTTGATCCAACAGAGTCCAAGGGCATGTCACAGAAATGAAAATAAATGTGTTTTAAAATATTTCCTGTCATACATGCAATAGCAGGAGTTTAGACAAGGCTTCGTAACACAAATAGTTTTGTTTCAGGCAACAGTAGGACAGAACCCATGGCTGATCACATCCAGCTGTGGTCAGAAAAAAGATCCAAAAGAGTTATTTTGCTTTTCTTGCAATAACTGTGGGTCTTGGAAAAGCTCTTCACATAGCTTCCATTCTTGGGATGCAGACCATGTTAGCTGGTGCTAACAGAAATTATGCCTCTTCTAGTTAACATACTTCAGGTCCAAAAGGAGAAATCCAGAGCTAGTGAAAGGTGACATGATGTGAGCCAAGTAGCATCTGTTGTGTTCTCCCAGCTCCTCATGGTACTACACTTCCTGATAACAAGCCTTGTAAGACTTTCTCTGGAAAGTTCCAGAACTGGATGAAAAATTCTTATTGAACATTGTGCGAGCTGAGCTTTGCACTAGAGGGTGTCACAAAGATTTTGGAGGCTCAAGGCAGTGTAGTGAAAGCCTTTACTCTGCCTTGAAGTATATGTGGATTGCCCACACAGCACTGATGAAGATTGAGTCTGGTCAACTGAATGTTTTGGGATGGAGAGCCATTCTGTGTTGCCACAGGGCATCTGACTGCAGTGCCTGCAAGGGTCACATATGCAATGACTAGCTGAATGCCCTTTGGAGGTATGACTTGTGTGGTCTATCCACTTAAGTGTAAAAGCCGCTTTGACAGTCCTCAAGAGTGGCCAGCTGCTGTGAAATACAGGAAATGCCACATCTTGCACAGAGCAATGCCAGAGGTCCTGTAAAGTCCAAAGTAATCCTAGCCCTGGCTGATTAGTATCACTCAGGTCTTGAGCTGGCCACTGTTTCTATAGTCTCACAAACCTTGACAAAAGCACCTTTTCATGGCATGTTTTAATGTATTCCACTCTTGCTAGAGGTAATCCTATAGTTTTACCCTTTTTGAGTTCAGACCCTGAATGCTAACCTCACCTATCCCTAACTTTGCAAATGCTTGCAAAGCCAACCTCAGCACCTAGTGTTAAATACTTCCCTCCAGGAATCTCTGGTCAGAGTCTTACTAAGGTGACTCCTACCATTTCCCTTCAACTGGCTCAGCTACCGATTCACCTAGAGAGAGAATGGACAGCAAAAATCAATAGATACACCCTTAGTCCACTACTTAAAGCCTTTCAGTGTTGCAGTCCTTATTGCATAGACAGGGACTTCAGATTCCCTACAGCTATCCCACAGTCCTGCCTCAGCCTCTGCTAGATCACTCTCCTTAAGGTAGTGCACCTTCCTTAGTGGTGGTCAGCTAGCCAGCGTGAGAACAAATTCTTTTTCCTTGCCAGCCTTTTACCGCTGGAGATGTTCCCGAGTACCAGTGGTCTTTGGCCACTGCCTTGCACACCTGAGTGCAAATATCCCATTTGTTTTCCAAACAATGCTTCCTTCTTTCCTCCCTTGCTTTGCTCCCTCGTTCGTTCCCCTGGCCTGCTGTAGAGCACAAAGCATTCGTCTGAGCTGGCAGGGCTGCTGTCATCCCTCAGAGCTTGCTGTGAGCAACCTGCTACTGCTGGCAAGCTCTTGCAGAGTGATGTAATCCTGGGCAGATCTTACACCACCATCCTGATGCCAGATATTGTGTTGGCTCATGTTGTTCGTTGCAATGTGTGTGATTCCTTACTTTTTATTTTATTTTTTTTTCCCCAGAGCATTTTAAATTCGATCCATGCTTGTCTTTCTGCTTTTGGGCTTTTCTGTTGGAGAGCTCTGAAATCTGTCTGGCATCTGTGCAAGGCTATTGTCCTTTGTCTTATATGTTCCAGCTGGCCTAGGTAACTTCCTTTGTTTCACAAATTCTACTTGTTTTGATAATATTTAACCCAAGTCTTCAAGCTTTCCAGTCTTACGTTCTTGATCCAAATAGTCTTGCCTAATCTGAGTCAACTGTTCAAAACAGTCATCCTGAAATCAGTCAACCTTCTTCTTCCTTTTACCCCCTTCACCTACCTTCTGATGAAAACAGTTTTTTAAACGCTTCAACTCACTCTTACATTTTCATGTTCTGTAATAGCCTTTCATGATTCATCCTCCTGGTTTCATGGAACAGTATCAAAGGTACAAAGTGCTTCAGCTCCTTGCCAGAAACAGAGCTAGGACTTGGCTGGTTTCCACTCTGCTGCAATTGCGGTATTATTATAGTCATTATTTTCCAAGTATCTAGGTGAAATAAATTTTGTGACAAAAAAGGCAAAATACCTTTCATAAGCCTGACTTTTTGCTGGCATCTCTCTGATTTCTCCTCCCCGATGAAGTCAAAATGTTCCCACTTATTCTCTACAGTTCTTGACATTTTCAGCACTCATGGAGCAACACAGAACTCCTCTGTCCCACTCAGATATTTTCTTAGTTTCTTTTCTTCATGATAGTGTTTGTTTGCTCAGCAATGACTCAGAACAGAAAACAACTATTAAAGAGGTCAACTTATTTGTTTCCCAGCCTTGTAAAGGTGAAGTTATCCACCTTAACAGGAAATTCAAGCCTTTTTTTGTGAATGGATATTACAGATGTATAGAGGCAAGAGAAGCCACAGTGCCATGGTCTGGCAAGTATGCATGGTGACTTGACCTAAATTAATTTGATTAATTATTTAAAATATCTCCTGAGTTAAGTATACTGAAAAGAGAAAGGATTTACATACTGTGCTCAGAGGAACCTGAAAAGGGCTTGCTCCTCTTTCCGTGCCCTGAAACTCATACACTGGCTGCTGGGAGGAGCTCATGTAGGAATCCTCTCACCAGACCCACACTAAACCCTAACAGGTTAGAAAGGTGATTTGTTCAGATTCAAGGTGGGTAAATAACTTCAAATGTTATTAAATGAGACAGTATAAACAAATCAGTATAACAATTTGTAACATGAGAAAACACAGATGTTCCAGCTGCATCTGTAAGACACCTCACACACATCGGGGTCTGAATATCGAGGAGCGCTGTGGAAGTGACTGGAATCTCTCCCCGTATGTCTAATCATATCTGGATTGGGATCAGCAAAGCTTACTGAAGCAGATGTGCGCATTTCAGGATTTTACATCTCCCCATTGACTGCAAGGTTACAGTGTTGACTCAACCTCCAGTTTACTTCCTCTTGGATTTCCCCATCTTCAGATTTTGTTTCCTCTGTCTATTGTAGGAGTGAGATGTTACAAAACAGGAGCCAAGATCCTTTTATAAACATTGCTTTTGAGTAAAATTCTGGATTAATTCACTATTAATTGGCAATAACAAGGACTTGAGACTTTTTTTTTTTTTTTTTGAAGATTGACGTTGATTTCTTATTCATCATTGAAAGACACATGAGGTCTTGGTTCTGTGCTATTGTCAGCTCTTTGGCAACATTCTCTTCAGGATCATGTGCCTTCCCATGAATACTCCCTTCTTGGAATCTGCTTTGCGATCTGTTAGTTCAGAGTAACAAAATCAGATTTGTTTATCTTTCAAGGAGTAAGCACTGAAAAGTGATGAGTCTCCATTTCCTCACTTCTGAACAAGATATGGAGAACGCTGCAAGAAAATTGGGAGCTGCCCCTGTAATATGGAGCAGCCTGGGGAGAACATCTCAGGGGTGCTGGTGGATGAGAGACTCATGTGAGCTAGAAATGTGTGTTTGCAGCCCAGAAAGCCAATTGTATCCTGGGCTGCATAAAAAGAAACATGACCAACCGGTCGAGGGTGATGATTCTACCTCTCTATTCCACTCTCCTGAGACCCCACCTGGAGTGCTGCATTCAGCTCTGGGATTCCCAGCATAATAAGGATGTGGGATCTATTGGGGTGAATCCAGAAGAGAGTCACAAAGAGGCCTGGAGCATCACTCCTATGAAGACAGGCTGAGAGAGTTGGGGCTGTTCAGCTGAAGAAGAGAAGGCTCTGGGGAGACCTTCTTGCTGCCTTCTAGTAACTACAAGAAAGTTGGAGAGGAACTATTTACGAAGGCATGTAGTGAGAGGACAAGGAGAGAGTCGCTTTATACTGAAAGAGGGTAGGTTTAGATGAGATGTTAAGAAAGAGTTGTGATAGGGCACTGGAACAAGTTGCTCAGAGAGGTTGTGGATGCCCCATCCCTGGGAGTGCTCAAGGCCAGGCTAGGTAGAGCTCTGAGCAACCGGGTCTAGTGGAAGGGGTCCCTGCCCTTGTCAGGGAAGCTGGAACTTGGTGATTATTAAGGTCCTTTCCAACCCAAACAATTCCGTGATTCTAATATTCACAAATACAAAAATCACACTTGGAGTGTTTCAACTGCTTTGTCTATTCTATTAATAACTCCTTATGTGACTCCCCCAGAGTGACTACTGTTTGAGCAAGGAGAGGCAGAGCAACTTGCCTACAGCAGCATGAGTCACGGGTGGAATGAGGATTATGACACAGGATTTCCTGCCTCCCAAATCTCTTCTGGTTCTTCCAGCTCAGGCTGACTCCCAACCAGGTAATTACATGCCTATCAGTCATACCTCTTACAATTTTCTTATCTTTATTTATGAGCTGTGATTCTCCTACTTAACTCAGTTGTACTTCACTGTATTAATTAGCTGCGTTTCACAAAACAACTCAGAAGTATTTAATTTGTGTTCGTGAAGTTAGCTTCAAGAAATGTAACTAAGCTTTTAACAAGGCTAGACAAAAAAAATCAAAGCCCAATTATAATACATATTTAAAGGTACTTACTTCTCTGCCAATCACATGTGGCAGTCATTTAAACACCCACAAATATGAGGGCAAATTAGTCGCAAGGAAAATTATAGCCGCACATACTGTTTGTGTTCAGGCATGTTTAAACAAAATGAACTTTAACACAGTTTTTAAAAAAATCACTAATTTTGTAAGCAAAACTTTTTTTTTTACAAAGTGTTAAGAGGAAGCTGTATCTGTGCTCACTTATGGAGGAGGAAGAAGGCAGATCCTCAAGTGGAACAAAGTGTTTTTTTTCAAGGGAATGAATGGATCGGGTTAGAGTGACTTAAGCCATCTAAGGATCTGCACCAAATATATGAGACTTTCAACTCTGAAATTCGTTTTGACAGGTGGAGAGAGAATGGCTGTGTTGAAAGCAATCTTGCTTACACACTGAGGAAACTGTTGGCCAATTTTGTTTAGATTTGTTGTATTGTTTCATTTTCTATGTCATTGAACAATTCTGCTCTCCAATCCAGTCATAAAGGCTGACAGGTTTGTTTTAGAAATACCCCATCCTTTTGACTTTTTATCCAAACTGAATTGCTTCATTGTTTCTGAAGAATTCTTGCCTCTGTCTCTTTCAAAAGGGACAAATAGCAAGAGGGATGTCAGCAGTGCACACCAAGACAATGCCTAGAAGATACCGCCCAGAATACCTACACAAGTGAACATAAAGCCTGACCACACCATTTCAGCTATTTTGAATGTATACAGGCATAATTAATTTCTTAAAATTAATCACTTTTTGACCTGATGCCTCTGACCCCTTCTGATCTCCCCAAAGAAGAGTTGAGTTAGCTGTGTTTTTACAGCATGACTAGTCTTGCCCAAGAAGTTCCAGAAAACACAACAGGACCATTGTTCTATTCTTTCTATAGCTGGTCAGTATGAAGAGCATTACTACTCTTAGAAAGTAACAGTAATAATGATTTGTACTTTTTTCTTGGTACAAGTATTTGAATGGGTGAGGAAAGGACAGAGGTGACCGTAAAAAATACTGCAAACTGCATTTCCCAAAACATATGAGTAAACCTCCACAGATAATAAAGTGCCTGTTACTAATGTTGGTGTTTTCTTTCTAGATCTCAATGGCAAACTTGCATCACATTTTTCAGATCTTTCTTTGCAATGTCAAGACTTCAAGGCTTTTCCTTAGGAAAAATCAAAGAAGAGATTCTCAGTAAATAAACGGATTTCAGTCCCAGGGGTTAAAAGATCACAAGATACAGTAAATTGCATAATAAAATTACAGGATGCTGTAATACATCAGGGCAACTTTTCCATCTTTCAGTGTCTCCAGTACTAAGGTAGAATGGCAATGGCAGGTACTGAAATAAACACTGCTACCAGTGTCTGTACTCCAGACAAGTAATTCTATGCTCCAAGGCTGTCAGTTGTGATGAGCAAAGTATATGTATGTTTATATATATGTGTGTGTATAAAAAATTTGAATCTGAAGTCACATTAATACAAAAGAAGAATCAAACCCTTACCTTTGCATAATTTTTGAGTACTTATCTACACAAGAAACAGCCAAAACTGAAAAGGAAATAAGTAGAGTTAGCACATCATCTAGTTACAGAATCCCAGAATCCCTGAATATGCCGAGTTGGAAGGGACCCACAAGGATCATCAATCCAGCACATAGCCCTGCACAAGACCATCCCCAAGAGTCACACCATGTGCCTGAGAGTATCATGGGGTTTACAGTCAAGGAGAAATTCTCATATAGCCATCCAAGCTGTTGACTCAGGATGCAGAAATAACCCCTTCTGAGTGCTACATTCACAGGTCAGGGGGTGTTCCAGGCTGCATATGTAAGACATAAAAGAGCTCATAAAAGAGCTGAGCAGCACAGCACCATAGAGTCTCTAGAGTCTTTCTCTTGTGTTAGGGAACACTTCTCATGGAGGTAGTATTGATGAAGGTAATGGTAGAGTAGGTGAGTGAGTGAGTATTTAAGCCCCTTGAATCATCTGCACAAAGCTCCAGCTAGAGATGACACATTTGATTCCTACTTGTAAATCTGCACTGGCCTTTTTACCATTATTGCCTTGCTCCCAGCATGTTCTTGTAATGAGAGGGGAGATGCCTGGATGCCTCTTGATTTCTTTTTATCATGCGTGGCTGCAAGAAGGCATTGGCCAGCATACTTGTCTTCATACACATCAACTTCTTTCCATAATTCCTCTAAATACCAATGGCACTGTGTAGGAGCTTATGTGCCAGCCAGCATAATGCCCAGAATCTCTCCTTCTCAGGCACTTTTTCCTGGTATTTGAGCTTACAGACTTAAAAATCACCCTGTATGGGTTTCATGCACTCTTACTCTTCTAAGGAAGAGCCCTTTAAAACTGTGAGTGTTCTGGATCCCTTTTTTTTCCCTTCTTTTTAATCTGAATGAATACCAAATCCTTGGTGAATGTAACACTTCAAAATCTTTCCTAAAATTGACATAATTATCTTGATTTAGTCACTTTTGAGTTTACTGTTTCTGAATCCCTGTATAAATCCTTCTCTGCTTAGGAGTGATCTAGAGAGATGATAAATCATGTATTTGAGACTGCTTAGCCACTGCTCCAGCAAATATTCTAGTTAGGACAGATGACAAGTGCCTAAGACAAATAAATATTGCTGTTTGGTGAGGATACGTTATGAAAAATTCCACCAAATGTGTTTACATGAAGGAAAAGCCTGAAATTACTAGTGTTAAAAAGATGCTATGTAGCAAGTGATAACATTGAGTTGTTGGTGTTTTGTGTGCAAAAGTTATTCTGCATTAGGTTATGCTAAACCTCAAGATAGTTTTTCTTGTAAAATAGGAAAGTCCATGCAGAGGACAGGTATTAAATAGCTATTATAGTCCAATTATGTCTCATTGCACAAGAGTTTCCACACAGAAGCAAGCCTTAGAAAAGGTCACTTGACATAAGAAGAGGATGAATGAAGCATTTGGCCCTTGGCACTTCTGTCATACAGCATAGAATCACAGAATGGCTCACGCTGAAGAAGAGCTCTAAGATCCTAGAATCCATTAACCCAGCACTGCCAAGTCCACCACAGAACTATGTTTCTAAGAGCTCCATCTACACATCTTTTAAATATCTCCAGGGATGGTGACTCAAGCAGTTCCCTGGGCAGCCTGTTGCTTGACAATCCTTTCCATGGAGAAATTTTTCCTAATAGCTAATCTACATGTTTTTCCTTCCAGCTGTACTGTGTGGCTGGTAGTCATCACCAGAGAGATTGTAACAACCTACTGTCATGGCCCATGATGGCACTCAAGATGATTTGTCCCATGCACTTGCCTGGCACTAAGGTCAGGCTGACCTGGTAGTTCCACGGATCCTCCCTCTGGCCCTCCTTGTGGGTGGGTGATACATTTAGTAATTAAGGACTCCATTTGCTGATTTCCAGTCAACTGGGACCTTGCCACTAAGGCAGGGCTGATGGTAAATGACGGAAAATGGCCTGGTCACAACTTGGGTCGGATCCCTCAGTGCTCTTGGGTGGATCCCATCTAGCCCCATAGACTAGTGTGTGTCTAAGTGGTATAAAGGTTATGAGGTCAAACCTCCATTTTCATTCTTATGAGCGCACAGAACTTAATTAGACTTCTTTTTTGCCATAAAACAGCATGGGTGATTGAAGGACCAGGTATCTGTGCAAAGAAACTGTGACACAGCCATATTAGCAGCCAGCTCCCTCATGCTTGGCAGTGAGAATCTGCAGAAACAATTAGTCAAAATATGAGCACTGTCATAGCAAGGAAGAGATGAAATAATCCCTGTAGGGTCAGAAGACTGATTACAAAAGCAGTACATCTGTCCACAAAGATACCTAGACCTAGATGTGATTTATCAGACAGACTACCCCATTTTGTTATTGTATTGTGAATAAAAAACAAGACATTCATTTGTACACTGCAATTTAACAGGATAAGGTTATTGGTCAATAACAATTTGTAGGAGACACCAACATCTGTGGCTTAATCATCTCCTCAAACAGACCAAAATCTCAAGTTCCTTTCAAACATACTTCCTTTTTTCTATTTTTTGCTTGAATAAATCATTGTTTGTAAATATAGTCAAATCTCCTTCATTCCTCAGATCTGTGGGAAAGCCAAAAAAGGTGCTGACAGAAGGACCATAATTGCTGCAGTCTAGCCAAGACAATATTAGCACCTGCATTTTGACAGTGCTTACTGGTTTTTTTTATGAATTCAGTCTTCCTTCTAGAGGTGACAACCCAGGAAAAGAGCAAACACTCCACCAAGTAGACTGTGAAAGTCTACTTGATTTTTTACATACTCTAATTAAGTCCTTGACTTCTTCATTCAGCAGTGACTAATCTACTAGCCCTCTGGATCTCAGTTCTGTTCTTAAAGGCCTAAAACACTTTTATCTTGAATCCAGGCCAATGTCTCGTTAATTATGGCTGTGTCTGAGAAGATCATCTTGGTTGTTACTATATCAGCAAGACAAAATGAAGAAATACAGTAAGTGATGAAAGACACACACCTTTTATAATTTTCACCGTTGATAAAGTGTTTCTCAGGCCTCACCCTACATTCTTACCATAGCTGATTACACAATGTCATTTGAATGAAGAGATCCACTTACTGATTGTTTTCCTTGAACTTCTTTCAGAGAAGGGAGAAGCCAGGTTGCACACTCCCTGGATTTAGAAAGTATTAGCCTTTTACTTGCAAAGAACTTTGAAATTTCCTTCAGAGTGCTTGTAATAACCACCAAAACACTGGAAAATCATCAAGTTTCAGTTCAAAGTCTATATAATTGAGTTTTAAATTAAATTAGGATTTTTTCCAACATAGCACAATTAGATCTCTTCACATTTTCTGCTTGTATCAGGGATTGGTTTATTCTCATGGGCTGAAGATACTGATAGGGCTTTTTAGCATGTCATTACTTTTGATTACTATGAAACAGTCACTTGATGATCAGCCCAGGTTTTCATTAAGATGACAGAAGCACCAGTATCAGAAAAAAAATGAATTTTTTAAACAGTGGGCATTTTTTTGCTGAAGCGGTACACTGACCTCTTTAGCTGGCTGCCCAGTACCTCCTTAGTTTAGCTCACACATTATGGTTTGTGTGTACTGTGGTTCTGTACACATACCTGAAATGTTTATTGATGAGTACCCCCCAAGAAAAGTTACTTACCTGCACTTTATTTGGAGGGATTTGTTGTCTGTTGCCTATATCCACACTCAGAAGGTGCTATAACATTTGCATTATACACAAGAAAGACTTTTTGCATTTCATTCTTACCTTGTGAGGAACATGAGGTATTCAGGATACAGGACCCCCTAGACAGTGCAGCTCAGAAAACCCTTTTGTTGCATGAATTTACAGAAAAAAGACTCTGTGGGTACACAAACAAGGAAAATGGAATTATTTAAGATAATTCAGCAACTCTTAGTGTTTTGCTTTCTCTCATTTTCTTTTTCATTTTTTCTTTTTAAGTCATCGTGCTACAGCGCACAGACCACCTGGGCTCCATCCAGTTAGTGTTACCTTTCCTGTCAGTTCCCCTTGCCACTTCTCCTCAGGGCTTTTTATAGATTCCTCCTCAGCCTGTGTTAGGGGTTAAAATCTGCCAAATTGCATAACCCCAAACGTGCCTCCGTTTTTTAATCCTGTCTCTTGCTCCACCCTGTGCTAATTCCGCACATTCCACCCAGCCTTCCCTTCGGACCACTCCCTTCCTCTGTCTTTTTATTCTCGCCTCAGTATCTCCGTTCATGCCATTGCCATCCATGTAGAGCAAAGGTGTCCTCCCACTCGATGTCAGCTCTGTGTCCTACCGCTCCCCTCCCAAAACAAAGCAGGAGCGCGGCAGAGCCCATCTGTTCCCTGAATCATCCCGCCTGTGACGGCCACTTTCCATCTGCCCCAGCTCGCTGCTGAACTGCCTGCGGTTTGGAAGTTTAAAGTGCACCCATCTGAGCCAACTCCGCTAAAAACACAACAGGCTCCTCGCTGATGAATTCAGGGCACTTTGAATCAGGCCATAAATCACCTGGGGCTGTCATGCTCTTTTTGTCGCATTTTTTTTCTTTCCCGTGTTACAACGTAATGTACTGACACATCCCAAGTGTTGCATCGAATGCAGATACTTAAGCCCTAGATTGGTGCTTTTTCTGGATATGGTGTCTTATCTTTTAACACAATGACCTTCAGATGAGAAGAGTTTACCTACAAGCAAATAAAATTTCTGGGATTTGTATGATGCAGCCTTGGATACAAGCTCTTAATTTTTGCTCACAAACGTACATCTCACCAGCAAGATCACTGATGCTGAATTCAGTTTACAAGCTGCTTCTCCTGTATGTTAAGACATATCAGTTCTTACTCATATTGACTGGATAACAAGATCAAATCATTTTTTATTAAGACCTCAGCCATGCTGCTGGGAAAGGACTAACTGCACTGAAATCTGGAATCAAAGCCTTTGGAAAATGACTGAGAAAAGTTTGCTTTCAATATATATTGACATACAAAATTAATCAACGGCAGTGTCCTGTCCAGTACTTGTAAAGTAAACCAGTATTTGTACTAATCCTTTTTGTCATCTGTATAACATGACTTGTGTTGAAAATATATACATATTAGTATATATACTCAGAGATCAAATACATACTTAAGGAACAAATGCTGCAGTGAATGCATGTCTTGTACATACAAAGGAGCTTATTGACTTCGCTGATTTCTTTTTCTCCCACTTGAAAGGCTTGCTAACTTAGGTTACAGTAGGGACAAAGCAATAAACTTGAGTTTTAGTATGAGCTGATTTAGGATTCCATCACTGTTTCTTAAGGGCCAAAAATGGCCTTGACAACCTTTAGCAGAACTGCCAGATCAGTATATGAGCACGTAGAACATTGCTGGGCTCCAGTGGCCAGTGTGGCCAGTTGCCTGTGTCCCCAGAGTTGATGTGGCAAGAGCTCCAGCATCTGTGTGCAACAATAGAAAAGATTTAAGGTGTGCTTTACACACCCCTTGAAATAAGGCCTTCCAGTTCCTCCTCATGCAATGAATTCCTGATTGCTGTCTCACTTCCCCTTATTTTTTGTTTCAGACAAGCCACTTAAGACCATGAAGGTTTGGAGCCCAGGCTGGTGTGTCCAGGCTGAAGACCATGTGGAAAGATCCCCTGGAAGCATCACCGTCCAGGTATTTTGGGGTCTAGTTTGAAAATTATGGTGCCACAAAATGTCACTGTTTGTGGCTCTGGTTTAACAACCCAGTCAAGGTTGTCTCAGGAGCTCTGCGACAAACTGTTCCCACTGTTGTGCCAGCAGACCAGAAAGTGACACTGTCCCACCTACTGGGTGAGGTGAGGAAGAGCCTAAAATGGCAGTTGAGTGCATCATCAAGATTTCTGTGCTACAGGCAGTGATTTCTGCTACAACTGGCTCCATAAACAGATTTTTTGTAGCACACCAATTTATAAAGGGCTCTAGGGATTTAAAAATATATTGAAGTATATTAAACTGCATTCAGCAAGAAAAACAAGAAGTACTTCCTACGTGCAGAGAAGGGAACTAAAGTGACAGTAAGAATGCCAACTTTTACATTTAATTAATCTTATATTTCAGTCTGATACTAGATCCAATCTTAGTTTTAGTAATCTCCCTAGCATAACAATGTAGCAGCAAACAGATAATGGCCCACACTGCAAAAAGCATAACATAGGATCAAGAATAATTGCAATAACCCATATTTTTGTTGTGTTTCTAAAAGCTCAGCTGTATTTAAATGAGATTTATTGATAGGCTGATTATTTTTACAGTAGTTCATCTTTCTGATAATGAAAAGCAGTTTAGTTTTCTGATGACAATTTAATGACCACAGCTGGGCAAAAATTTACACATTTATATGCTACAGATTTTTGGCATCTAACTTGGCCATTACTAAAATTGATGGAGGATAAAAGAAATCCTGAGAATGCTTATTTATGGAGTTGTACATACTTCTATTGCAAATACTGTGCAAATACATTTCTGGGATGAACATCCTTTAGCTTTTTGCAAGTTCTGAGAAATCACTGCACTTCAGTAAAATTATATGAACACAAACTTCCTCTGATATGGGTAATTAGGGATAAAAAGGACAAGAGTACTCCTTCATGCTCAAATTTAACACAAAGACAAATAAGATAATGACATTTGAGGAGAACTGCTTAAAGCTTTATTGGTTTTTCTAATCTCTTAGCAGTGTTATGCTACAGGCCTGATAACATCATGATGTGGGTTGCCAGGTATTCCCTTAAACACAGATTTGCCTCCGAGTGTAAATACAGGCATTTAGTAATCTTTGCACTGTGTGGAAATACACAGATAGCACTACAATATGGATGTGAAGCAAGAGGAGGAGGATACCTGAGAAATATGAATAGGTATCAGGGAGAAAAAAACTCTTTGAATTCCCCTATAAATATCTTCTAAAGTCTGATTTTCAGAATAGGCAATTTCAGCATGTGAGGAGCAGTGCAATTTGTTTTCTGCATCTTAAAGGTTTCAGTTTTTTTGCTATTACTGATAGTTATCTTGGGTAATTCAGCATATGCTCCAGATCTCAAAGGTACTCTTTGACATAAATTCAGTCTGAAATAGATGACTGGTGCTTGATCTCTTCTGTGCACTAAAGAACACAGATATGCAAAGTACATTGTGTTATGCAATGCTAGATAAAATTATTTGCCCTCCTAATGGATTCCTTAATTGGGTCTTCTGAGCACTATGCTTTAACATCATTATTTGGTTAATGCTTACTATGTTTCATAATTTACTTTGCAGTAAATTAATAGCCTTCAGATGAGTGATCTAAAATGCTGTGACAGCTGCTCAACCGAAGGCAGTTGAACTAGGGTATTTTTTAATTCTCACAAGAATAGGGTCTCACCTAAGGGAAATGAAAAATGAACATAGAACATTAAAAACTCAGATGAAAATCAACAATTAAGAAACATCAGAATCAATCTGTCTATTTAAACCTGCTTTTCAATATATTTGTATTAGGATGTAGTTCCTGGTTCTGCTACTCTATGTTCTTGTTCTGCACAGGGTCTCAACCTCCACTGAAATAAATTTATTGAATATAAATGTGACAGAGAATTTTAAGTATGATACCCTTAAGGGAGTGTTTTACAAGTACTTAAGACAAAGCTGCTGATCAAGTGCTTGGTGCTGTACCTCGAACACAGAGATGCCACCCTATGGGTGCATGTGGTGACAGTGCTTAGGATCACGTGGTCGACAGTTAAATGGGAAGTGATGGTCAAGACTTTCAGTGTATGTGGCTCATCTCCAGATAAGCCAGCACCTTAAATCAGTATTATACTGTGATTGCCTGCCATCCAGGAGTTCCAGCTGAAAAAGAAGACAGTGCTGTGTGAATAATTTTTGAGTTATTGCAGCAATAGTTGCCCATATATTCTTATTACTAGATACTGACATGGAGTTCAGGTTTAACATGGCATTTAAAGTTTTGCAAAAAATCTCATGGCCAGAACTAATAACTAAGGGAAAACATTTGAGGACTCTACATTTTTAATAATAGTGTGATGCAAAATCAAATGCAAAAATAACAGACAAAACCCAATAGTTTGGACATTTTTTCCACTAGATTGCCTTCCTTTGCACGTTTCATTAGAACTTAAGAAACACCTGAAAATTCCTTCTTCAGCCACTCCATTGCTTCTCACGTTAACTGTAATCCTACCAGCTCTACATGGAAAGAACTAAGCTAGAAAATATTCTGTATCTCCTAGCTATAGTAAAAAGACCAAACAACTATGTAATAAAAAGAGCACAGTACAGTTTAAGAGGACAGCAGGTTTGCTGCAGTATAAAGTTTTGTTCACTTCTGAGGGAGTGAGAGAAATTCACTAATTTTGGAAAGGTACCAGGACATATCAGTCCAATTTCAGCTCAGTGAATTGTTGCCTTCTGCCTTTCCTCCTGTTCCCATGCAAGCTGCTATCAGCAAGCTGCGCTGCTGCTGAACTCTTCTCTGCAGGATTTGTATGGTGCACAGCTTTCTTCTTTAACATCTTCTGTAACTGAAGACAAGGCTTAGAAACTGTAGGGAGAAGTTACTGAAATCATCAAGTTTAGCATTAACATCTCTTCAGTACCTGCTAGTATTTCAGGTCACTGTAATAACTGCAGGTGCTTCTTTGAATGCCACAGAAACCCCAGGAGTCAGAGACATAGACCACTTGCCATTAACCTGCACTTAGTTCAGCCAGAAAATTCCTGAGCAAGGTGTTACATTTCCATCCTGTTTTACCCTGCTGCTATCCTTCATTCTATATGCCAGGGGAGCATCTGACTGTTGGAGATTAATTAGTAATTAAGAGTTGCTTCGGAAACACAAGTTCAGAGACAAAAGCAACCTAATCATGTTAGAAAATAGTTAGAAATATAAATTCCAGCCTCCTGACACTTTCTTTTGAGCAGGAAATTCAAATAGCTTTATTTTGACCACACCAAATGGACCCCACTAACTAGGTGTAATAAACAAATGGGAGATATTTAAGCTGACATTTGAGCACTGTCAAAGCCTTCTAAGCTTGTTCTGAGTAGATTAGTAGATAAGTGCTAACCTTCCTATTCTGGGATATGTTCCAAGGCAAGCATGAGGACTGATGATTTCATTTAACTCCAAAGTAGTCAACACTGAATACTTAAAAATGCAAATAATTTGATTAATTCTTATGATACAATACCAGTGGACAGTGGTGGTGCTGGGATAAAAAAAAGAAACAAACCTCTCTGCTCAGCACTATATCTGAGTGCAAAAACTACATTTCCTCTACCATTTAATCAGTGTGTGAAACTGATTCCCAAAAACATATAGTGGACCTCATCTAATCGGATCCCAGAAAAACTGACTTAATATTTTTTTTTCTTTTTTTTTTTTTTTTTAACCAACGGGTATCATTAGAGGTTTCACAGACTCCACAGTGTATTTGCAGACCTTAAAAAGATAGCCGCAAATAAATTCCAAGCCACCTCCCTTTATTCTAGCAGTATTTTCAACTCTGCAAGTATTCTGGTATGTTGTTGGGAGAAGCTTGCCAATTATTGCTACTCATTCAGCTTTGTCGTATCTGTCAATGATAACAAGTCCATAGAGCTGCTTTCAAAATAGTCCTTAAATATTTGCCCAAATGCATCCTCATCCAGCAAAATACATGCCCAAGTCTCTACTATGTTCAGTGATTAGGACTTCAATCCAATTCCAGCACTTGACGTTGCAGAGGAGAATCCCTCTAATATGATTACCTTGTGGGACATCAATCTAGGGAAATCTCGAAAACAGAGCTTATAAAAAAAAGAATGCTAGTTCTTGGCTCTCAGGACTGTAAACGTCTAAATTCTGTCACCCAATTCTGTGTGACTGTGAAAGAATAAAAGCAAGCTTTATCTTCAGCACTAAAACAACATTCCTAAGCCTGTTACACAGGCAATGCTAGAAATGTTTTCAGGTTTTATCCTCACCTGTACTAAAGCCAGATCCACAAAAAAGCTTAACTACTTTAAGTGGAGGTTAGTAAAAAACATCGAAAAAGGTAATTAATTAAACCATGAGTATCTCATTAGATCCCTAAAACTTCAGGAGGCACCCAAGCTTTTTGCCAAGAAAGTTTCATGCTGGAACTTTTAGAAGCTCTGCAGGCTTTGCAACTCTGTATTTACATTCCCTTTCCTTAGAAATGAGAGCTGTCTGTCACTTATGTATGGTTTTGCACATTCAGCAGCACACTGGTAAAACAACGTTTGCATATGTAACATACAGCAGCCAGAGCCATTTGCATTTGAAAGAAAGAAGGAAAATTTCCGTAGCAAAGCACTTCTTCCACCTCTGCTTTACCAGCAAAGAGTAAGCCAGTTGTCTGTAACCAAGGACACAAAGCCAAAGATGCGGTTTGTGCTGTGAATCCAATTTAGATTCTTTTCTGAGGAAAGATCTTCAGCCTGGGATCGCCAGGATTTCCAGTATACCATCTCTTTGGCTCCTCCTTCTGTGTGGTTTAGACATACTTCCCACTCTGTAGGCGAACTGTGAATCCCATTCCTACCTGCCTGACTGCGGGTCCTGTACAGAGAGGATGAAGTGAGTGACAAAAATCTGAACTTAGTGCTAGAAGCTGGACATTTTAAAATTAAATGCTGACTTCGCTCAAGTCTTTGTGGACCCAGGCATAAGGTATTTTTTTGTGTCCCCTTGGCAGTATTTAAGAGATTTTGATTACAAAGATTCAGGATCTTCACATTTAGAAGTGCTAATTAATAGTCACATTTGAATGCACCTGTTAAAAAGCATTTTAGTTTTTTGTGATGTATAAAAAAAAATGTATGCAATATAACAAATTTATGACTTACCTAAAAGGTTTTTACTATTTGTTGCCTGTGAAAAAAATTGTTTCCTAGCTGACAAGTCACATTTTCCAGTTCCAGAGTGATATCTGTTCTCAGTATAGTAGTTTAATAAGGTAAATGTGATTCTGAGGCCCTTGGTTCTGCCCAGCACATAAACACACAGCACACAAACATCTTCCTGTTTGTTCCTGACACAGCACAGAGCATCATCACCTTTTAAAAGCCTGGCATGACTTATTTCAGCAAAGTCAGACTTCTACAAGGACTTGAAAACATCATAGAAATCTGGTGCCTGAATAGTATCAGCCTTATTACTCCACATCTCTGTGAAATGGGGAATGTGGCTCACCTTATGCTGGTAGAGAGCTGGGAACCTGATGTGCCAGGAGCTAGAGGTGACCCACTCAATACAGCTGAAGGGGCGCAGGTATCAATGAATTTAATGCTAGAGCAGACACCTGCATTAGATCACCCGAGAAGCTCTCTAGCCCCGGCTGCCTGTATTGACCATGCCTCGGTGAGCTGTAATGACACCTCACCCACAGCTCCTAATGAGCCGCTTGCCTGGTGGACTCCACAAATTAGGATGAGCCTCGAGGGCCACAGTTTTCCAAAGCGTTAGGATTCAGGCTCACGTAGGGCAACTACCAATTTCCAGTTTAAATCATATCGAATCACACCATCGTTAGGGTTGGAAGGGACCTCTGGAGATCCTCCAGTCCAGCCCCCCGGCCAAGGCAGGGTCACCTGGCGCGTGTGACACAGGAACGGGTCCGGGTGGGTTTGGAACGTCCCCAGAGAGGCACACTGCCTGGCTACCCTGTCCAGCGCTCTGACACGCTCGGCGTAGAGGAGTTATTGCTATTTACGCACACAGAGGTAATTACAGACAACACATGCAAGACCGAACCTCCCTCCGGCGCTCCCCGGCCCCTCCCGGCGGGCCCGGCAGGGGGCGCCGCGCTCCCTTCAGGCGGCGGCGTTTGGCCCATCGCGGCCACCTTAGCGCTCCGCAGCGCGGCCCCGGCCCGGCCCGGCCTGGCCTCGGGGGCGCTGCCCGGCCTCGGGGGCGCTGCCCGGCCTCG
>VXAU01005926.1:661950-841220 GCA_013399695.1 Formicarius rufipectus
TGTGTCTCTGTGTGTGTATGTGTCTCTGTGTGTGTATGTGTCTCTGTGTGTGTATGTGTCTGTGTGTGTGTGTGTGTCTGTGTGTGTGTGTGTCTATGTGTGTGTGTGTCTGTGTGTCTGCCTGTCTGTGTGTGTGTGTGTCTGTGTGTCTGCGTGTGCATGTGTGTATGCATCTCCGTACATCGGTACAGACCTACGTGCCAGCCATATGTGTTAGAAAATGCAAACCCCCCTTTTCTTGTTGTGAAAATAAACTTAGTCTATAAAACCTGTTTATTGATGAGGCAGCCATAAGGACGAGTGTGTTCCCAGATCTGTTTAGCTTTAGTTGTACATGCAGCTGCATATGTAAATACTGTGATGTCCCGATGACACCCGAACTGACTTCACAGGCACTGGGGGTCGATTCTGGGCTTGTTTACAGGACAAAACATCTGCAGCATCTGGAAGTGGCACTGAGGAGCTGGCCTGGCCGTGCTGTGTACTTTGGCACTACAGTCCCAAGACCAGGAGGGGACAAAGGATAAGTCAAAACTTTGCTGACTAACTGCGTGCTTCATGCAAAGTGGGTGGGAGTGTCAGTCTGCTGGAGGGTTGGACGGCTCTGCAGAGGGATCTGGGCAGGCTGGATCGATGGGCTGAAGCCAAAGGTACGAGGTTCAATAAGGCGAAGTGCCGGGTCCTGTCCTTGAGTCTTAACAACGCCATGGCTGGAAAGCTGCCTGGTGGAAAAGGATCTGGGGGTGCTGGTCGACAGCCACTGAACATGAGCCAGCAGCGTGCCTGGGTGACCAAGAGGTTCTCTGGGATCCTGATTTGTATCAGAAATAGTGTGGCTAGAAAGACCAGGTCAGTGATTGTTCCCCTGTACTCGGCACCAGTGAGGCCAGACCTTGAGTGCTGCATCCAGTTTTGAGCCCCCTCGGTTCAGAAAGGACGTTGAGGTGCTGGAAGTGAGTCCAGAGAAGGGCAGCAAAGCTGGTGAAGGAACTGGACCACAAGTCCTGTGAGGGAGCTGTTGTTTAACATGGAGAAAAGAAGCCCAAGGAGAGACCTTATCACTCTACAACTACCTGAAAGGAGGAAGGTGGGAGTTGGCCTCTTCTCCTAGGCAGTTAGAGTCAGCACAATAGAATAATAACCTCAAGCTGTCCAGGGGAGGTTTAGGTTGGACATTAGAAAGAATTCCTTCACAGAAAGGGTTTTTAAACATTGTAATCAGCTGCCTGGGGAGGAGTTGGAGTCACGATCTGTCCTTGGAGGTGTTTAAGGAAGGACTGGATGTGTCACTGAGTGACACGATGATTGGCATGGTGGTGTTTGGTCATAGGTTAGACTTCATAGGTCCTTTTCAACCTAATTGATTATGTGATCCTTTAAAACACAAATCTGAGTGTGAAATCCTCCTGACCAGAGGGGGAATAATTCTGGCATTTAAGGAGGAGTATTAGTTGTAGCTGTATTCTCTATGAGGGATGCAAAGAAAGGAGGAGTACTTTTCAGATGGATTTTGTAACACTATACGTGATTCACAGCTCCTGATTTTTTATCCCACTCTCCTAACAGGAATATTTTGATGTCATATGTCTCTATATCATTCAGTGAGAAAGAAGGTGTGGGGAAAAGTATCCTTGTTTAGCTGAATGGTTGAAAAGTCATGGTCAGTATTGAAAAGTTTTTCCAAGATCGGTCCATGAGAAAGACGAGTGGAAACTTCTTGTCATGAGAAACATATTTGTGCTAGAGAAAGAAACCTAGACAAGATGTAGTTCAGCAAAAGTAGGTCGTAGAATTATAAAATGTCCTGAACTGGAAGAGACTCATGACGTTCATCCAGTCCAACTCCTGGTCCTGCACAGGACACCCCAAGAATCACACCATGTGCCTGAGAGCATTGTCCAAACACTCCTTGAGCGCTGTCAGGCTTGGTGCTATGATCACTTTCCTAGGGAGCCTGTTCCAGGGCCCAACCACCTCCTGGGTGAAGAGCTATTTTCTGATATCTGCCCTAAACCTCCCCTGACACAACTTCAGGCCAAATGTAATTTTTTTCTTTTGTCCTCAAAAACTGATGTACCATACATTCTTACTGACCTCACCTGTTGACCTAAAGTGGTTTTTCACAGTGAGATTTGGCTGGTACAGATGCACAATCTCCAGAAGAGGCATGGATTTAGGTGGCAGTGACATGTTCACCTTCTGTGGCAGTGTAAGTGTCCCTGTCCCCTCAGACTTGTTTCTGCCTGTGTAGCAGAAGTGTCTGCTGCAGTAGCAGTATGTAGGATTCAGTCATGATATGCAGAATCTGATGGTTTGGATAATTAATGAATTGTTGACTGATGTTGCACCAGGGAACTATATATGTGTATGCTGCCCCTGGGTCTTGGAAGCAGGAACTTCTGGCAGAAGGGCAGTGTTGGAGGATAATGGGACCTATATCACTTACCCTAGGTAAAATAAGTGGACACCTGGTTCAACAGCAATAAGGATGATCATGCCAGGTCAGTCTGAAGATTCCTAGTGTGCCATCTCTGACAGACCTCTTAACATCTCTAATGTTTGGTTGAAGCCATGCCACAATACCATGTGGTAAAATTTGGTAATACTATGCTCTTTTAGCTTTGTGTATCTTAGGTAACTTTAGAAAGTGACCCACTTGTTGATTATATTTCTAGTAGATTAAGGGCTTTAGTGTCTTCCGGCATAGATGCGATGGTAAAAATGTCAGAGGTTACTGTAATCTTGTCTCGTTTTCACCATTGCCTTGTTTTCACTCCTTTATGCAGAGTTCTCTTTAGCAATTGGAAAACAAGCAACAAATGACCCCAAAGCTCTACTCCGGTTTGGTAATGCGATCCTTACTGGGCTTCTTACGCAAAGTGTTTTAACAAGACTGCCAGAGACACCCTCGTCTGTAGTTTTCTAGAAGCCAGTCTGAGTTTGGCCTACTCACCTTTTTGATATTGAATCTTCTTACCAAAATATAAATAGTGATTCAACTCATTTGAAGTATATTGGTTCTTTGTAAGTTCTTCTTGTTAGTTAATTCTTGAAATTGCATTTAATACTTGTCTGAAAGTGATAGGAGAATAAACAGTGGCAGAAGCTGCAGGTGGTTACATCTGGTAACTAATCTAATGTAAGGTGATAGACCCTTGAATGAGGATATTATTGTCCATGTGCTTTGAATTCTTTGGATTTTATTTCTTTAGCTAATTTTAGAACAAAACAAAATAAGTTACAGTGGACTATATAATTCCAGGAGACTGTGAAAACAATATAATGAATTTATTAGTCTCCATTTAAAGGAGAGAAATAACTCAAGAATCCTTGTATTGTATTTGATGCAGTACATAGATCAAATTCATAATTGATGCTCTACAAAACTAATCTCCTATTGATTGATATTTCATTAGTCCCTTTTCCCCTTCTTGCATCCTGTTTTCTCAGTGTTTCTAGGCTGTCTCTCTCATTTCTTAATGTTTTGATGTAAATAAAACATCTTTTTAACTATAGAGAGATGGACATAACTAGGCTGTTTTGAAGCTATTTGCTAAAAATTCATTTTAAACTGGTCTTTGACTCTCATAGTGAAAAATAATTTAAGTAGATTATCAAATTTTGGGCCTTTTTCATTCCTCTTGCCATAAAAATTTATGAAACTTTGATTGACACTGTAGTCTATTCTGTCTTTTACCCAGACGTGGTAACTGTATGTGCTCAAGAGAAGATAACTCATAAATAAAAAGCCTGTGTGCTTGTTAAAATGACATTATTATTTAATACTCCAAATATTCAATATGACAGAATGTGGCAGAAGAGATGACTGAACTTTGGTAGTCCGATGCCCCTTAGCAGTGTACTGATGTACTGTTTCTAGGAAACATGGGAGGAAGACACTAGCTTCCTTTTAGCACCATTTGTTTATAACATTTACTTGGGAAAATCTTTGACTGCACATATGGAAAAATTCTTGAGTAAATTAAAAACTTGAGTATTTTGATTTCATCAATAAAAGCGGAACAACTAACTATCTCTTTGTGCAGATTACTGTGTAGCTACAAATTAAAAGGTGGCCCTGAAATACTATACTGACTTAACAGAGTAAGTTTAGATCACCTGAGGTTTTCCTGGGTCCACTTAGCTACTGTATCTGTTCCGATTGTTACTGTTCTTTATTCGGCATAAAGTTGTTCTTGCATTATTTAGTCAGTTCACAAAACAGTCTTAAAAAACAACATCTAGACTTAGCTGTGGATAGGCCCTATGTTGAAAAAACAGTATTTTACATAGTTATTAGCAAGTACAAACTCTTTCTGTATTCATTCTCTCGAGCTCACTTCCTGGATTGTCTGTAGTGTGGGTGCCAGCACATGCTACCCTATTACACATGTCTACACAAAGAAGTTAATTCCATGTCATGATGCCATAGTGCAGTGAGGTGAATGATACGATCTTCATCCAAGGAATGCTCAGAACCTGTGAGTTCTTTAGCAGAGGTTCAGCTTCCTCATAAGACTATTTCTATTGAAGTTAGACTTTCTAGTAAATAATGCTTGAATAGCTGGGCCTGTGCAGTGAAGTCCCTGACCTTGTCCATGTGTTGTTTAAGGAGGTGTCTCATGACTTTGAGTACCGCGGATAAGGTGAATTCTTACATAAAGTATTTCTCTAGTATTTCTTATCCTAGTTTAAGAGTTTCCTGATATAAATCCTGTGTCCTACATCTCCTGTTTGATACTGCTGTAGAAGTATGCATAGGCACAGGGGTTCTTGAAAAATGGTATAAGAAACATACATAAAAGCAAACCATTCCAACAAACAAACAGTCCAACCCCAGCTGCACATGAGCCAGTTCAGACAAGTAGGCCTATTGCTGGGAATGATACGCTGAATGGCAGGGAGTCAGACTTGAGGTAGTAGTAGGAGACACAGCACAGGCAGACCTGAACAACTTAGCAAAACACTAACTCAGTTGAGTTGACCTGTCACCATGTATGTTCAAGGAAGCATGTTGCCAGCACCTGGCTTTAAGGAAGGGCTTGAGAGATGCGCTGTGATGCAGGACCCAGACCGATTTCTTGTGTTGTAGTCTGCCAACAGCTTCGATCCCATGAAGAGTGCTGCTGAAACATTTCAGCAGTTCTGCAAAGGCTAGCATGAGTGTGTGAAGAGTGACACTGGGCTGCCTGTTTGATTTACTGTAGTGCTGCTTAGTTTGCCAGCATGCTGCGTCCCAGTAGCCAAGTGTGATAACAGGAAGGCCTTACCAGCAACTTACCCAATTAGGGCAACACCAAACCTTTCTGCAGATGTTGTAATCCCCTCTCAATATTTGTCATGCTATGTACATACTGCACAGGAGTGTAGTAGGAAAGCCTGTTAGAGTTAGTCTTTATTAAAGTGAAATTTGAGTCCATGTCCAAAGCATATCAACTTATTACCTCTGCAAAATATTTGACTACTTTGCTGACTACACACAAGCTACTCCTTGTAGTAGTAGGGAGTAGAGTCCTTTGCACTTACATGCACGCATTTTTGCTAATGCAACCTAGACTTTTACCTCTCTGTGAACCTTATAGTATAGTGCTAGCAATTTGTTAAAAACCCCAAGGCAAGCAGGGAACTCTGTGTTACTCTGCTTACATAACTGGCAAGACTGAACTCTCTCGGGCAGAGGTGTTGGCAGAATTAAAAAGCTATGTAAATTGATGCCTTTGCTATGACTGAAGGAAATATGAAGCATGTATTGAATATATTAGGCTTCTGTGCATAACAGTATTACACAGTACAGTACTGTATGGGAAATTGAGTTAGCTCGTACATCAGCGTGCCACAGTGCACCCTGGTTAGCCTGAGTCCCAGGAGCAGCATAGCCACATCAGTACAATTAGCCATTGCATTGAATGCCACGAAAATGCGGCTGTTCTGCTGCTGCAGAGCTAGCTCATTTCACACTGGTGTGGGGATGTCCACATGCTCGTGTAGTGTAGCCACACCTGACACTTCTGACAGTGTATATGAAAAGAAGTATGGCAATATGCCCTTTGGTTGGAAGGAACCTCAGGAAGGTGAGTGTTCTTGTTAACTTCTACCTATTCAGTTTCTATTTCAAGTGTTGCTTTTAGAAACAAAGTGGGGGTTTTTTGTTTGTTTGTTTGGTTGGTGGTTTTCTTTTCTTTTTTTTATCTCCTAATGTTTTTACAGTTTGTGACCTAGGCTGAGCCCAACAGTTTTCTAAATTGTAAATGTATGGGATACCCAATTTGATTACAGTCTTACCTATGCCTTTTAAAAATAAGTTTAAAGCATGATTGCTCTTGGCTTCTTTATTGACTTTCTTAGACTAATGGTATTCTCCTCTCAACTTCTGCATTAAGTTTATAAGTGTTTGATGAAAACTGTTCCTGCAGTGATGCTCTTACTGTGTTCACTTCCAATGAAATGTTTGGTGAACCTAGTGTAGGTTCTTGGACAAGTCTTGGAATGCAATAAATTAATGATGGCTTAATGCAGGAGAAACAACCAACTGAAGTGCAGATTCTGTCAGTGCATTTGGGAAGTACTGTGCATTCAGATGTGCATCAGTTACGGTTTAAAAGACTCGCAGATCTTGTATATCAGCATTAAAAAATTGTTTGTATATTTTTTTTGCCATGGCAGTAGCTCCTAACAGTTAATTGTCTGTATGAAAGCGGTGTCTACCTTATAGCAGCTGGGTTTGGCATGACGGTAGTGGAAAAAGCTGTTATACAGCATGTTTCAGCTGCAGCTGTGGTGTAAGCTCAGTAGGGTCCCCACAGAAATTGTCCTGAGCTAATTTGAGCTTCTGTAGCCTCTGCTCATCAGCTGGTGTAGGCAATCGGGTCCTCTCCCAAGTCAACACTTCCGTCTCAATCCTGGAATAGCAGTCTGGGGAGTGAAGTTGTCCTCCCAGAAGCCATTCTGAAACAGTAGACTGGTCTGTCTGCCTGCCTGTTTTGTCGTGCCCATCTGCTGTATCTCTTCACATGTGAGTAGTGAATAGGCAGAGAACAGGAAGTATTTTCAAAAGTTGTAGCTGTTGCTTATTCATGCCATGGTGACTTCTGAAGCTGCAACTACATGAGCAGTTGTGCCATAATCTTCATCTGTGACAGAGAGACACATGTATCCTTATCTCTGTGTTCTGAAAGTGGTACTGGCAGCTAGAAGAGCAGTAGGTTGTGGAAGAAGAGGATTTGTGGGCTTTGTAATGAGCACAGGGCTGGAATGTGGAGACATTAAAGAGTTGGTTTTCATATTTATGTCACATTTGGGGTCAGCTTCACATTGTGCAGTGGTAACATGAAAGTTGGAACACTTGCCTGTGAGATTATGAGGACAGTTTTGGGGGGAGACTTCACTGCAAAGATCAGTAGTGAAGGCTAGTTCCTTGCTCTTCATCATAGTGTGGGCGTGTTCTGCTGGTTGTTAAAAAATTTCCCTGTGCACTTAGATGTGAGCTCAGTAGATGTATTGCAGCACCAGTGTTATTACTGCCTGCTGTTTGAAAGAATTGCCTCTTTAGGATTGCAGATTTATACCAAGACCTTTGAAGACAGTATTTGATATACTGTAACTTTCAGGGTGAAAATGAGAGTTTTTTTCTTTCATTCTACTTTCCTTATGGGGTGTTGAGTCACTGTGCTTTTATCCCTCTTGTGCATGTTTGCATAGGTGCTGCCAGCAGACACTGGTGCCCTGCTAGATTGGTGGTACAGGTTTCCATCTTGCACTTGGTTGCATACCCATTGGGCTAGAGTTTTGCTTTCTAAATTCCAAATTACCTTTGCATTCTAAGTAAGAAATTTGACATGAATATCAGAATGCCTGATTGTGCACTACCTGGGACTGAGTCCCACAGTAGTGGGAATGTTTCTCCTTCCCTGTGGCCTCACAGCAGTCCTTAATTAGGATCTATATGATGTGGAGGGATAAAGCAGACTGCTACATTGTGCAGTGAAACACTGGGAAAAAGCATTTCAAAAGTTGCCTTATTATTTTTCTCAAGTTCACTAGACAAGAATAAACTTGTCAACCACGATGACATTATGAGAAGCGTGAGAGTAGAAGTTTCCGTTACTCATGTGATGCTCCATGTGGGTGACTGTCACATTCATGGGTTAGTTATTTCTGTGGGCTTTCACTTGCTGACATGTGTAATAATTAGTACTTTTCCTCTATACCAAGGTTTAAAGTGTCTAAGCTGAAATCTAAAAGGAGGGCTCTTAATAAAAATGTGTGTTCACGCTTTTGGGATAAACAGATAAGGTTGGTTATTTCTGAATGCATTCAAATTAGGAATTAACTTGATAGGATAAAGCATTTCAAGTATGTGTTACCTGTAATGTCAAAATTATGAAAATTGCAGTAAAATCTAAATTTTAAACCTATATAGAAATATATAGCCATGACAGGGATATCTAGAGGTATTGTTGTCATGTTTTTTGTGGTAATGTGTTCCTTGTGTGAAAAGTATTATGGAATTAAGGAGTTCTTGTAAAAATTTTTTGAAAGTCATGAAATACTTGCATCTGATAGTAAAATAAACACTTTCATCAAACTTTGCTTCGAAAATGTTTACTGTTGTGACTACCGCAGTTCCTCTGTTTTAGAATGTACTTTCAAATATCAAAAATTTGTATTCTGATTATGAAACTGACCTTTTCACATCAAGAAATGTTAATTTAACTAAGTTAACTAAAGGAGCATTGTCTGAGATTTCAAGTGAACATGTGTGAACATTGTCTGCACAGTAACTTTCGGGCAGCTTTAGCTTCTTTTTTACCCCAGTTTTCTACAGTACTCTGATGGCTTCAAACTGTTTTGAAATGTCTAATAAAGTCAGAGAAATGAATAATTTTTAAATGGATGTGAAAAGACTATAGCTCTTATTTTTGGAGAGAAAAAAAAATCCAAAGAAAGATGTTAAATTGAAAGGTGGACAGTTTTCTTGCATTAAAAAAAAAAAAAAGTCAGCCTGGCTTTCTGCCCTAACATATCTCACACAATCATAAGAGTAGAGCTTATGGTTAGCATAGTAACATCAGCCTGTCCATGTCATCCAAGTTACTGCCTACTTTCTCTCAAAGGATAGTTAGTTCTTCACGACATTAATTTCTTAAATGGAGAAAGGAAAACATGTTTTTAAATAATGAACTCAAAAGGTACATTTGTGGACCGAAACAAGAGTTTTAAGTACCAGTTTTCTTTATGATGCACATAGAGATGTTTGCTTTGCATGGTGAACAGCAGAAGACTGCAGACTTCAAGGGGGTGTGAGCTGAGAGCAGCTGACAGTGCCCATCGGAGTTGTTTTTGATGACATCAGTTAATACTTGGATGAGGATCATACCCAAATTACGTAGTAAGAACCATATTTTCAATGACCATGGGATTGTACCATAATTAAAATCTTGGCTTTGGTGCCTCTTACCATCTTCCTTTTCTAGCAGCTCACTATTCTAGTGTGCAGCAGGTGTTAATGGAATCATTCATGATAGTCAGTTTAATCTGGACAGGTAATAAATGTGTCTTAAATTATGTTGTTTCATGCAGTTTTGTCTTCCTGTGCTCCTGCTCTTTACTTCCCATTGGTACTTTTAAAGTAATCTCATCATTCCTTTTGTTATCTAAGAAATACAACAACAGAACTGTGGACTTCATAATACTCTGGGAAAAAGAGTTGCCTGGAAATGAGTGGATTCTGTGCTATAGCTGAGGTGTTTGGAAAGAAAGTAAATGTGAGTCAGTTTGCATGTGTGAAAAGGAGAAAAGCCATAGAATAAAAAATATTTTGGCGTCTCTGTATTGGCTTGAATTTTTGGACAAGAGTTTGTGTTTTATTGCATCAGCTGTACCAACAGGTTAGAATGAATTTCTGGATATTTGTTGGCAGTTTTTAGAAAATGTGTATTGCAAATTTCTCTGTTCTCTGCTTGCTTTCTTCTGAATGTCCTTTCTGAATGTCATGCTCCTAGAGGAAAAGAAGTTCTGATTTCACGAACATCCTGATTCTGTTAATTCCTTATGAATAATTGTAATGATTGAATGAAAGGAATTTGAATGTTATGTAAATTGACTTAGATATGTTTCCTTGAATGGTGGATCCGAGTGTGGTGGAGAGAAAATTAGTTTGTTCAGGACATTTATTCAGGTGGTTCTTGCTTCTCAGCCTGTAAGAAAAAGCTAATCTTAATCCGTAATGCAAAGGAAACAAGTATTTGTTTTAACTAGATGTGCATGTGTATTTTTATAGAGAAAAGGAGTGATTATTTCCTGAAATGTGATTAGGACTTAGGAGGGCAGCACAGGAGGAAATGACCTCTATAGGTGCAGAGAAGTTAGGTTTAATCATAGCCAAACAATTAATTTCATGAGATAGTGTTGGAAACAAGATGTAGCTCATTAATATCTCAAAAGACTTCCTTTGGTTAGTATGTTCTCTATATCTGTTTGCACGTTGTTGAGAAGTTGGGAAGTTGTTGAGCTAAAAAATCAAGGTAGTCTCAGTATTACTATGTTTTTCAGTCACCTGTTTAAATGTGCCGCTTTTCAAATGTGAGAGTTTTCTCTAAAATGGCTTTATTTGTTTGTTTGGTCTTTTGTCTTTAAGATAAAGCGCCTTTGTCAAAGAGTTTGTTACTAGTCCTAAGTGCCATCTCGATTCTATTGACTCTGCTCTTCCCACATTATCAGAAGTTCTTTGCATATAACCTACAAGCTATAAAAGAGGATTTTCAGGTAAGAGTTGGTTCATTTTGTGTGAAAAGAGACCGCAAACTGTGATCTTCTATGCAATTTCCCCCCCCTTCCCCTCCAGTCTGGTTCTCTGGTTCTTTCCTTTTGTTCACTGTTGCAGACCATCTTGTTCTTACCTTTTTTTTTTTGTCACCCCTGTGTACCGCTTTTTAGAAAACATGGCAAAAACTGATCTGAAAGAATCAACATTGCTTTTCACTTCTGTGTTGTGTCTGGGAAATGATTTGGTTTGTGTGATTTTTATTTTTTCATTTCAGGCACTGTCATTTGGAAACTTTCTGTGAGTGATGTGTGATTTAACCCCTAAGTCTTTTGATATGAATGTTAGTATCTTGTTGTGCTTAATTTTTGAGACTGAAGAGGGCTATTGTGATTGGGCTTTCTGATGATATATGATTTATTTTAACTTTCATTCTGTAACTTCTGCTATAGTTAGTTGTGGAAAACTAAATTTTGCCTGTTGTATAGAACTGCTGCTTCTAATTTGAGGATTCCAAGTGATGAAGTTTGTCATGCTTCTCAGTAACTGACTGAATTGGTTAATTTCTTAGTAGGCATTTCTTACTCATTCCTATTTCAAACTAAGATACTCTACCTTTTGAGTATTGTATCTTGTCAGGTTTTATTTTAAACTTAACTAAGAGTCCTGTGGCTTTAATTGTTGAAAAAATGCACTTAGAAGTGGAAAATTCTGTGAGGATTTGTTTTGGGTGTTCTATTTTAATTTTTGGAAGAGGCAAACTGTTGCTCATAAGAGAAGGGTCAACAAATGCCTCTGTGTTTATCTTACTATGGAGATTTTATAGTTGCATCAAAAAAAGGTATGTAATCAAATTAATGAGTTGAGAATGCCAACTGTAGCCTATAAACTTTAAAAAATTGTTAGACCTAGCTAGTGATACCCTCTACCATTGCACTCTCTGTGATCTTTCTTGTCAAGAACAAGAACTTTATTGTAGTAACGCAGATTACAAATCTACAGGAGAACTACTCTTATTTTCCAAATGTCTTGCTAATGCTGTGCAGCAAAAATTAATAAATTATGTCTGCCTTTTAAAAATGTTACACCAAGTGTTTGGGGAGGAGGTTGAAAAAATCTGAGAAACTATTCAAGTTTTAAATGGAAAATGAGTTTGGGATTCGCTTGTTTATTTGTTTGTTTTTCTGGTTGTCTTTAGAGGAGTCATCTCTTTCCATTTGTTTGATCTGCTGAAAAACAGTAGTAGCTGTGTTTTATTCAAACCATTTTTACTGTGTTTTAAACGTAAACATTTGCAAGTATCTGTAAAACATACAATACTTTTATTGTGGTGCTTTGGGGAATTTGTGGGTTTGAATTTTTTCTTTCATGAGACTGTTGTTTCATTTATTGCCATAGCCTTCCCAGTAAGGTATATACTATCTCATTGTGTACCTTTATGATCAGGGAGAGCAGATTGTTTTACTCCTGTCTGATTTTAATATTCAAGTGAGAACTCTTAAAAGAAAATTTGTTTAGAATAATTTCAGCTGCAAGGATGAGTTTAATAGAAAGATTTGTTTTTCAGGGCCTGAACAGACATTTTGGATGTTGGATTTTGACACTTAAAGCTGGTAGAGAGCACAGGAAATAAAGCGAGTAGTTGAAGAAGAGTACATTTAATTTGGAAGTCTAAAAGTACTGTCCAAGGTGAAAAGATCTTTGTCTCCATGCAGAGGACCCTCAAGAGCAGTGAAGATGCTGCATGTAAAATGAGGATCTTCATTACATTAGCTCTATGTATTTTTTAATTCAGCTAAAGCGAAGAGCACTAAGGCTAAAAGCCTTTCATGGTCTGGTTAAGGACTGTTCGGTTAATGCACACCATGAAATACTCAGCTCCAGGGTCACAGCCCTGCTAGTTTGAACTTCAAGAGGGATGCTACTGCAGGCTAGGTTTTAACATTAGGCATATTGACATGGGGCAGCTGGAATGGTGAGGTCCCACTTCTTTCTTCTTGTTCAGTCCTTGGGTATGCTGGGAAAGTTCGAGGTAGAAGCATTGGCTGAGACCTGAAGATCTTGAGTCATGTAAGGGAGGTAAGAATGCTGAGCTGGAAACTAGCAAGAGAGATTAAGAGCATCAAGCAAAGTTTCTGTAATAAGGATCTGGCAGTGTAATTGTGAGACTTTCTCTAGCAACTTTGAATCAGTCATGGCAGTTGGAGGAGGTACACTGACCAGAGAAAGGCAAACATCACACTCATCTTTGGGGAGGGCAGAAAGGAAGATCCAGTTAACATCAGCCTCTCAGCCTTACCTTAGTCCCTGGGAAGGTTGTGGAGAAAATCTTTTTAGAAACAATTTCTCAAGATGTGCAGAACACAGAGGTGACTGGGAGCAGCCAAGGTGAAGTGGAGAGATCCTATGGGTCGTGATTGGTTGCACAGCTGGTGTTGGCAACAAGGGTTTGGGTTTTGTGCCCATGGGACCCCTTGCAGATTGAAGACTACCTAGAAGAAATGGGATCCAACTCACCAAGTGGGACAAAGGCATCTTTGCTAACAGGCCAGCCTGGTGAGGAGAAGCCAGGAACAACATAGGAGGGAGATGACAAACCTCAAGGACAGACCTTGACATACTGCAGAGAGTCCAGTGTAGGGCCACCAGTCTGGTCAGGTGTATGAGTAGAGGCTGAGAGAGCTGGGCTTGTTCAGCCTGGAGAAGAGGATGCTTAGGGTAGATCTTTTCAGTGTGTGTAAGTACCTGATGTGAGGGAGCCAGGCCCAGTGAAAGGACCAGAGGCAATGGGCATGAATTGAAATACAAGAAATTCTAATTAAAGAAAAAGGTTTTTTACTGTTAAACTGATGGAACAGAGGCACAGTTTTCCCAGTCCAAACCAGTCTGGACACATTCAAGTTAATGTCCTTTAACTGACTTTATTTTGAGTGAGAATGGCAGACTAGATGATCTGCAGAGGTTCTTTCCTAGCCTCAACCATTCTATGAAAGCATACCTGACCAAATGGTTGCACTCCACGGTGAAGCAAGTGGTGCTGCAGGAAAGGAGAGTCAGTGGATTTTGCACACCTTGACTTTAGCAGGCCCTTTAACCTGGTCTCCCATTGTGTCCTTGAAGCCAAATTGGTGAGTTATGTACTGAATAATGGGACAGGAAGATAGGTGGAAAGTTGGCTGGACTTTCAGTGGAGTTATGGTCATTAATGCAAAATCTTCACTTGGCATGTATTAATTAGGGGAGGGCCCCTTGGAGATTAGTGCTGGAACCAGTACTATTGAATGTATTGATTAGTTACTTGGATGATGGGATGGAATGCCCTTTGAGCACGTTTGTGCTTAAAGTTTGTATGATCCAAAATTGGTCATGGGAATGGTCCAATATGTTGGAAGGCAGGGCTGGTATTCAGAGATACCTTGGCAAGCCCGAGAAATGGGATGACAGGAATTTCAAGAACTGGAAAGTCATGCTTCTGGGATGGAATAAACCCCAGGCTGCAACAGTGCAGGCTAGGAGGAGCAAGTGCTTGAGAATTAGCTCTGCAGAGAAGGACCTGTGGATCTTGGTGAACAAGAGGAGCCAAGGACAACCATTTCCTGGGCTATATTAGTAAGAGTGTGGCAAGTAGGTGGAAGCAAGTGTCCCTACTCCTCTAGCTGAGAGTTCTCCAGATGTGTCTCACAAATGCCTGGTTCTGGGTAGGTTCATCTGTACAGGAATCACTGAATGACAAGACATGCTGAATTGGGAGGGACCCACAGGGATCATCGAATCCAACTCTTGTCCTTGCACAGAATCATCACCAAAACTCTCGCCATGGGTGCACGAGTATTGTCCAAACACTTGTTGAACTCTGTCAGGCTTGATGCTGTGACCATTTTCCTGGGAAACCTGTTCCAGTGCCCAACCACACTCTGGGTCAAGAACCTTTTTCTAGTATCCTACCTAAACCTGCTCTGACACAACTTCAGGCCATTCCCTTGGGTCCTGTCACCACAGAGATCCGTGCCTGCCCCTCCTCTTCCCCTCACAAGGAAGTTGTAACTGCAATGAGGTTTCCCCTTAGTGTCTTCTTCTCTAGGCTGAACAGACCAAGTGACCTCAGCTGCTCCTCATACAGTTTCCCCTCAAGGCCCTTCACAATCTTCCTTGCCCTCCTTTGGATGTTCTCTGATGGTTGCACACAGTATTTAAAGTGAGGCTGTACCAGTACAGAGTAGAGCAGGACAATCGCTTCCCTTGAAGGTATGAACACACTGGAGTGGAACCACCAAGACAGTCAGAGGAGGTGGAGTGTGTGACATGCAAGGAAAAGGCTGAGGGAACTGGGTCTGCCCAGCCTCAAGAAGAGAGAGCAAAGAGCAGACAGCTGGTTGCTATATACAAGTAGCTGATCAGGAGCTATAGAGAAGCTGCAGCCAGGCTCAACTTGGAGTTGCATGGGATAGTGCAAGAGGTAGTGGACACAAGGTGGAACATGGGAAATTCTGCCTAGATTGTCAGGATTTGATTTAGTTTTTTTAAACCGTGATGGTGGCCAGAAACTGGCACAGGTTTCGAAGGGGTTCTGGAAACTGCACCCTTAGAGGTGTTCAAGTCTCAGCTTGATGTGGTCCCAGGGAAGCTGATCTGATGAGAACAATTACACTTGAACTAGTTGTACCTGGAGGTTGCTTCAAAAATAATTTTTTAATAATTCTAAATTCACTAGGATTGTGATTTCCATTTTTATTTGTAAATGGAAACTAGGGACATAAAAGGGTATTTGAGTTAATTTCAATTGTAGATTTATTTTATGAGTTAGACATCTGCCTTGAAAATATTTTTTTTAAGGAGACTTCTTGAACTCTCCATAACATTCTACCCTTTGTATTTCCCTCCTTAAATGTACTATGTTTCTGTTATCTGGCTCCAGTACTGCATTCACTCTGAGCACAAATTCTATAAAGAATTTCCTTGAAAGAAGAGAGGCTTAACATGATGATCCTTAACTTTCCAGATCTGGAGACTTGTATGTGGAAGAACAATATGTCTTGATTTGAAAGACACATTCTGCAGCAGTTTACTCATTTACAACTTTAGAATATTTGAAAGAAGATATGGCAGCAGAAAATTTTCAGTAAGTTCCAGTTTTGAGGATTTTTTTTAACAGAAGCTATTTTCTACGCTGTTTAGAATCTTGTAGTCTTGCATGAATTTTATTAGTAATATTTTGTGTAGAAGTACATGTTAAATGATTTTAGAAATTATTTTGTTTTCATAAAATTTTTGTTGATAATATCTTGCAGTCAGTGGATTATTCTAATTCCTGTCTGCATCTGTATCAATTGAAAATTACCAGACCCATAGAATTTAATTTTGGAAACAAATCTAACTATTCATTCTTCAATATCTAGACAAGTAGATTTGGAATTACGCCGTGTTAAAGGTTGTATTCGTCTTAGTTAAACTAGATAGTGGTTTTCTTATTTTTTCTTTTATTTAGAGATAGATTAAAACCTTATTTTTATTCTGTTGCATTGACTCAACCTTTTTCTTTGCAGTCTTTTTTACTGGGTGTTTGGATGCTCTCAGCTTTGTTTGATCTTCTCCTTGTAGAAATCACTCAGTATATATTTGGCATCACCATCAACAGCTTGCCTTCTGGTTTGTAAGTAACTTCTAATGAATTGGTTATTTTAGACATAGTTTCAAGGGATTGTTTTCTGAAGATATTTAATTAAAAAAACCTTTTCTGTGTAACACTTCAACTTTAATTCTGTTTTGAACTAAAGTGTAAAGTTCTTGGTGCAGTTATTATAATTTCAAACGTTTATTCCTTAGTTATGATCTGTGGTTAGTTTTTAGTTTATCCATATAATGATTAGTTTCCATAATGTTAGTCCCATTTCCCCAGGCAGCATGACTGAAGCATAGGTTGCAGTGCACAAATTATTGCTGTGTTTGTTCAGTCTAAATTGTTCGGTTTCATTCAATTTGTAAATCTGAAAACTGAAATCAGGTTGGTCCTGATTTCTTTCTTATATCAGAAAGGCAACAGAACTGTAAGTTGTGTCTTTTATGTTCACTTTTAAATGCATATACATTTCATACTGGTATTTTGTATGTGGGTCAAAAATTGGGTGCTCAGCATGTTACTCTATTTAGTACTTGCAGCTGAAGTTCTTACAGCTTTAAGGTGTTTAGTGGTTCAGTTTCACATAGCCTGTATTTGACATTTCTGCACTTAATAAAAGATGTGCATGTTACAGTAGAAACATAGAGCTTGCAACCCTTTGTGGTTAAGCTTCTGGCAAGCAAGATCCGCCTCATACAGGCTTGAGTTTCCGTATTTTGTACACTGAGATAATAATAAAAGCTCTTGGAGTGAAATTTTTAGTATTAAACACTACATTAGGCTTTTTTTATTTCTACTTTTCCAGAGCGTCTGTTGAAAGTAGCTAAAGACTGATTTGATGAAAAAGAAAAAGCGTATGTTTGCCATAATAAAGATATATATTTTTATAGTGTGTGAATAGTTAAAAGGAGTTAAAAGCTTGAGTAGTTACTGCAGTTGCTCATCATGGTTGTTACCTTGAGTTTTTACTAGGGCATAGGTTGCTAGTGTGTCTGGACAAATTCATATGCTCATATGTGTAAAATGATACTTTGTGTAAAAGTAGGGTGCACATCATACTGGCAGGGTATGAACAGTTTGACTATTGTACCTTTGATGGTATTTTAATGACTACAGAATGTAGTCAGTTACAAAAAAATCTGCATCAAAGAAGTTCTTAATTAAACGAAGTATAAATGTTACCTACATATGCCCTCTCTTTAAGTTATACTGATATTGATCTCGAGAGATCAAAGTTAGTTTTAGAAGTGTGGGGTACACAGTAGTTTCAGGAACGCTTCATTGTGCAAATACAAAAAAAATAGTATATATGTTGCATCATAATTGTTCAGTATTGTCAGCTTTATTATACTAATAGTCACTTTTTCATGTCTGACAATATTCACAGCCTTTTGAGATGACAAAAGCATCAGAAAGTTTAACACTGACTAGGTTTAGTTAGTTTCAGGTGAAACAACAAAAGATGTTGAGCAAATATAGATTTGCAATGATTCTGCTTCTCTTGTATTTACAGTGCAACAAATATATCTGTTAATTCTGGCCTAGAACATTCTTCTTTGTAGTCAAAATACTAGAATTTTGGAAAAGAGTCACTTATTTACATTGTAGAAGTCCGCTGACAGTTTTTTATATAATTTCACTGTTCGTATTGTTGAGTGATCTTACACTTCCAGTTCGGAAACTTTTCCTGCGCATGCTTCGAAGGTAATTGCGATAAAGGATTACACTGATGACTCTTGCCTGAAATTGTTTAGAAACAATATAGTACAGTATGACATCCAGGCATGTACTTAGATTCATGAGAAAGGTGGTAAAGGCTGCCCAAGGATTATAAGTTGTATTTTCATCTTGCAACATCATGAAGGTGAAGCAAACATGGAAGGGCACAAAGCAGATGAGTACCTGAGCAATCAGAGTAACTATAATTCTTATGGATCTCTCCTTGGCCTTAGGCTTCAGTTTGGAAGTCTTTCCATGGATAAAATTGTAAATAATGATGAGGTAGCACCCCATCATGATAAGCAAGGGGATCAAAAAGAAAAAAATCAAGCGAGAAAAGTTCAGTGTATTTACTTCCTTTAAATGGATGATATCAAGCATTTTCATGCAGGTGGTGAAATTCGAAGCTTTGTCCGGATCAGATTGTAAAAACAGCAATGGGGATGTTGTTGCGAGGGTCATTACCCAGATTCCAATGCAAGCCAGCACAGCTTTTTTTGTGTTTTTTAGTTCTTTGACATGTTTGGGCTGGACAATAGCCATAAATCTGTCTACGCTTATAAAAACGAGCAACCACAGAGCGATGGCTGGATAAAATACAGTGAAAGCACCAATAATCCGACAGAATGTATCTCCAAAAGGCCACATTTCTTTCCCATGGTAGATTATTCGAAAAGGCAAGGAAAATATAAAAATTATGTCAAGTAATGCCACATTTATCATATACACAGTTATAGTTGTTCTCTTCTTGGTAGTGCAGCTGAAAACCCATAGTGCAGTGGCATTCACCAACAATCCGACTATGAATACGAAACTGTAGAAGACCAGTGATGCAATCCTGTATTCTTCAGGGTGGTGATTTTCAGGCATCATAGTTTAATTGAACTTAGGACTAGTAGTTGCACTTCATAAATACCCTAAAAGTAGTTAAAATATGGAAAGTTATTCTTAGTCAAATAAGATCTTTCTCTAAAAACAAGGAGGAAGACTGTTTTGTGATGGAGTTGAATGATGAGACTATTGTTTAGCTGTGAAACATGCTAACTTAATTGTTTTTCTGTCTGCAAGTATCGCACTCTGAGGGAATACATGTACTGTCAGACTCATGAAAAATAAAATTTTCTAAGCATGTTTTAATCATATTTTAATTCTGAAGAAATTTATAAAGAATCAAAAGTCAAGATGGACAATTTGTGTTTCAGTAGCTGATAATCAGATTGAAACAGTTCTATTTGAGGTATGAGAGCTATTTTCTAAAGAAATTGTCTATTCAAGTTGTCCCTTGAGAAACTGAGAAATTTTTTACTCAAACTAGTTATGAAAAGAAATAAGCGAGCATGGCACATAGTGACATTTGGTACGCGAAGTGAAGTACTGATTTTGCCTTTTATCTGTGTAGGAACTACTTAGCTCCCAAAAGAACAAGTGCTTGCTGTTTTTCATAAAAAGCACTGAAAAGCTATCTTAGTAGCTGCATAGCTTCTAATACAGTATTTAATCCCAAACCATCAGAACCACCCACCTAACATATGAATGAGATGAATAGATTAATAGACTTCCTATTAAAAAAAAGTGAAAAGATGGGAGGCAGCACAGCCTCTGACTAGGCCATATGTGAGCACTATGTGTGGGTTGGAAATGTTGCTGGCTAATAGCCAGCTGCCCAAGATCACAGTTATGTTCTTGGTTATAGGAGTTGGACATCTGAAATGTCATTGTGCCAGCTCAGGTGATGAGAGCCGAAGGAGATTTATCCCCTGGTTTGCTTTTGGGCCACTTGGGGATGGCAGACCTTACCTGGAATTTGCATGGGTGCTTTGGTTAACCGTCACCCCTTGCACTTTCCTGGCTCTTGCTGTAGTCACAGTTTTGCAACTTTGCGTGGGAGGGTTCGTCTTGCTTGGCCTTTAGCCACAAACCCTTTGGCAGCTTTGTGAAGAGGAGGAGAAGGAGGAGGAAGGAGTTGGTTGTTTGTATGATCTTCCTACTTGTGACAAACAGCCAAGGAAGATCTACAGTATTGGCTATGCACCAGTACAGTTTTCTATAGCAGAAGAGTACGTAGTTTTTGTGTGTTTTATCTCCAGTGCTTACTGAAGAGCCCCTGGAGTCACTGGTTTCTCAAAGTCTGTGTTAATTCTGAATGATTCCTGATGTTTGTCTGTATCAATCTTACTTTTCTAAGGATAGATTACTTTTTCAATGTTTAATGGGAATTGCAAATGCTCTACTGTGTACAAGAACATAGACTTTCAGAACAAATCCAGAACAAAATCTTTTCCTCCAGATTCTAAGTGCGAGTTAGGTAACAGTGACTCCACTGGAAGGACTGTACATGTATCTCTCTTTCCAGCCCCCCTTTTTCCCTTTGTCTGTCCCTTATATTTCTTCACATTTTCTTGAGGAGAACATGGCTTTCAGTGAAGCACAGACAGACTAAGCAAAGAGATCTCTTGGTTTTACTTTAATGAAAACAAAGGTTTTTCCTTTAGTGATGAGTGTACTTAGCAATGCTTTTATTTAGTGCTCATTTTTAATATTTTGTAAAAATCCTAAACAACCGTATTTATAGTACTGTGCTTTTACAAATGCACTCAATTTTGCTTTAAATGTTATTTATAGAGTGTTAATGATATTTTGAAAGTGCTTTAAAGAATTAAATATCTTTTCATTAGTTCTAGAATAAATACTTGTGTTCAGCTTCTGAACAAAGAAGTTTATCATAACAACATGCATAAACGTCCAAATTACCTTGTTACCATAGCATAAGGGATTGGTACTCACCCTTGGTGCACTACAGAGTTTCTTCAGAGATGCTCCTTTCATGGCCCCAAATCTGTAGAAAGTTTAGACTTCCTCTCCTTTGCCCAGCTTCACTTAGCTAAAATAGCTCCTCTTCACAGGCAGGAAACAATGACGCGATCTCGCTAGTTTTGAGCTCTTTTATTGGTCATCCTTAAAAGTTACTATTTCACATAAGTGCGATGTCTGTGAACTGGTATTTCTAGCGCCTTTGAACAGTCAAACTTTTATAATATTTCCAGTGTGGTTAAACTGGGCTGTTGTACTATGTATTTTTTCAAAACACGCTTTTAAATGTTTGTGGAATAATGAAAGCATATTTTAGATTGAGGTTTATATGAAAAGGTATCTGCAAGAATACACATCTTGGTTATGCAGAAGATTCTAACAAGCACAATGCAAATGTGTCTCCAGTAGAGCATAGTAGGTTTTTTTCTGGAAATCCCCATGTTATTTATGACAACTTGGATAGTTGTCAGTCTGAAAGTGAGAGAAACTCACTACATTTGAAATGAGAAGTTTGTTTCATTTTAAAGCACAACTTTGTTTATGCCTATACTTACAATATTTTACTAACACAACAGCAACGTTTCTATATTTGCTGTCTAAATAATAAGATGCCTATTCAAGAGCTTTGCAGAAAAATGCTGAAGAGTGTTATAGGTTCAGAATCTAATGGAATTTTTCTTCCCCCACCGCCAGAATGAGGCGCAAATGGGCCTATCCCAGTCCATTTGCCTCTAACAAAGAAGCAAGGTTGACTGGTGATTTAGGGTGAGGGGAAGCAGACAGACTCGGTGTTGGGAGTTGGCAGTGAAGAGACAGCAGAGAGAGAAACCCCTGAGTTTGGTTTCCTTCTTTGTCTTTCCTGCTGTTTCTTTTTCCCCATACCTGGATTTTTATGGAGCCTTTTTGGATTGTTTTTTTTTTACTTTGCCCGAGAGAGAGAAAGAAGGCCATCACTAGCCAGGGGGAGGCCCCCTTACATCGGGCCTTCTGTGAGGGAGCCCAGCGGCAGCCAGCCCAGACGTGAGAGAACTTTTTTACATTGGAAGCCCCAGCCTAAAGGCCAGCAAACGACAAGCCGAGCTTCTCGGAGGGACACACCAGAGCCTTTCTTCCCATCCACCAACCCCCGGGGGCACCCCAGCATCGGTCACTCATCTCCTCGCTTGCTGCCTGTAAATACCACTGAGCCCGGCAGGGACAGACTCTGTGTGTGTGTGTGGGGGGGTTTGATTCAGGAGTTTTTTTTATTCGTTCAGTCTTGGTGGTTCTGTTTTTCTCTTGAATATACATATATATATCATAGCTAGGAACTGTTATCCTTCCATTTATCATACCTTAATTAAAATTTGTTTTGAAATTAAAGAAGACTTCTCTCTCTGTTTTAGTTATAAATTTTTCTAAGTTCTCTAGACTTAGACAGAGAGGTTTTATCCTATGTTGAAATGGAGTAAAATCCTACAGCTGTCACTGTATCAGACATCCTTAGTGGGATGGGAGTATTCACAGTAGAGTAATTTCCTACCTTTTCTCTTTGTCAACTTGAAAAAAGACCCAGCCTTTGAAAGAGTGCTGAGAGGGAGATGATTCCGAGTTCTTTGTAGAGTGCTTGCTAGCACCATGTCTGTGACTGGTAGTCTTTGGGATGTTGAAGCACAATACAGGGAGTTTGGTACCTCTTGGCATCTCTGTGTACCTGCACACACACATAGACACAAACACACAAAGTTAACTGAGGGCTAGAGGGCTATGTGTTGAGGAAGGGAACAGCAGTGTTTGTGTTCACCTGACATGCCACCAGGATGTTCCCTTGGTGCCAGAAGCAACAAAGTCCTACAGTTCACAGTAGCTAGAATCAGGTTGGTTTGTGGGAATGTCTTTCTCCACTTACTGTAAAAGTAATGTAGGTAGGTGATCCTCACTTGGTGCTAAAGATAACTTCGGTGAAAAATCCCCTCTCTGCTGGAGAAGTCTAATTTGTCCCAATTGAATAGGTCTGTGGTAGTGTGTAGGTATTTCCACAGGTCAGTGTGATGGCTAAAATAGTCAAGGGAGGAACCCAGATCATTTTCAGTGTGTAGGTTAATAATAGCTTTAAATATTTGGGGTTTTTTTCCAGTTTAAGTGAACTAATACCAAACTTTCTTTTTTGTGATCATTCTTAATGCTAAGAGGTGAAAACCCAGACCATCCTATAGAAATATAAATAATTTTTTTTTAAAATGCATAATATTTTAGGATTAAGTAGTATGTAAGGAGGACTAACAGGTAATGAAAATTCTTCAGCAGCTTTATCATTAGCGAAACAACTCTGGAGTATGCTTCAGAAGGATGAAGCACTGTTTTCAACTGTTCAGTGACAGCTCAGTGAAATTCTGTGCCATATGTATTTTTAAAAGGTTTAAAAAAGGTATGTGTGGCTCCTGGAAGAGGAAAAACTGGAATTTTGAACTATTCTAGAAAAGAACACTTAATTTTTGAAAAAATAGAGGAATCCAGAGGTCACTTCCGACGTGAACTGTGCTATGAATTTTACCAAAACAAGCAAGTGGACGGCCAAGTGTCTTCCTTAGCTAAAGAGGGATTACAAAAGTGATTCTGGGTTTGGATGAAAACTAGGCAGAGACTTGAGGCTGGGATCAGAATAGCTGTATGTTGTGAGCTCCCTCCTGGCTTGCTGTCTTCTTGGGGATGGGTCAGCAGTGTGACCTTTTACAGCTGTGTCTCATTTTGTCCGGAGGGTGGCGAATGTCTTAACCCTGCAGGGGAGGTCATGCCTTGTGAGGGCAGCTGGATTCAAGTCCCACAGTTTACATAGGTGGACAACAGCAGCCCAATTGAGTTTGCTGGAAGGTTAGCTGTCCATCTGGTTGCCACAGCATTAAGTGTTCTGCTTTCACTTGGGCTTTAGAGAGCCTTCCTGGTGGAGAGGAGGCAGCCAAACTGCTGTGCTGTTGGCAGGCCTTCCACCTGAGCATAGAGGGGCAGCTCTGTCCAGCAGCAGTCTGCTGAAAAAAGAGTTATTTTCACGACCAGTAAGCTTCTGCTTTTTCTTGTCTAAGTGCTCAGGCTGGCTGCAGCTGCAGGATGATAAACATTTGGAGGTGAGCACCCAAGTCAAAATGTGGTTTATGAGAGGCAGTGGGGTGGTGTGCTGTGCTGCATTCCTCTGTCACTTTGGTTTCTGTTGTAAGGAAGCATCTGACTTTATTTTCATTTTCTTCTGTGCTGTTTTATCAGCTAGAAATGAGTGCCCTTTGCATTGGTTTCCCTCAGATGGTCAAGTACTTCCTCCACTCTAGCTTTTACTGAAGTAAATGCTTAGCTCCCTCCAGGGTATTTTTTTTGCTATTCTGAAGTTCGGGGAGTAAACAAGGTAATTTTAGTTTCATTGTGTTGTGTTAAAGCCGATTTTAAGTAGTTAAAAGCTAAGCCAATATACTTCATATCTGAGGATAAGGCAGAGAGTGCAAGTGGTATAGTACACTGCCTTCAATAACTGGCAGTAAGCCTTAGAAGAAATGAGCTTAAGCACAGCCTGAAAGTGTAGCACTGAAGGGATCATCTTCTTGCTGTTGCTTTTGCAGAATTAATGTACTGCTGGGTCTTTAGTGGTTTAGTCATGGTATGTAAAAGTATGTTTTGCCTGTCCACTTACCGTGTACTCTCAGCCTTGTCCAGCTGTTGCAGAGAAGTTCTGCATGCAGAGGGACAGAAGGATCACCCTCTGCTTCAGTTTGGTAAGGAGCAGGTTTGAGGATATATTCTCCTTCAAACTTTCCACCTTTCGAATCTCTTGAAAAGAAAGAACTGAAGCTTGTGCACGGTCCAGTGCACCAGTGGTGCAAGAAGCAACTCTCCCATATCAGTGTTGACTTACTGGCTTGCTGTTGTGGGTGAGTTCATATGCAGTTTTGCTTTACTGTTCTCAACCTTGATGTAAGCTGCTTCATTTTTTATTTCCATATTGTTTTGCACCATGGTGAAGGTTTAAGAATAAACTACTGTTTAAAAGTTGCCATGGCACTGAGTGCATAAACTTGCTGCAGTTGTTTCCAGTCCTGCCATGTGCATGTTACTCAGAGGCTGCATCATGGCATAGCTGTCCCTCCTCTCCCACTCCTCAACCTGCGAGTGAATATAAATGCTGTGTTTAGCAGATCTAAAGGGAAACGGAGCAGGTTAAGAGAACTGCAGCCTACTTAGCTGCACCTTACATGTCCTATTTACTGCCACATTTTGCTTTCTCTTCTCTGTTTTACTAGAATTTGGTATGATTTGAGGAAGGAGCTCCTGTTCATTTTCCTTTAAAACAAAAAACAAACAAAAAACGAATAATGAAATCGACATTCTTATATTTCTCCTGGATTGGTTTGGGGATTTTTTTCCTCCCTCCTTCGCCAAGACATACACTATGTCACTAAATACCCTAAAAATATACAATGCATCTGGCCTGTAGTTCATCTGTTCATCGGTGTCAGGCTTTGAAAGAAGCAGTACTTCAAAAATTAATTAAAATGGAAGTTGCATCTCTAAGATGTCTGACACAAGAGTAGTGAACTAGAGACAGTGGTTTGTTACACAGTAGCAATCTCAAAATGACTATAGTCTAATACTAGGTCATGGCAAATACCAGCACAGCTCCATGCTTGCTCGTGAAACTTCATTGCCTTTTGCATATTTCTTAATATGCCAACCTTAAGCAGTTGGGTCTGTGTTCTGCTCTCCACCTGTGTTTGGTTTGTGTTGGGAAGCGGAGCTTTTTTAATTAAAAAAGGACAGATTTCTCATGAGAGATATTTCATAGTTTTTTGACACCTGCATGAATACTCAACTTTTTCCTTTTTTAAAATATACATTGTCAGGGACTATGCAATGAGTTAGTTGTTCCAGTTTGGAAGTGTCTAACAGAGTTTTTTCAATACTCTTTCACATGCTAAGTATGTAGTATGTGATGTTTTTACTGTTAAACTACTTCTTAAAATTCTGAGATGCTTATGAGTATTGTTCTAAAACTTGATATGCCTCCCAGGATTAAAGTTAGTGTTGCAAGAAGTGTCTTTATTTGAAGCTGCATATACTCAGATTCCTGTGTCAAAGTCTAGTGCAGAAGTAGGAAAAGATGTTTTGACTCCTCCAGAGTTCAGGAGTTTGGACAACTTCTCTCAGTTACTGGCCTGAGTATATGTAATCAGAAATGAAACAAAAACTGCTACATAGGCTTTAGCATAACAGTGAAGTGGTACCTGAAGTGGGAGGGGATTGTGCAAGTATTTGAATTAGACTAAGTGCTGTCCTTTAAGTTCAAGGGTGCCTTGCTGTGTGTTGCCTTCCTGTGCATGGTGCCCAGCCCTGGCAGGTAGCTTGCTTTGATGAAGTGACGATCTTCTAATGTTTTTCTGCCTGTGCCACCTGTCTCTGACACAGATTAACAAACAGCAGCATGTTGGGATTGTGGAGCCTGGTGTGCTGCGGGGAGAAGGAGCGTTCAAGATGACAGAGGGATTGGCATGATTCAGACTGGGGCAAAGCACTTCAATTCCTGCCACATAGCACTGAATCTGGCTAATTAGGATCTCTGCTGGGTAGGGCTGCTTGGTGTGTAGGCTCAGCAGTGTCCATGGCAGGAAATGAAAGAGTAGCTGAGTGCGAGTATGCTCAGTGCACCAGAACACTGGGACAAAGCCAGCTGGTGCTGTGAGCTGGCTGAGGTGGACAGCTAAGCTGGCTGCAAGCAAGTGGTTTCAGAGGAATCACTGTCTTTTCAGGTACTGAGCTGGGTCCAGTCAGAGGACTCTGTATTTTCTATCCGACTGTCCAACTACAAAAATTACATTTATATATGTTATATGCGCACACATGCACTTGAAAGGGAAGATGCTGAAAATCCTGAGCTTTATTATGTCAAGAAGCCTAAGAGAGTAAGTCAGGCCATAGATTTGAAGTCCAGTAATTTAAGAAGTTTCCCTTATGTAGACATTGTGTTAGTAAAGATGACTTTAGGATAGGATGGACTAGTGAAACTGAACTGGGACTTGTGTATCCCTATTCTCTGCCACTTTTCTTCTTTTGCCTCCAAATCATACTGCCTATCAATGCATTTTTATTTTTATCCTAGGACATCTGGGTCATTGCCTTGGTTTGCATGTAACTGAGCCCCGTCCTGTGTGATGATCTGGGCCATCGAATTCATAGTGCTTACCCAAACAGCAGAAATGGGAAGGAATGCAAGGCTTGTTTTGAACAAGAGGCAATAGGGGAAGAAACGGCTGTAAATGTGGCTGGATATTGGATATCTTGTAATCCTTCTTTCAAATTTCAGAGCATATGGACGTAATCGTAAGAAATGTATCAGTAGCCTGAGGCTCGCACTGCTCATTACTGCCTAGATGATGGGGCCTAAACTGTCACAGTTTTTGTGTGAGTGGTTGGTGTTACATTTTTTAGTTGTGATCCTGGATCAGGCTTCTCTTCTACCAGACAGTTCCTGGCCCAGTGCTTATACTGCCTGGTGCTAAGATCTTTAACCCTGGAAAATGGGGCTTAGGCTCCAATAAGAGACAGCTTTGTGAAATGAGATTTGACCTTTGCCGTGGTGAGGATTAATTACTGCATCAATGCTGCCATCTGTGGATCTTTAGCTAACATAGCAATAGATCTTTGGAACAGCAGAACACAGGGATAATAAGTTCATTCCTTTATACACCTGCACTACTTGGCCACTGTTTCACAAAAATTGATTATAAATAATTAAAACCACTTTGTCACCCCCATGGAAGGGAGGTGCTGCATGACATGGAAGCTGCAGTTGTTTTTGTCATAGAACTGCAAATTCTGTTGTTGCTCAAATAATTACATTTCATAAGAGTCTCCATTTTGCATTTCTATTTGAACAGTAAGGTACAATTCTGAGAATGATTGTAAGCAAACACTTCCTTACTGTGTGTAGTCTGAATTTACCCTGAGAAAGTTAAGAATTAGGAGTCACCTAGTGAGGGAAGGAGGAGGACTGGAGACAACATTTACCATTCTTTTGGGTTTATTATATAGCACAAGGATAAAAACTAATATTCAAAATTAAGCAACCCTGTATTTTTTAAGCCATCCACTTCTTGGGTTTTTTTGTTTTATTTGTCTTTATCAATATAAGATGCAATAACAACAATTTTCTTTACACAGCACTTCATTTTTCAGGAGCGTTCTAAAAGTTTTATGACTAAATTATTTAATGAGAATAAACAATACCTTCTTTCCTGTGTGGGAATAGGGACCTCCTTTTTAGTTTAATAGTTGACCCTTGAAGGTTATTTTCAGTCCACGTGGGCATGATCAAGTTTTCTTTCTGTCTTTACTGGCAGCTTACGTTTTTTCCCCCCCTCTTCTCTTCCTCTTTCCGGAGTTAGGAACACCTTGTTTGTTCCTCATGTTCAACTGCAGTAAAGAAAGACAGGGATGTGGAAGTCCCTTTGGAATTTAAAAGGAAATCCTGCATCTAACTGTGGATGTCTGTGCCAAACAATTCTGTGCAAATGATAATTTCAGCTATTGTTTGCAAATTGATTTACTACAGTGCCCCATGTTACTTGATCTGAAGGGAAACAAGCTTAAAGGAGTCATTGCATCCTAGAAATGTTAGTAGACTCCTGTCTGTAGTTCTAGTACGAGCATAGGTTGCTATAACATTTTGGTTAGGATCTGATATCCTTTTACATAAGGGACATATAAGGAATAAAATATCTCCCTTCATCACAAAATTAACTGCTTCCATGTCATTGATGTTCCGTCTCTCTCTTCCCTCTCCACATATGTAGAGCAGCTAATTATTTGATTGCGGTGGAGGAATAAGTAAGAAAAATTAATGAATAATTCCTTGGAGAAGTTAGAGATGTTATTAGTATGAAGAGGTACTGTGCCTGTCATACCATTTTGCAAAATAGAGGGTGTATGCTTGCTGTCTTAGGACAGAGGAGGGGAGTAATTAAGTAACTTCACAAAGGAGGTCTTGCAGTGATTGATACTTTAAAGAAACACCTTGATTTACCAAAGTAATGGACAGAAGTTGATTCAGTAAGTTCAGTGGTTTTCTGAGAACACACAGTTTTATGATTGAGACTTTAAAAAACAAATGTGCATGAGACAGAAGACAGTGCATACAGTTAGTAGAAAACTGGCACAGTCACTTCACTAAAGAAGTAAGAAATTAGAATGTCTCTTTTTCAGTTAACTTGGAAGACTTTCTGTATAAATAACAAGATCTTTTAAAATTTCCTCTTTGCTTTTATGCTTACTGAATACTCTCCTTTTGTTTAGTCATCACTTTGCTTCAGATACCTTAGTCTGTAGTTATGCAAAAGGGTTACACGGTGGTCTTAATAGGGAAGTATTTTTTTGCAAAGAAATCACTTCTTTGCTACAGCTTTTCTATTTTCTTTCTGTTTTGTCATGCACAAGCTGAACAATTTCCTGCCAGCAATTTGGGCCTTAGAATAATTACTCATTGGAAAAGTTGAGCTACAGCCACGAATCCAAAGGTGGTGTGAATAGTGTCTTGACCGAAGAACCCCGAAATTGTGGGAAATGTTTTCATTTTTAAGTATTGTGAAGTAAACCAAACTATGTGAAAAAGATGAATATTCTAACCTCTTTATTAGTCTTCAGCCTTTGAAGATGTTATGATGTCTCTTAAAGTATACTCATTATAATGTGGTAAATTAGAAGAGATTTTTTAAAATCAAGAACTCAAAAGTAGTTTAAAAACTGGCTCAAGTACAAAATAATACAGTATTTACTAGTAATATTTACTGTAGAAGAGGACAAAGGAGTAGCCAGTTACTTGACTGTTCGACAGAACTGCATTCAAAACCTTGCATACCGGATACGTGAGTCACATTCTGATAGTTGGCTCCAACGCATTGTCTCTTCCATGAAAATAGGTCATCGTAAATGAGGCAAAAATAGCTTACGTGCTTTGCTTTGTAGGTCACTATTAATTGCCATCCTCTGACTTCCCTCTGCCCAAGCGTCACACTAGATACTGATAAGATCACTTAGTGCTTATATCAGCAGGGAGCTGGGAGCGAAGACTGTCTTCAGCCCGTCACATAATGAAATGTGCTCTTGAGTTGCTTAGAATTGGGTGATGTGTGGACCATGTGTACAGTCGGGAGTGTGGAGAGAAGCAGGGTTTGTGTGCTGAAACACAGAAACTCATAGAGGAGTATCAGATGTCAGAAAGTGGTAGGAAAGGCTAAAACTCTCATTCACCTATGGTGCCCACCTCTCCCTTCCAGAGCACCCCAGAAAAGGCAGCAGTCACACAGTCAGACTTGTTCATGCAAACAATTCTGGGAGGCTGATGCTACCCTGTGTGCCTCTCAGCACTTCCTTTACTCCAGGAACAGGAAACAGGTGAAGTTATTGGAGCCATATGTTCAGGTAGGACCTGCACACTTTGAAAATATTTCTGAGATGAAGAATGACTATGAAACTAATCACGTTAAAAAGCAAATCGATGAAATCATAACTCTTTGAATTCAGGTGCGTGATATGCTGGGATCTTGGATCATTCCTTATGAAATTCATTTTCTCTAAGGCAAGAGGTTTGTAGAATAAAAATATATTAGATACAGAGTTAAAAGCCAGTCACCATTATAAGCTGGACTTTCCCAGTATAAGGTTCCACTTTTGAGATTATAGGTGTCTGAAGGGTCCCTTGAAGTAAGTGTTTATCTTAAATGAAATTGCCTACTCTTCATGATTCAGTAGAGTGCCTCACAAATGACAGCTTAGTAGAGTGTCAAGATCTTTAGGAACTGCTAGAGAGCTCGCTTTAGATTCATGAAGATTAAAAAAGGCTCAACTGTCCCTCATAGAAAGATGAGCTTGATTGCTTCCAGTCTATACTTGTCCAGACTTTTCTCAGACTGGCATATATACCCCCATGTCCCTCTCTGGACTTCAGTGAGTCCCTTGGAAGCATGTCCATATGTGATGCTTTGCCCGATACTTGCCTTGCACACAGGCATTGTTTGAGTGAGTGATTGTAGCCTTTTGTGTCATTATCAGGTATGTTGTCACAGATTTCTATTACCTAAACCAGGAACCTTCTCTGATGCCTTTGGAGAGACAGCGACCTTGTGCCTTGAGTATCCCTGTCTGTGTATCAGATATAGTGGCTTCAGACTGGGTCAGCTAGGTGATCCTTCTGTCCATGAAGGTTCAGCTTACTCAAAGCTGACAGTACCATGGTGTATTAGACAGACATATGAAGGGTTATGCATCACCCTCTTACTTTGGTTAGGGATGTTAATCATTTGGTAGAACTTACTTTATGTATTGGCAAATTATTGAGTGGGATTTTTGAATGCTTAAGTCGGATGTGTTATGAACAGGAAATCTGAGGTGGTTTCTCAGAGCTATTTTCAAAAATGTTTTCCTCTGTTCTGGAGCCAGTCAGACATGAGGACACCTCTTCCAGTTTTTCTAACAATACAGAGAGATTAGTCAGGATGCAGATGAGTTGGTTGTGATGACAGCATTCCATCTGAGAGGCAGCTTTTGTTCAGGGCTATCACAGCTAACAATGCAGTCAGTCTGCATCTGCTTCTTTGCTTTTTTGTCATTCGTTTCTGACCTGGGTATAGCTTCTGGGCTTGGTAAAGCATGTGCACTAAACCCCATTTAGAGTCAGTCAAGAAGAAGCACATACTCTCTTGAAGTTCTTAAACAAGTTAATTTTCCCTCTGGTATGAGACAAAATACCTTTCTCAGTTTTAAAACTTCTGTTGGGATTTTTTATGTTTTTACTTGTATGTCTTTTACACTTCAGAAAATAAAATCAATTTCATAAAGGGCTACACAGCAGGAATCTCTGTGCGTTTCTGTGAAGAGCTCTTCTGTCACTTGTCACTATGAGTTTTATGAAGAGCTTGATAACGGTTGGTTTTGTTTTTTGTTTGCCTTCACTTAGTGAACCTTTTCCATAATGGGATGTTCATTTGCTGCAGTGTCTCCTCATGCTGCACCTCTTTGGTATGTGGTTACCAGCTCTTTTCACCTTTTGATGAAGATGGTGTTTTGGTAGCTGTGTGCTCTGCCACTAGTGTGAAAGACGTTTGAAGCCTGGGTGACTGAAGCAGCAGAACATCCTGTGCTTTTCCTCTTTTTAAGATTCTCCTCAGAATTCATCTGCTGGTGTTTCTTCTAAACTCTTCTATTTCTGGAACTGAAGCGTTTCTACGCCCCCTGGTCCTCAAACACTCTTTTTAAAAATATATGTTTATAAAGATCGTTCAGGAATGTTTCTTGTTTCTTCAGTGCAATAACTGTTTCTTCACAGACTGTCCTAGTGAACTACAGACTGTGAGACGGCAAACACCAGCTTGGGCCCCACAGGGGAATCATTTGCAAATGTTTCCACTCCTGAAAAAAAAAATTGGAGGTTTACTTACACAGTAATGAAAGTGCTGCTTTGGCTACAGGCCTGAAACAGTAGCTGTTTGGCAGTCTAATGTCTCTTATCTGACCACTCCCTTCTTCAAGTTTTTTTGTTTTGTTGGTTTGTTTTTGTTTGTTTGATTTTTTTGTTTGTTTGTTTTTGTTTTGAGCTGCAATTAAGAGAGGTGAGTGTTTGCAATAATCCCAGTGAACTTGAAAATATTCATACAAAGGAAAAGAAGGACTTCTTGAATATGAATGGAGATTGGAATGTGGTATCTATATACATGTCTTCGTCTTCACATCTACTTCTGAATCCCTTCTTTGCAAGAGAAGTGTGCGGTGAGCAAATGAAAATCAGGATGTGTTTTGCTCTTTCTACACTGTGTTCAACTAAAAAGGGAAACAGACAGTTAGGAGTCCACTTTATTGGTATTCTTAAGCTAACAGTCTGCCCTTAAGTACTTGTATTATGCACTTCCAGACTATGAATGATTTATCCCATCCCAAAAAATAATCTTTGGTCAAATGTGTGTGCCAGTTACTCAAATAAAGTAATTTCTGTTTAATATAGTAGTGTTTGTGAAAAGAGGTGAAAAAGTAAGGGGACAGAATCAGAAAATGAGACCCAATGTATTTAGACTCTTGAGGGAAATATGAAGATCTTAATATGTGAGGCAGAAGACACAGAATAATGGTAGACAAAAAGTACTCCTGACAAATGCAAAGTGACATTTGATCAGAGTAAGAGGGTGTGAGGCACCTGTACACCAAACTGAGCAACCCTCTGACTTACATTCAGCTGATGGAAGGAGCTGCGCTACTTCAAACCATAAACATGTCTTTCCAGCTGCGTTCTCTACTCCTCTGTTCTCCTCCTCTTGCACAGGAGGCAACAGGAACAAGCCCATGTGGCTTTGTTTCACCTGCAAAAGGTGCAGTGTTGTAGCCAGGCTGAGCTGGTTGAAGCATAGGCTGTTGTTTACAGAGCAAGCAGTTAGCTCCAGCCTGTCCTCCTTCCTGTCTGTCATTTGCAGCACAAGTCATCTGACTGCTTCCAGGCAGTGGCTATCAGGAGATAAAATAATGTTTAAAAATAAGATATGTATACATTTTTTTCAGGAATCATTTCCCCCTGGCTTAAGTTTCTAAACTTGCTCACTTCTGGGTGGATGAATACCAGCACCAGAGCAAGGAGAGCAATGGAAACCTGTAGCTGGAATGCAGAACAGGACATTATCTTTCCATTGCTATGCACCACAAGATTCAGAGATGATTACTTCAGCCCAGCTCTGGGTGCCTGAGGTCAAAGCATATGTTGCTGTTAAGTCAGTAACCCCTGCCAGAGAAGGGGGACAGATGGACCAGAAGACCATAACCTCTGAATTGGGGTTATATCACACCAAGCCCTGATATTAGTGAGAAGAGTCATTATCAGTCAGAAGCTCTGCCCTGTACAAAGTTGTACCATTCAAGTTATCAGACTACCATAACAAATGAATAATCAGGTGTTTCTTAAATGGTGTCAGGATTTGCTGAGGATTTTGAGGGTGTTCCTGAAATGTGGCAATGCTCTATTTTCACAATAATTAGAATACTTACCTCTGTCTTTCAGTTGGGATGTGAAGTCCATCTGCTATCCTACCTCTCAGGTAGGCACACATGTTGGGTAACAGTATTTAGAGGATGAAAGTAGTGGGAGGTAATCTGATAAAACATCACAAGCCAGTGGTTGAGTGTGTCTGGAAGCAAGGTGGTACATGCCTCTGAAAGGACTTCCCCGAAACAAGCTGTGCTTTTCAGGTTCAGAGTACTGAGTGGCATTTGTTAATTGCAGGCTGTCAACACTTTCACCGGTTGTGGTTTAGTTGCTGTTGTTAAGTGGAAACTACTGACCATGGTTAGAGATCTGGGAACTACGTGTAATGATTCCAGTTTGAAATGTGTTTTTATTTATGGGGAGAGAAACTGGTGCACCCTGCAGTAGGATTAATCTCTACAGTCAGTATTTTCTAAACAGCTTATGGAGGTAAACATTACATGTGTCTCTGCCAACTTGGCTAAATAAAACCAGCTGTCTCAACCCTTTTTAAAGATAAATGAACTGTAGTTGGATTTCTGCACTGGATAATTTTAAACAAGGGCTGTTAGAAGCAGCAATTGTTAAGAAGAACCCCCACAACAGGCATATTACTATGAGACATTGCATCTTTCTGAGAGATTTAGTATTTGTCTCTCAAAATCAGGGTAGCAGATCAGAGAGAAACATGCTTTGATGAGACAATTCCCATTTTTCTTGTTTTATGTGAAGGTACAAATGGTAATGAAGTTTGGGTTGAATTGGCAGGGGGGAAGGGATGCCACCAAAAGTTACACAATGTACAAACACTGTGGACCTTTAAAAATAAAATTGGAAAAAGGGGAAAGGTAATTTGATTACTATGTATTTGAAAAATCTTTAAAAAATAAAAGCAGACATCATTTTTGTCTGCAATAATACACTTAAAAAACCCCAAATAATTTAAAATTTTAATCAGAAACTGTTTCTTCATACAGCCAGCTTCTATTCAAGTGAAGTAGATATTAAGAGTGGAAAACATTAATTTGCATAGAATTTTAACCACTCTATTGGTAATCTTTGCCTGTTACAAAATATTAAAAAGTTAAAACTAAAACCAAATGGGGAGAGCAAATTGTGATGTTGCCTGCAATACTTCATTTACATCGTGTTGTTACCAAAGACCAACAAATGTTTTTTGGAAAGCACAGATAAGAGTTTCCAAATAGTAAAATATGAGATTTCAAATTAAGGGATATTTTTGTTTCACCGGTTTGTTTTGAACAAATAAAGCACAAGTTTATTTACCTTCTGAGGTATTTGTGAGGTTTCCTGACACTAGTATTTAAACTTTTACATATGAAGCACAGAAATCTCTACAAACTTTAGCTATTTTTTCCTGAGTTACTGTAGTGTTAATTGGTTGATTCTTTTTTGTGTGTCTGTTACTATCTTAATCACCCTAAAAGGCGGGAATTTTTTCAAATTCTAATTACTTGTTACAACCACTACTTGATTACAGTTTTTCTCAGAGGAAGCACAGTTTGATTGTCTGTCACAGATTTTAGGACAACTCACTGTTAGAGTCTTCATGACTAGTAATTTGCATTTTTATTCCTTTTTTTATTCTCCACAAAGCCTTATAATTAGTTTTTTCATTCTACTCAGAAGTTCATTTGATTAAGTTTAACTTACTCACTTTGATGTTTTTTATTTGAAAGAGTAGTTTTTGGAGAAGAGGAATCACAACTCATCCTTTATCCTACTTATGTTCACAGTCGGAGAAGTGATAAATAAAGTAACTGAGTGTTTTTGCACCAAGGGGAGGACTGAATTTTAATGAGAAAGACACAAACACTTGCAAGGCAGATAACTGTTCATTAATAGCCCACAAAAGCCAACAGCAAGTTATGAAATGTTACATCTCTTCCAGTCCTGGGAACCCTGAGATGTTACAGGATTGGCTGGATGTCTGGTCAGGGACACCACATGGCACAGATCCCATCCATGGTGAGGTTCACCAGCTTGGACATGTGTTCCTGCAGGGTCTTGCTTACAGTACAGATTGTGTAGTCACTGACAGAATCCAACTGGGTGTGAAGATAGGTTTTAAGATCCCCTTGAGCAATATTTACTCTTATTTCATTAATAAAGCTGCAGTCCCCAAACTGTTGGATACAATAATTCATATGAATGAGATATGACATTATGTATTTAATTGTAAATGTGCATTGACTATACATTGGATAAATACTTACTGACTGTGCATATATTGATTAATTATACTGTTGATTAGATGTGCCTTGATTAAGTAGCAGTCTCATAGCATCCATGATCCAGAGGCCTACACCTCGACTAGTGGTTATGTGGGTCACTGACTTCACAGAATGATCATCCACTATTGCCTACTACAGTAGATAAATCATCAGTGGAAAAGTTACTTCTGCAATTGCAAACACTGAGGTTCAAACTGCTGCTGGTTTCTTAGGGACTGAAGAAGTACTGCTGTTCTGAAGTGCTCTGCAAGACTTGGTGTGTCCTGCTGGTACACACTGACATTCCTCCCCTCCCGTATGGAGAACTGTCCTTGTCCTTTGTTATGTGTTATGTATGGAAGAGTCCTGCTGTGAGCTGTTGTGTTATATCATCAGATGAGATGGAATGTAAATCATGGTTCTTACTTGCTTAGACTTTTTTTGAGATTCTGATAAAGTTGAATAGCACTGTAAAAAGAAAGTAAAAAAACCTTCTACTAGTAGGTCTGTGGCTAGTGAGGCATGCTCGTTTCCTGTTTTTGTTTGGGACTAGAAAGTGGCACATTGTGAAAGACCATTAGAAACAGATTTCTGAGAATTTCAGAATTCAAGCTCCATCTTTATGCCTTCCTAATTTTTACTATTTTGACAGAGGTTGTAAATTAACCAATAAAGATTGCTCAGTCTTAGAACTGATGAAAACATCAACAAATTCTTTCTTTTTTTTTTTTTNTGAAGACCCTGTCTGGACTATATGACAATGACACTTCATTTGTAGTTAAAATATGTTATGGCACTAACTCTTTATTGATCTCTTCCAAAAATCTTTCTAATGGACATTTTAAAATTACAAATCTAATCATTAATCAGTCGATTTCAGTCAGAATTTGCAAGATGCAGCACAAGAAACACTGCAAAGGACTTATGATGTCAGTGGTGCTTATCTGCTAGAATAGTGATGTTGAGCTTTACAGTGAGCGCTCCCAAGCACCAGCAACCATGCCATTAGGAAAGCAGGGCTGTAGCCAGAGGATTTAATTTTTCCAAATTTAGCCTCCACATGCAGTGAAAGAAACATAAGCAGACCTTTTATGGAGGTGCTAAAACCAGTTCAGACATGAGGAGGCATTTCCCTGACCCAAGGTTTTGTATCTGCAGTGGTCCTCAGCTGGCTGCTCTCAGCCACAAGCTCGGCCTCGGTGGGTTTGCCTACCTGATGGCAGTTCCCTGTGCTCCTGGGTACAGCCAAGGGCATGGGATCAGAGTGCCAGCTGAATGGCAGAAACAGTGCAGGAGAAAAGCAAGAAGGGGTAGGGATGGTCTGGCTGTACCCAGGATTGTGTGCTGCTCATTTTACCATTTGTGGTCACTAGTTCTGTTGCCAGTGGTGGTATCCATGTATGTTAGTTTTAGAGCTTCTGCTCTAGCTTGGGCATTAGAGTTCAAGTGAAAAGATCCTTAATTTGATGAAATTATGACAGTGTAATCTGTTATGTCAGTAATGTCAAATGATTGGATTATTCTAGTAGCTACCCCTGGCACATTTAAAATAGTTGGTTTGCCCCCATCTGAGTGAATGAAGGAATAAGGTTCTGATAGGTATTTGGGCTATTTTCATTCACTGGCATTGTGAATACACTGTATTTATTTTTAAAAGCAAAAAAAATTGAATTGTCCCAGAGATGCCTTTATAGTCTGATAATTTATGAGAAGTCTTCAGTCATCCCTTTCTGTCAAAAATGCCTCACAGGTGCAGCTGGCAGGGGAGCTTTATCCCTTCCTGTCCAGTTGCCTGCAACGACCTGTTACTTCTATACAAAATTGCTATAACTATCCATGCCTCACAGTTGTGATACTAAAGTTTCGTCAAGTTCTTAGCCCCTTAGTATCAGCAGCAGTGATAAAACACTATCTGCCTGCTTTTTAGGGGTAGTAAGTTGAGAATAATCAGTTTTCAGCATCGCTATATTTAAAGTATAGTGCCTCGGAGTGCCTTCTGTTAACTAACCACAACTTCCCTCGAAAGTTACATGCCACAGGAAGGATGAAACTGCTAAGTCTAGCTTAATAGAGGGAGGAACATAGCTCTCCTTTTGCATGGTATAAGACAATGTATACTTTGCTGGAGGGGATAAGGATAACCACAAATGTTGCTGCCTTCAGAACAGGTGCAAAACTTGGTGTTTTTTTAGTTTCGCCCTTTGCACAACATCTGTCACAACTGAGGAAAAGAAAAGAGGAAGAGGAGAAACTCATACTTTTGCACTGAGGAAAATGAATACAGTTTTGTGGAAAGAAATATATGCCATGTCTTGACCTTTATTTTAGGAGGATGCTAATGACAGCATTTTGATAAGGGCTTAAACAGAGGCCAAGACTAGAAGACTTTAAAGTTATATCATGTGCTGGTTTTACTGCAGGGCCACTGAGTTTCATGTTCCTTTCTTGTCTAACTTAAAGCTCATACCAATTTGGTATCATAGAAGAACATAGTTTGAAAGGAGCCACTATGGAATGTGCTGCCCAACCCTGGCAAACACAATTTAATCACTGCTGTGTCCAGTCAAGTTTTGAGTATCTCTAAGGATAGATATTTCCCAGGCTTTCTGTGCAACCTTTTCCAATGTCTGACTAGCCTCATGATGAGAAAATGCTTTCTAATGTCTAATTGTTCCTTGCGTCAACTTGTGCCTGTTACTATGTGTTGTCATCTTTTCAGTACCCCTCTCATTAGGCAATTGAAGACAATGATAGCATCTCCTCTCAGTCTTCTCTCTCCAGGTTGAACCGTCTCCACTCCCTCAGCCTCTGCTCTTGTAGCATGTGCTACAAGCCCCTTCAGCATTTTTGCGGTCTACTGGACTTTTTCCAGTGTGTCAGTGTCTTTCTTGTACTGGAAAGCCCGAAACCCAGTACAGAATTCTAGGTATGATCTTACAAGTACTGAGTGGAGGGGAAGGACTGCTTCTCTGGATGTTCTTTTGGACATGATCCCATCTGTGTTTGCTATGTAGTCACACTATTGACACCTCTTTAACTTGCCCACCAGGAGCCCAGACCTTTTTGCCAGTCTGTTTTCTAACCAGGTCGTGCTCACATGCACTGGGGTTACTCTAGCTTGGATGCAGTGTTTTGCATTTGACTTGCTGAACTTCATGAAATTCACGTGAATCTATTTTTCCAGCCCATTGAGGTCCTCTTCTTCCTTATTTAGCACTTCAGAGCAAGGTTAACCAAATTTGGCAATCACAGGACATGATCCTAGTTTAGAGAACCTGTATGCTACTGTATGTGGTAGGAAAAGTAGATCAGTAATGCTGTTGATTTCCCTGTGTGTAGAGACACTGTGTTCTGGCTCCCAGCTCTAACACAGTTGGGTTCCCATGCTTTGTTTACACTTGCCTTCTTTCCTTCCTTTGTAATTTGAATGAAGTGCTGAACAACGTTTACCTGGTTGTTCACAGGAGAAGAGATGAGGTGATTCAAAGGAAGGGGACTTGATGCACATCTGTAAAATCACAAGTGTGGTGGACAGGGTAAATAGGGAGTTGATGTGTTCACTCAATTCTGGTACAAGAAGCAGGGGACTTCAAATGAAACTAACAGATGTCACAGTGAAAATGGCTCCAGACATCACGGATAGTTATTCCATCTATGTGGAACTTTGCAGCCTCACACATTTTGAGTTCAAAAGGGGACCAGACAGGCTGATGGAAGAAAAAATTGATTGAGGACCGTCACATGCAAAGATGAGACATCAGCCTCAGGAAGTCAGACGTTAGACATTGCAGGAAGCCAAGGGAGTATTCTAAAGGGGGAAAATTGAGGAAATATATCTGAGCTTTTACTACACAAACAGTAATTCCTGTTTTTCTTCAGAGAGGGTTGCAGCTTGGCAGAGTTTTTAATATTTATTTTGTACTATACCCTTAGTCTGCAGGCTGCAGCTTAGCCAAGACTGTATTAGGAAATATTGCACCCAATGAATTTGTTGTTTTTCAGGTGATTCTTGGTGTCTGTTGACCAATCTGTTTTAAGCCAGCCCAGTGAGATACTGCTGAATACAAACTTGGGTTTGTCTTCAGTTGTTCCCCTGCTCTGTACCACAGATGTGGAAATAGAACACGCTGAGTGTGACACTGCTTTTCAGTACTTTCAAAACTGATCATATAAGACAAAACTTCTCTTTCTCTTCAGTTGCACACTATTTTTTCTTTGGTTAAAGGCTGTCTTGTTATTTTCTTGGAGTCTGTTCATTCCGTGCTTCCCTAAAACCTTTTGAGTTTCAGAAAAATGTTAGCCTTAAAAGGAACATCTATTTAAAAAAACCCAAAGCCTTCCCCCCACTTTTTTTTTTAAACACTAATGAGCTTGCTGATTTGAGAGGTGTCCTTAATTAGTCCTGAAAATGTGTGTTTTGGGATTTTTCACGTGATGCACCTTCTCTTGGTCATGTGCTTGACAATAGGTGTCTATCCAACTTTCTCTTTGGGACTTGGACAGAGGGTGTACTATTTTGCCATAATCATAATTTTTAGTTCCATATGCTCTGTTGCATTCCCTGCCAGATAATATTTGACAGCTTTTAGAAGTGGGCACATAGTGTCAGCACTAGGATGGCCCTGAGTTGAAGTCCTCTTAGCAACTGCCTACCCAGACACTTCAGAGTGTAGAGGTAGAAGATACTCTATCATTTTGTCACAATCATGGGCTTCAGGATCCTCACTGGACTTCACCTTCCAAACACAGACCCAGTTTCTCGAAAAAACTTCAGTTAGAGACTCACAATGAGCAAGTCCTTTGAACCTAGTGCTACTTGTCAGCTGCTTTATTTATATGTGAGAAGTGTGAGTGAGCGCCAGATCTCCGTGACTGCTAGCCTTTCACATAGAAGGGGGCACTTCTTAGAATGTATCAAAAGCTTTTCCCAAAGCAAGAGCTCATTTTCTCTTGCAAAACTCATACTGCTTCAGCCATGTTTCATGGTATGGCATGCTCCTGTCCTTTAAGATAGACACATGTTATATACTTAGTGTTGAAGCAGGAAAGAGATACCAGGTATGGCTTCTCCCTATTTCTTCATGTCTGTGCAGCATGCAGGAGGGTCCTGAGGGTGTGCCACTATGGGTAACCACTGTCATGAAAATACTCCAACAGTTCTGGGGGAAGAGCACCAGCAGGATAAATGGATAAGGGTATTGTGATGGAAACCATTTGTTTGAGAACAGCAGTAAGTTTTCAGTATGATTGTTCTTCCTTGGTCCTATGCAGAAGGTTGTTACGGTCTCCCTAGTGATGTGTGCCAACCCCACAGAATAGCTGGTAGAAGAAACAGGACACATGCTCTCTAAATGTTTGACTTCAGTGCGGTGTCCCAGGCCAACTGAACCCCCCACTGCCACTTTTGGCAGATTCAGATAAGCACACAGAAAAGAGTCTCCTCCTTGATAGGAATGTACGCGAGCTGTGAGCGCGTGATGACGAGTAGAGGCAGACATCAGTTGCCACAGCTGTAAATTCTCACTGTCTGCCTGTGTGTCTGTACCTTTAGGACTTTTGTCAGGAAGTTGTGTTTATCTTAGCTATAAAAGGTTTTTATTGTATGGGTTTCTTCATTTGAGAAATATTAAAATAAGGAGAAAAAGGTAGCCCTTCTCAAACCCGTATCTAACTGGACCCAGGTTCTAAGGCTTATTAGAGCAAAAGCAGTATTTGGCTGTTAAGTTAGCTGTTTGACAATGTTGTTCTAATTTAGAAACAAAGTCTAAAATTGAAAATAACAGAATTGTTTATGTGAGAAAATGGAGATAAAGATTTTCAATACAGATCTTCACTTTATTTCCACTTAGAGTGTAGTTATCTGCAGTATGTGGTATTTTAATATATATTTAAGTTATATTTTACAGACAAATATAAAAAAGACTTCTTGTATTTAAGGTTTTATAATCACAGTTAAATGAAACACATACTGATAAACAAAAAGCCTCAGACATTAGTAAAATAAAATGAGCTTGTACTGGTGTAATGTTAATAATATGTGTATTCTATTTCTGCAACTTCTAAGTGTTCATGAGTGGTCTGTCTGTGGTTTTATCAGGTCATAATTTGCTTACTCCAATAGGAACAAATTCTTAAATAATATTTTAAAATAGTTTATTAAAAAAAAGTGGCAAGAACAGAGATGCTATAACATAAAGAATGAAGCAGAACTGTTAAAAATTGTTATTCTTACTCCATTGTCTTGAAGCAGCATAGTGTCTTTTGTGATAAGAAGCTCAATTTTGGCAGTCTAAGTGGTATAGAATATTGGAGGGGTTTCTGTTTTCTTTGTTGTAAGAAAGTAATTATTAATTTAAAGTTTCTGTACTGATGTTCAGATATGACCCTTTCATGTCTGCAGGTAGAGGGAGGTCAACACATGAGGAAGGAAGGAATTGCAAAGATGGCATGTGTAACTATGTTTGTTTGACTCAACTTCAATGCCAGAGAGATACAGCTGCAATAAATAACATTTATTCTGACATGTGACAAAGCTTTTATTAATAATTGTCAGGCAGTCTAATTTTCCTTTTTCACCACAACTTCCTGGTGCAGTTACCAAGTTGCGTTGGCAGGTGAAGGCGTATTAATAAGATAGAACACTAAAGAAAAGATGGAGTGGCCAGAAATAAAGTAGGGAAGGAAACTGGCATATGACGGAAGGACACAACAGCAGGAACCCAGGACTTGCATCCTGGGTTCTCAACTGATTCCAGCAGGATGTGTTTAAGTCATTTGGTGTCTTTCCTGGCCCAGTTTCTGTGTGCCCAAACAGATCCCAGATACGCTCTATGAAGGCATGATGGGAAAACTTCTTCATTCCCTTCTAATCCTACTGTTCTTCTGTATTGATTTCTCAGATAAACAGCACTTAAAGAGAGGTAGCCATCTCACACCATCAGAATTAACCCATTCAGTTGGTGGCCTCAACTGTGAGCATTTATTAAGGTTTCTAAAACGTTTGTCTTTTGTCCATGTCTGACTTCAGCAGAAGTTCTGAAGAAGTCTGTATCATTGTTCTTTTAACTGAAAGGTTGCAGTGTTCATATTGCAGTCTCTTGCTTCAATTTGTGTTTATAAATAATTTATGTACAACTGGAGTAGAGACTCTTTACAATACACACTAGAAAGAAAAGTTCTCCTTTAGGAAAAGGAGTAAAGATAATACACCTTGTGAAGATGAATGATGTAACATACAGGGAGAACCAAACAGTTCATTACCTTTTCCTGTATTATATTTGACAATGTTTTCTATATAAATTGTCTAACAAGACATTTTTGCTTCCAATACTGTAAAATATAGTTTCCCCTCCAAAGGGCTATAAACTTAAGCATTTGTGATAGTCAAATATGCACAGAAGTTGTCCATTTCATCTCAAAATTTTATTTTCCTTGCTAACAAAACCATTGTAGTAATTGGAGCTCAGCTAGAGGTCTTGAAATTTTCAGATGTTCTGGCAGTAGTTGATCTGAACTGTAAGCTATTTGTGTTTAATCCAAATTGTGAATTGAGTCTTTGCTCAAGTTAGTAACATCCAGGCATACATATGTGCAGCATGGAATTTGAACACTCACGGTGGTGTGTATTTCCTGAAAAAGAGGGCAGTCAAAAGGTACAGCAAGGAGATTATATACTGGGTTTTCCTGCTGTCCTGTGACAAATCTCTTTCAGTCCCACATGACTCCTTGATTTCCTGCCATCCTGAGAAACAGAATTTTACTTAAGCATCTGTATGGGGAGCACTAAGAGTTTGTGCTGTGGACCCTGGATTTTTAATCTCACTTCACTGTGCTGTACTGCAGACTTTATTTTTCAGGTAGCTTTCCATTGGAAGATTTAGCAAGTACCGTCATTTGTGTTTCTCCCACGTCACGAGAGCTTTCTTCATGGTGTGACCTGGCAGCACTTGAAATTGATACGCTCACTTGTCGTCTCAGTATTTTCAGTACAGTTCTCTTGTATCCTTTGCATGCAAAGAAATAGATGAAAGGATCTAGGCAACAATTAAAATTCATCAGAAATACAGTATAATGGAGTGACTTCTGGAAAATTTTCTTTTCAGTGCACAATGGTTCACTCTGAAGTTTCTTAATCATGTGTTGTATGATTGCAACATGATAAGGGGTAAAGCAGATGATGAACACAATAATTACAAATATGATTGTATTGATGGCTTTTTTGTTTATCCCTGATTTTTCAGTCAGTGGATTTTCCTTGGCCGTTTGAAAAAGTTTGCAGCTAATTTGAGAGTAACAAAACAGTATAATCCCCAGGGGAATAAGATACCCTATCAAACAGGCAGCAAGAAGTATAAATGGGAGATGTTCTATTTTTTCAAAGTTTGGATATTCCATACATGTAGTCCTTTCTTTTTCTTCCTGTGACATGGACTGTATAAGTAATGGGAAAGTTTGACTAAATACAAGAAACCAGATAAAGACACAAATGCCCTTGGCATATTTAATCCTTCTGATCTTGTATCGGAAGGGGTGGACAACAGCAAAAAACCTGTCAATGCTCAAACACGTCATGAAGTTTACACCTGCATAGGTGTTGATGTAGAACAAGAGGGCAGTTATTCGACACAGTGCTTCTCCAAATGGCCAGTGGAATCCCAGGGCATAGTAGGCTATCCTTGTTGGCAAGGCGATACAGAACAGGAGATCGGAGAAGACGAGATTTGTTGAGTAGAGGGTAGTGGAGTTGATCTTCTTTCTGTTTTTAAAAATGACAGTGAGGGCAATGGTGTTTCCAAGCACCCCAAGAATTAAGATAGAGCTGTAGAAGACAGACAGTAGTATCCGTGCTGTATCTTTGTGCTCATATAAGTCGCAGGTGAAACTGTTGTTCTCAGAGGCTGTGAAAGCGTCCATTTCTGTAACCCCTGTTGTTGCAGGAAGCTCAGTAGACCTAACATGAGAAAATTAAAAAAAAAAAAAAGGGAATATTTTGTAATAAATGTAGATAAACTTCTTCTGCATAACAATGGCCAAACTCTGTTGCAAAAAACTGAAATGAAACTTCATTGCTGTGAAATACTTCTCAATCCTCCTTCCGAAAACAAACAAACCAAAAGATACCTCTTTTTGTCTTTTCTGTTTTGATCCCAATTCCTTCTCCAATGAAGAAAATCAAACAGGGGGCAAGGTAATAAACCAGGGATGTAATGTATTTGGAAAGTAAAGTTTTTGGATGGTCAGGAGGTAGGACAATTTAAAGCAATCTGAAGGGGAAAAGAAGTCTGAAGAAAGCACGTGATAAAGGATCATATGAAGTCCCCAAGGGTCAGACAAGCAGATAAAATTTTTCAAATGTGTTTCAGGTAATTTTTAGGGAATTTTTATTTCTAACAATTCACATTGTGATGGTTTAACTTGTTTAGAGAAACTTTTTTTCAGAATTCTTATCATTCTGGCACTATATTAGAAATGTAGAATCATTTAGGTTGGAAAAGGCCTTTAATATCACAGAATTCCACCATAATAATTCAGCTTGTTTAATTCCAGTTTTAAGATTTGGATTTTGGAATCTAATTCAAATATTCTTATAGACAGAAACTCTTAAGACTGCTATTTTAATCACTCTTTAGTGATGCTGCAAAAGAGTGGTAACCCAGCTGAAATATTTTATACATTGGCAATTTAGTAGATTTTAGAAATTGTTTCATCTGTACAGTCAGAAGTAGCATGGGAGAGCTGCAAAGTGGCAGTGATTTGTGAGACTTAAAAATATTGAAAAATGATCCAACAGAGTTTCAGAAATGGAAAGAACTCCATCCTGTTGATACTGATTTCAGTGCAAACATTTTTCTGTTACCTGGCAGTTGAATAGTGTAAGCATAAATGTCAAAAATGATGGGGTATCCTATGTTACTCCTTGAGTAGCTGTTTTACAAAAGTGTGCCTCTTAGAGGCACTATTTATGGATTAAATAAGAAGTCAAAACAGGATTGCTTCTGCTTCAACACAGAATGCTGTCTGGAGATAACAGCTGCTGCAACCAGAATTTTAAGCCTGTCTGGTACCTTTAATTAACATCTTGGTGATTTTTGAGGATCTGTCTTTCAACACACAATATTTACAAGCAACTATAGCCTGTTGCACCTTAAAAAGGTCTTGCTGGAATATACCTCTCAGTTTTAAGGGGTGTAAGTGACACATTTCAGAAAGTATTCCTTATCCTTCTGTTAACTTGTGAAAACATTAAAAGGTTAGTATCTTCTTTCATGTTTTGAAGAGATTGTCCTACTTATTTCAGGTTGTTTACAGTTGATGTACCTGCATCACGTGATGTATTATAAGCTTGTCTGATCAGACTTCTGGCAGGGTTAGCAGGGATACATAAGGTTCTCTCTAAACAATAAACTTGTGAATAGTGGATGATGTGTATTAACATATATAAATCAGTTATATTGCATTTTTGAAGACGAAATCTAACATTCAGGTAGTATATTAAGTCTGTGTCTGCTGTGCTCCACAGACAGGAGGGCAGAGAGGTGGTTACTGACTGATAGATGTACACTGTTCCAGGTTCTTAGATATCCATGAAGTACTGACTGTCTGTTGGAGTTTTGTGGTTTGAATAAAGAATTTAAACTGGTAAATATCAACTCCAACTGTAGTGCAGATTTAAGAGTGTCTGTGATTTTATATTGGTTAGTTTTGCATTGTTCACAGTATCTTGGTGTTAGTGTGTTTGATGATTGATTAATGCAGATTAATTCTTAACTCCCTGAGGATAGTTCTGGTATGCCTTCCTCCTGTTTCATCTTCTCCCATGTGTCAAATAGCTCTTGTTTTACCTGGGTGTACCAGGCTGCTTTTTGCCTGAAATGATGTGGCTTTGTGTGTGCATGTGGATGGGTCAGTGAGGTATTTGTTTTGTTTGTCATATTTAAACGCTTCTGATTACTTGTTCACACTCACACCTTAATATCTATCTTCTACTCATCTCTCAATTTCTTCAGCATATGTAAGGAAGAATAATCCATGGTATATGATAAACAGTTTCATTGCAGTAACTAGCTACAGAGTATTAATTGCATGATTTTATTTTCAGTGTAAAGTTGTATTAGTTTTGGTTCATAAGTAGTGTACATAGTCATCACATCCATCCATATGCCTTTCTATAAACATTTGTAAAATGTAGACTATTATACAGAAACATTTGACTATAGTTTAGGAAAAAAATCTGTGATTTTATTAAAATGTGGGGGTTTTTTACATGAGGAGTAGGATTTCATAGGAGGCATATTACTTAATTTTGTGCTATGAAGTTATATTTTTAATGTAATAGATATACAACTTAATCAAGAACTCGGTAGAGACTGTTAATCCTCACATATAACTGTGGCTATATTGAGAAGGAGTCCTGGCTGAGAGGGTGTTTTTATCCATCCATGTTGGTAGCATGGATGTGCATGGGGAGCAGTTCCATGTCAGGAAAAACTGGCCACAAACAGATGACAGCAGAGCTAGAGGACAAAGGCAGCATGTATGCTGGTTAAGCTGTGCTCCTTGACAGGCTCTTCTGCCTGCTGTGGGAGTCAGGTCCTGGAGGCAGAGAGTGTTCTTTTTGATCTCCTGTTATTCCCAAAGTATTTTGACTGTTAATGTAGGGAGCACATTTTATAGTGCTCTAGAGGAGTATTCGCATTTTTTCTATCTGTAGAAATGCCCATCTGTATGGGCATTTTTGAGCAGTCACCATGGTGTCTAGGTGCTGAATTATTACCTGAATATCTTTCTTAAAAAAAAAAAAGAGAAAAACTGGGCTTGCAAACAGTGCAGGTTGTTCTTTATTGTTCTTTTCATTTGTCATTTTCAAGGCTTAGCATTGTGTTTGCTTTCTGACCACCGAATTTCTTTAGCCCGTCACCTTATGTGATTTGTTAGCTAGTCAGTTGCTAGTCTATTCTGTGTACTTTCCTGATGTTTCACAGCAGTAGTATCCCCCAGGGGGGAAAAAAATCACAGTACCATGGCAAGCTACTTACCAAATCTAGCATGTCTGAAATCTGTGCAGGTGCCTTTCTAAACCAACTTTGTAATCTCATCAAAGAAGGAAAAAAGGCTGTTTTAGGAGATTGATGTTCTGTAGAAACACGTGACTGGCATTAGTCATCTATTTTATGTTTATACATTTGTTTTACGTTTAATTCCCACAGCAAAAGGTGTTTGAGGAACAGAATGGTGGCTCCAGTTTGGAAGTACTACATAATCCAAAGCACTGGATCATAGACATGTTCATGTTTTATGAGCTTTATGTATAGTGTAAAGTTAGATACATGTTACTGTTAAGAAGGATAAACTTAAGGTATGAACCAACAATTGCAGTGTTACAACCTTACATTACATGAGTTTGGATTATGTTCGAGCAGTGATACAAAGCTCTCTCTGTGTGCTAAAAGAACGATGTTCCCGTCTCCTGCTTTTGCTGGAGAAGCACTGTCTGTCTTTTTAACAGAACAGGGAACATGTAGAAGGCTTTTACTGTGTATTGTAATCTGATGTGTGATTTCTTTGTCTCTCTTCATATGTTCACTGAAGATGAATCCCCGATCTTAGCTAATTTTAGAGGGATACTAATTAAATACTGGGAAAGGCATGGCAGTTCATTAGAAAGACCTCTCATGGGTCTACACATAGTATGGTTCAGTCACTATGAGGTGGACAATATTTGTTTAACAAACAGTATTGGGGGCTAATGTTTATCTTTGCATAAGGAGTACAAATTATTTAAAAGGAATGATCAGGAAAGAGAATCCTCTTCCCCTGCAATGCTTGGCCTGAAGATTTACTGAGCTTACAGTCCTCTGTAGATATTAGCTGTGTAACTTGTCTTACAGATTTTCATAACAGTAGAGTATGGGAATATGCAGTTCTGTGCTTGTATAGGTTTAGTTTTTTCCTTCATCGCAAATTAATTTTGTTTCTGTTGACCAGTCATATTTACTCTTTGGATTTCTAATTTAGCATATGAGTGGTCTTTAGATTGTTTCCTGTGTTTGAGAAAAAGGCTTAATTCTGCTAGGTTATGTATGTTAAAAGGTGTGCATGTTAAACTGCATAGTACAACACTTGGTTAATATAGAAAGCACATATACCCAAGGTACATACATCAAGGTGTATGGACTGGCAGCTTGGGAACTGCGTGTGGTTTAATAAAAGCTGAGGCAAGAGACAGGGTGTCATAAAGCTTTCTGTTTCTTTCTAACACTTTGACATTCATATGCTTCTAGTGCATTATCTTCATTTACTTTTTTTTCAAAACCTGTTGAGTTTTATGTTCTAAATGGCAATGAGTGGGCCTAATGACCTGAAGAGTGACTCCTCAACTTGCAACTCACAGCTAATTTTGGTGACAGAGTTTCCAGGATAGTACTTCTATTCTTCTTGAGAAGAAATTTGTTGGCATAGTAAAGCCAAATTTGTAAGCCACACAACAGAGAATCCTAAGTACATATTTCATTAATGAAATTATCTTAACAATGGCTATAAAGAATTATAATATTCTTTTAATGCTGAATGGAATATACAGATGTACAGCACTGTGGGATCTTTATGGTCCTGCTTCTGTCTATTGCGATAGACAGACAGTTACATCTGGGGCTCAAAAATAATAGAAGCTACAGTGAGTGAGATGGAAATAAAGAAGTTGAGTTGGAATGCTGCATAACTAGTTAAAGTGGAACTAATTTGAAGTGTAAGTCTTGCCCCTCTCTGTTGGATCTCTCTTAGTGTAATCTGTCCTATGAAAAGTGTGAGAACTATCTAACATAATCTCTGCCACACTTAATGGTGAAGAGCTGTGCTGATGCTGAGATAATTAACTTCCCATCAGTTTATACTTACTTAAGCACACTAATTGTAAAAACAAGAGAGAATAAAAATATAGCAAATAAACAAAATAAAAGTGTGAGCCACTGACAATTATATTCTTGCAAGCAGAGGAAAAAAGGGATCAAATGAGAATTTGTATTTTATTCCTAGGAAATATGCACACGTGGGAGTGATATGAAACCTGTACAGGTACTGTCTTTAATTCTAGGGGTTGCAGCTTCTGAACTGTAGGTTAAGTTTATTATTCTTTACATGTATACATACTCCTCAATCTTTTGAACTGAAAGGGATGAGATATGAGCTCTTAAAGACTACTTGAGAGGATTCAATTCCCTTGTCTGTTCAGGAGCAGCCATGAAAATTTTAGGCAGATGCATGTATGCTGTCTTATTTTTTAAGATAAATGATAGCTGAGTTATTGTCTGTTGAACAATCTGTCTTGTTTTACCAGTGTGATAGGAAAAATTGATCCTTTCTAATTGGGAAGGTGTATAAAAATCTTATCACTTGTAATATTTCTTTAACTTTGTGGCATGAAAATCAATGATACAGAGAAAGATGTTTGGTCATTGCAATTCAGAAAAATAATGCCTTTTAAAAACTTTGAAAGAAATGCATGCCAGAAGTTAGGAGTTAGCTCGTAAAACTTTGTATTCTTAAAATATGCTGTTGCAATACTTAGATATGACAAGAGTGACTGAAGAGTTTGTGAACAATAAATAATTGGTAATAAAGGCTGTTTTTATAGACAAGGAGCACATGTGATAAGTGCAGGCTGTGCATTCACAACTGCAGTACTGATTTGTTTTAAGGCTCTCTTCTACTATTAGGAGAGTTCTGTGATATTCAGTGAATGACTTAAGAGCTGAAATGCTTCCCTTACTACTTGTACAGTAGTTATTTCTATATTAGTATAATTTAAATTAGTGTTGCTAAAAAAAAGTCAAAGCTAATGCAGTATATCACATATTACCCTGTGATCATCAGAAGGCGGTATTATAAGAAAGGACTTGAAATAGTTTGTTGATTCTGTGGATCAACAGATCCTTTAAATGAAAATTAACTGCCAGCATATTAATATGGGAACATAAAATATTAGAGATTTTCTTCTATAAGCCTGTCCCATACAAAGATAATTTATCCTTCCTACCATATGAAAATATCCAATATAATACTCAAAACAAAAATAAAAGGAAATATAAAAAAATATTCTGGAATTGTTTGCTGTTTCTCAGTGAAAAAAATAAATTTAAGAAGTTATTTTTTTCTGTACTTACATCTCTGTAGCTTTTTGGATCCTCTGAGCAGTTAAAGGCATTAGCAGGATGGCTTGACTGTGAAAGTTTACCCTTGCACATTGTTCTCAAGAGTGATTACGTGAGTCGTTTGTGGGAGGAGTAGGTTTTTTTTCAAGTGCTTAAAAAAAACCCCATTTGTATGCTGGTTTTGATTTGCTGCCGACTTTTTTATGGGATGTGAAAGCATCTATTTTTGATCCTTTTACAACTAGCCTGTTCAAAGAGTAATTAGAAACAACACTTCCACCTCTCCTCTGAAGTTACGTCTTTACTGACTTTCATAGAAGGGATTTTACCCAGAGATTTACTTCAGCAGTTGTTGACCAGCTGAAAACCCTGTGATGTATGAAAAACCTTGTATGCATCTGCATTTAAAAATAACTTAGTACATGCTTTAACGGTGCTTCTTACCGATCAGATATGACATAGCACAAGAAAACCTCAAAACTGAGACATACTGAGATGCTGCGTTAAAACAGACATCTGAATCGCCCATGTACATTCCCAGCACTGTTTTAGTATCATAATGAGGAGGATTTACAGAAATGCCCTTTGAAAATATATGAGGGAGATGAACCCTGGTGGTTTGAGAGATTAGTAAGGATGCGTGCCTCTGTAAGCTGTTTATTGCATTTTCAGCAGAAATGATGATGATCATGATGATGATGATACACATAAGGTAAATACATGAAAGATAAAAGAACTTTTTAAACACAAACGTGATTCCCCTAAAATATTGATAAGAATGAGAGGTGAGGGAATAGGAAAGGAATAGGACTAGGAATAGGAATACCTCAAATTATGAGGTAACCCATTGTTACCTGAAATAACCTTGTGTCTAAGTGAAGAACATTGATCGAAGAGTTAAATTATGTGTTTGTTAAGAGTGTTTTGGAGACCAGAGATAGATGGAAAATCCTGTGCTGTTAGAGGCAGTGGTTGAGAGTTACCTGGGATTTTCCCCAAGAACTGATACTGATCGTTCATGACTACGAAAGACTATTTATCTTTAAAATGACCTCATTTGGTGACCTGATTTTCAAGAACCAACAAGTAGGCATGATGAGGCTTATTTTGGTGGGTCCAGCCCATGCAGAAGTTGGGATTCTTCTTTGGAAATGTTTGAGCTGTGTTCACACAGTGGTAGTGTTGTGGTGGTGTGCAGAGATACGATCTCAACTAACATGTCCATCTCATCAGAAAGACTAAAGTAAATACAGATCTAATGACAAAGTTAAACTTTACTAAATGCCCTTTGTCTTATGGGAAATGTTTTCAAACAGAAGAATGCAGAGTCTTGAGGGCTATTTCTGTGCCTACTTGGAACATTTGGTTGTCACTATACACTGACTTTTCTAGTGCTGAACTCCCAGTGCACACATGGCTTGATTCCCTTTAGGTGCCAGGGATCTGAGGCATTCAGTATAGGGCTTTCAGCTCCTCACTTTTTATGGAACAGTCATCTTTTAACACCAGGTTCAGAAGGTCTTTGAGGGAATTTACCAGTCTTATTCTGGATTTTTTCTTTTTTTGTTTTTGAATAATTTTTTAATTATTCAGTTTCATTGCAAAGTAGTATCTCTTTAAATGAAGTAATGACCATTATAGACTGTTTAAAGGGAAATTGCACAGAGAACTTGCTTCATATGTGCGCAAAATAATACCACAGTGTGGTTCCCTGTCCAGCACCAAAAATACATTGTAGAAATGGGAAATTATGAGAAACACGGGCATGTAGTAGTCTTTGCTCAAGGACTGGTGTTAGTACCTCAGCTTACTATTAAAGGAAATGTTTATTTCAAAATTGTGTTGCCATTATAGAATAATATCAATATGTTTCCTGCTCTGATCTGATAAAATATTGCCTTCCTTTGATTAAGATACAGTGCTAGATGGTGCCTTTTGAGTCATAGTGGTGTATTAGCTACCAATCCAGCCTAGCATGTTGTGATGTTAATTGCTTGAGCTAAATGGTACAGATTGCATTCTTTCACTCACTATTTACCCTTCTAGCTTTTTGGTTTCTGTTCTTACACAGCTGCTGTTTCTCCAATATCTGTTTGACTGTCCCAGGATTTGAACATTTAAATTAAGAAATGTTATGTGTCAGAAAGTATGATATATATTTGATTTTACCATATATGTGCAAACACTGTTTTGCTTTTGGCATGCAAAAGCGAGTAACATGGAACTGAACAGTTTATGGAATATATTGTTAGATAAGTCTTAGCATTAAAAACTAAAACTTTTTTTTAGGATAAGTGTCTGACTTCTTCCTTCATGAAGGTCTTGTAAAGTGTTGGTTGGTTGGTCTCTTATTTTAATGAACTCAGAGTTGCAGTGATTCCGCAGAGCTGTCCATGCACAGGAGGATCCTTTCCCCCTCCAGGTCCACAACTTTAAGTTTTGTCTAGGGTTTTGCATTTTTCTCTGCTTTCTTCCTGCCTTCCTGTGAAATATTGGCAGTTAGATGAGTATTGGATAACAGAGCCTAATGCTTTTGCTGACGTTGAGAGGCCCCAGGCAATGGGGTGCCCTGCTCATTTGTAGTGGAAGCGTTGGGTGGCAGTAGATGGGTCCTTCGAGTCCTGGGCTCCAGCAGGCAGAAGAATCCAGCTATTAAGAGTGGTCATGTTCCACAGAGTTGCTCAACTTGTTATTAAGGATATTTAACATGTTCAGAATAAAGGCTGGCACCTTGTATGTAATATGGCAGTATCTGGACAGACTGTAGGAATGTAGATCACTGAAATAATTTAGTAACTTGAATTGCAAGTGCACTATTTACATGCCAGTATTATCTGCAGCTGTTTTTACAAGTGATATTTTTAGCCCCCCCCCCCCCAAGTTTATGGTTGTGAATTTGTCAGTTTAATGTTTTTTTGAAGAACTTGAATGAAGAAAAACACAGCACCACAGTTAGTAAGTGTAGTGAGTCATGCTGAATAAAATAGCATGTTATTTCTGCAAATTTAATCCCACAGAACTTCCATTGACAACGGCAAGTATTTTTTGCAGAAGTAGCATTTACCTTTCTAACCCTTTGTTCACGCATTTTAGAACCATTTTTTCCTCTGTTTTGTTTTAATCTGCATTTACCAGTCATCCTTTTAGACTTTAAGTAGTGTGTTTCTCTTACGAGAAGTACTTGCCCCTGTTTTTTTTCCTCTCTACCACTAATTTTTACATCTATGATTTATTTTTTTCAAGGATATTATTTCCACATCATGTTTTTTGATCTGTGCAAAACCAGTCTGATCACTTCATATGATGTAGAACATTCCTATCTTATCTGCTGTGTTTCTGTTTAACTGCAAATGTTGAAATGTAACATGGTCTTCGAAATGAGGATATAATGGTAGAGCCTTCTACTATAGTACACTTTTGTGATGGACCTGGTAACTATATAGAGTATTCAAACTCTAGAATTCAGTCTTTCAGATTCTGGAGTTTTCTATTTTGTTTGAAAATTTTATTCTAACCCACATGACTGAAATTAATTTCTGAGACACAAAGCGGGGATAAACTCAGTTTAGAGTTAGCATGTATTTGTGTCTGTGGCCCTTCTTTCCACACTGACATCTCAGATTTCTAGTAGAAGGTCATCATGGCACTGGAAAGAATGTTCCTGATTCTCTCATGGTATAAAGAACAGAGGGCTGGGCTGAAGGTCTCTGTAAAAGGAGAGAAATTAGAGGAGAGGGGATTAAGAGAGATTAGGGGCAATGCAAAAACAAGAGAAAAAGAGAGAAGAAAAAGAGACAATTGAAGTAGTCCTTCAGGGTATTCCACTCGTAGATGTTGAATCTGATATATGCTACCAAACAACTAATTAACAGAACTAAAAGAGTTAAGAACTAGTCCTTTTGTTTACAGTAAATGGGTGGATGTTTTTATCTGTCTAGTGAAATACAGGAACAGAAATTCCTCCAGTGATTATGAGCTTCAGGAATAAGGCTTGATTATTTACAGAATAATAGAGTAGCTTAGGTTTGACAGGACCTCTGGCAGTCCTCTAGTTCAACCCTGGGTTCAAAATATGTCCAACCCGAACAGGTTACTTTGGGCTGTTGTGTCCAGACTGTATCTTGGAGGATGGAGATTTTAGTTCTGGGCAACCTGGTATGGTACTGAACTGTCATTACCCCCATCTGGACTTGCTCCATTATATTAATACCTTTCTTGAAGCGTGGAGCCGAAAAGTGGACACAGTGATTCAGGTTCAGGCTCAGAAGTGCTGAGAACTCACTTCTCCTGTCCTGATGATAACACACTTGATAATGCTGTCTTGTATGTGATTGTCCTTTCATGCAAGGGTAAACTGCTGATTAACATTCAAAGGATTCTCCAGCTCCTTGTCTGCAAATGTTTTCTAACAAGTCTATGCCATTGCACAGGGTCATTTCAACCCAAGTGAAAGACTCCACAGTGACTTTTGTTGAACTCCCTAAGGTTCCTGTCAACCCATTTCTTCAGCCCACTTAGGAATGCAGTCCTACTCACCAAAGCATTGACTGCTCTCTCCAATTTTATGTTACTTGCTAGCTTGCTGAGAGAGTGTTCTGTCCCATCATCCAGATTGTTTAATAAAGACTATAAATTGTGTTCATCCCAGTATAGATGGAAACTCCTAGTAACTGGCGGCCACTTGTAGTTTGCACTGCTGGTCATAACCCTTTGAGTCCAGCAGTGCAGTCACATTCCCTCAAATCTGCTTATACACGCCTTATCTTCCCCATTTTATTTCAAGGACACAAGAGGAGATTGAATCATAGGCCACCCTAAAGTCAGAGTTAACAGCATTTGCCATCTTCCCCCTCTTTGTCCACCAGAGTCACCTTTGGTAAATCCATATGGGGTATTAGCAGCCTCCTTGTTCATCATGTGATGGCAGTGGCTTCTAGGAGATTTGCTTTGTAACTTTCCCAGGGGTACGTACAGGTGAGGCTTGTAGCCACCTGAATCCTCTTCTTGCCCTCCTTTCCCTTTTTCCAGTCATCAGGAACCTGCCCTGATCACAATGTTTTAGTGGTACAGCATTGACCACCTGCCTCAGATCCCTGAGGCACATCTGGACCTTTTGGCTCCTGTATGACCAGTTGGGTATACCTATTTATATTAGATGTCTAAAAAACAAACACTGATGTTTCTAGGGGCATACCTATGTGGTGCCTGCAAAACTTAGCATTTTAAGAGGAAAGGTCCATCACTAGGTTTCCTCCAGATTCTTGGGTACTGAGCAGTGTCAGACACTGAACTTTGAATTACTCGGATTACTACCTAGGTCTGGAGCGTTGCTTTCTGTGGTTTCTGTTCACATTAATGGTGAATACTAGCATTTAAGGAACCTGTCAACGTGCTCTAACCTTTTTTTAAAATGAACTCACAGCCTTGGGAAATTCCTGTTTGTACTTTTCCATCTTATGATTTCATGTGAAATCTGTGTCTGAGTCACTGTTTATCACAGGAGCAATTAAACCTGAAAAGCATGACACAATTTTAGTGTTCTCTCAGGTCATTTGGTCAGAGTAGAAAGAAAAAATTAAAAATTCCTTTTATAAGAAGAGAAAAAAATTTTTTTCTTTGTTTTTTCTAATATCTTCACTTATAAAACCTAGTTTATTCAGTGCCTGTTGTCTACAATGGAATAACTTCTGATGAAGAATTATGTGGCTGTCATAGCCTTTCAACTCTTGCAACTTAAGTCGGTTTATTTCAAGAACATACTGTGTGTGTTTTTACAGGTGTATTTTGTTTATATAAGAAGGATTATGTGCAAAATTGAACATTTTTCAGTAGTTCCTGGGTTTGCATTCTCTGTACATTCAAGGACTTTTGACTGAGTGACAAATGGATGGTATTAAAAATGTATGTAATAATTAAACTGCATTTAAGTCTTCAGAAGCTTTTCAGTAAGCTGATACAAATATAACAAACAAAAGCCACAGCCCACTGAACAAGTAAAAATAATATTTGAAGGGCTTTTTTTTTTTCATAGTTGTAAGTGTTGCATTTGGCAGTTATTAGGAAATGTAAGTTTTAATACTCAGTCCATCATTTCACATATAATACTCCTATCAGTAGTTGCTCTGGAAGGAAAATGTGTTTTTGAATCAACACTTCTAGTTATTTAGGTCCCTATTTGTGCCATTTGCAGAATTCCCACTGGGTACAAAAAGATCCCTTTCATGTAAAGGCCCATAGAAGCTGCAGTCCTTGAAAGCTTTGATAAGCACTGAAAAATTGCCCCATGCAACATCCTGCTCCTGTCGGACACAGGGCAGCACAGAGCTGTGGCTGAGGATTTGTCTGGGGCAGATGGGCGCTTTGCTGGTGGCCTCCCCTACAGGATGCCTGCTTATGGCTGTCCGGAGGTCCCACTGCCACAGCTCTGCCAGTGGAGCAAGTTGTGTAAACCTGAAGTGACCTTTGTCCCTTCCCCTTCTCCATCCCAGGAAGTATTTTCCTCCTAGAATCTCCCAATTTCATGCCTTTAGATGTCTTACAATGAGGAACATATGCTTTGAGTCTGGGTGTCTGAATGAAATACTTTAATGTTCACAAGATCTGTCTAGGCATCTGGTCATTGCAAAAGGTGCTTAGTCTTAAATTCTATGAAGCTCCTTCCAATGACGGTTTAGAAACTTAATAAACATCTTGTGATTAAGATGAGAACCCTAAAAGAAGTTTTATTTGTTGAACCATGGAATTCAGTGGCAAAAGGAAGTGAAATCAAACTGTCAGTATTCCCATCTTGGATACTGTAGTCTGTTGGCAGTCCTCTGATACCTTAAGCCTGGGTAAATAACAGGACTTCAGCTTCAAAAGTGAAATGGTTTCCTTAACTTTTTCGGAAAGGTAGAGTATAAATTTGCCCATTTGAATTATAAGAGGTTGTGTTCTGATGCAAGAGACAACTGCTGTTCTTGTTGTGTGCTATGTTTTATAAAAACAGTCTGCTGTTAGACTAAATGTGTTGCCAGTCCTAAAGATTTGCAAATAAAATACTTTTTTCTCATTTGTTCTTATTTGCTAATGCAGTCCTTGACTGCCATAAGTTATCTAATTGTTGGTTCCCAAGGAAGATCTTTGTTTGCAAGGTGGTATTATATTTTGATTATATACTTAGAATTAACTACCTTTCATTATTTGACACTACTCTTGCTAGTGTCATTCTTAAAACCATCTGTATCTTTCTTTTTGCAGCCTGGGTCCTGTGTTTGCACTGTTTGTTCCATTTTATTCCTCCATTCCAAGAGTGCAGGTGACACAAGTATTAGGTCATTTTTCTATCACAAACAAGTCTCTCGTCTACATATTGGGTTTACAGGTATGGTATGTACTTGCTTGCTCATCTTTTAGTGAATTACTAATGTAGTAGTTAGTATTTCTGTATGTTTGTCTATGAATTTTGATGCCTCTGCATGTATGATTTGACATACTTAGCTAGGAACTGCCCTGTCAGCTAAAATGCAGAAAAACATGTTACTGGTGTGATGAAGTTATGGGCAAGTGATCTGTTCTTACGTTGTGTTACATGGGAAAATGTAATAGACAGTTCTTCGAATTTATTTTTTTTCTCAGCAAAATGAACTAGGTGAAAAGAGATTCAAACAGAACCTTATCTAAAGCATATGTATCTTTCACCTTTCTAGTTGGCTTGTATTGTTGATTTTATTTACTTTTCCTTTGCCTATTAGAGCTCAAACAAAGCTGTATAATAGGGGTTTTTTTGTAAGACTGTTAATAAATAATCAAGGTTTTGGCTGAATTTCACTTTTATATAGATTAATATTATTTGCATATAATGCATTACCATGTGACAGGTAATTTAAAATAGTATAACATAGAGCACAACAGTATCATGTAGTATTCTGTCATATATGACTGGAAAAATATAATTTCTTGATATGGAAAGGCAGTAGGTGTTCAAAAAAAAAAAGAAAAATCCCCAGAAGCATAGAAATTAATAGATACTCATGTCACAACCTGAATTATAAAACAGGAGATGTGCAAAATTATGAGAAATTAGATTAATTTTTATATATTCCAGGGACTCAAAAGTCCCTCTGACACTAGGAATTGAAAACACCATAGTAAATGTAAAGTGTGGTAGAGAGTATTTTAGAATGAACGGTCAGTTTCAGAATACTGACTTGTGCTCCATATGAACGTTTCATTTATCCCCTTTGCTGTTCAGCCTTTGGTTTCCTTCAGTTTTTGCTCCAGCACCTTATTCTCTTGATCTTTCAGAGATCTCATTTCCTCTCTTTTGAACTCGTCAATACCACTATTATTCCTGTCTTTTGGAAAACCGTGATATTTTCTTTTCTGTAATGTCCTTTGCCTTCTTACACACACCACCTCCAGTACAGATCACTGCTGTAACTAACCCCTGTATCTTTGCAGGATCTTTCCCAGCTGCTCACAAAACGGTTGCTGCCATCACGCAGAGGCTGAGGGGAGACTCATTTGCCTTCTCCTCATTTGTAAACTCTGCCCTTATCTCAAGTCACTCTTTCCATAGTCAGAAGTTTAGAGAGAAGGTGTTCTCATGATTCAGTGAGCATCATGCAGAACTATTTTAGTAATCAGTATAACTTTCAGCCCATTTTCCCAGTCGGTTATAACCTTCTCCAGGTGATTAATCACATACTTTGCTAGAAACAATGGGCTGCCCTGTTGACTTATCAGGATTTTTTAAAAAATTCAGTCCAACTTATATCTGTGATTTCATGTCAACAAGTATGCCACTGGGTGAGAACTTTATTTTTTTTAAATTTTGATGCTCATGTTTAGTCTGTCTGTATCTGCATGTCTGAGAGCTTCACTTGCAGTGCTTGCCCTGCTTGAAACTTCTCCTGTTGCTGCTGAGTCATTTCCTTTGCTTCAGTCTGTCTTTCAGACTTGTTTTTTTTGTGCAGCCTATAACTGACATCCTGTTATACTTAGTAAGCTATATGAAAATAAAATGTATTGTTCTGTAGAAGGAGAACAATTGTTGGATCCCTGTGTTTTTTCCCCTTTGCTACTTCTGGAGTACATCTTTTTTTAATGTTAAGTGGAATTTTAACAGAGGTAAATGTCTGACTTCTCCCATTACCATGATGAGTACATAGCCTATACATTATTGCAGCTAGTAGTTCAGATAGCAACAGCTTTGTAAATAAATATTTAACTCCTGCTCTTGTCTTCTAGCTTTTAACCTCTGGTTCCTACATCTGGATTTTAGCCTTAAGTGGATTGGTAAGTCTTACTGTTTTAAAAATCATGTGTTGATTTGAGGGTTCTGTTATGTATGCGATCAGCGCAGTGTATTTGGACTCAAGAAGAGCAGAAATTCCTGAGTAACATTTTGTGTTGATAAGTAGAATGTTTTCATCTTTAACTTTCAAAGGTATAGAGCGCTGACTAACTGGTGATAAACTGACAAACAACAAAATTGCTGGGTAATATTTACAGGGTGCCACTGCTCTCTGACTGCCTAAAATTAATTTTGCTGCCATGGATATAGATTTAGACCCACAACTATAAATGAGACTATTGAAGAAATAGTAGAAATGTTTACCACCTTATTTCAAAAAGCAGCTTCAAATAACTTTACTGTGAGGATTTTTTATGCTTTGCTCTTCTCCTAGGAGATCTGGTATAGCTGTTTCTCACTATGACAACAGCAGTAAGGGTACAAAATCACTTTTTTCACACCAGTCACAAAAAGGAGGTGTGGCCTGTGTTTTTCCTTTCTAACTGTTCTTAGCACTACGGCACTTAGTACTGAAACATATTGTACTAAATTTTCCAGATTCTTAGATAGTGATAAGCTTCTTTTAAATTTATACAAACCAAAAATTAGGAGCTCAGACTGATTTCTTGACCCAAAAGACTGTAACTTTTTCAAACCGTGAGAGTACCACCACTTCCAGAAAAAGCTCATATGGAATTTTAAGAACTTGAATTGTGCCCTTGCTGTTTAGAACTTGCTAATTTGAATTGTCATTGAGCTCGGAGTGTGGACACTTCACATATTGTTGCTGCAACTCAGTAGCTTGGTCTCACCATTTGCACTGACTGTTGCAAATATTCTGTGAGTTGGCAGGATAACAAACAACAGGAGTGACAGAACAGTAAATAGTGAAGTCTGTTCCATAATTTGATCTGACTGTAAATATCAAAGAAAACAGTGCAACTAACAAACCAGAATCTGTCTCTCCTGGAAATCAGCCCAAACCTCTGTGCCCACCTAAGAATCTGTGACTTCCTCCAAATGTACTACCCTTCCTGTTACTCTTCTGACTCTTTTAATAGCCCTTCCTTTTGAACAGGTGTTCATTAGAGAGGGAAGGAAAGGAAAGAAATGGAAAGGCATTTTAACTCCCTGTTTCCTGGTGACAGAAGCTGTATATATACTTAGTTACACAGACCTATAAAAAACAGCTCAAATAGGGGTTTTTTTAAATAATATATTATGCAGGTTTTATTTTAATTCCCTTTCAATATGAAATTTAATTTAGCTGTATAATGCAACTTTCTTAGTATTCTTTTTTTACAAATAAGCTTTTTTTTAGTTGCAGCTTGACGGTATATTTTACTTAGGTATAAATCTATGGGATTAAATTGCTTTCTTTGTGTCAGAGGAAGGCTAAAAAAATAATTTTGAAGTTTTCATATGGCTTCAGTCAGCATAAATCTAGTCATCATCAGTGATGACGTGTGTTCAGTCTCGATTTTGTTCTGCAGCAAGCAGAACTGTACCCTACCACTTTCTAATAAGTGCTACAATTTGGAAAGAAGTTCATGTCATGAATTTTAGCCATATTTTGCACAACATCTTCGCCACACTTCTGCGAATAAGAAGTCTCTTTTTCTCCTCAGTTAGAAATTATAATTTGGCATCTTTTGCAAAAACTTGGTAAAGGAATAAACTTTCACAGTATAATGAATAATATGAAAAAGGATATGAAATACTGTGAAGGTGCCTTTTAGCACCACAAGTGTCGTTATTTGATAACATACCTATATGTACCATTACAGAAGTAAATAGTCACATCAATGTTAAGTCATTCTGACAACCTGTTTTGTAAATCTTACCACTCTTGGCATTTTTAATAACTTACTCTGTCTTTGTAGATTGACATTTTCTTGCATTTGTACAAAAAGGCTGAGTAAATGCACAAACACCAAGTCAGATAGGCGAGATATTTAGTCACCAGTCCCTTGCCTGTTAGAAACTTCACTGTATTTGTAGTGTTAAAAATCACTTAGGCACTCATATGAGTGTATTATGATGCTGTCCAGTAATTTAACTTTTGTTGCACTTTTGCTTATGTGGAATATTAAAATGGATGGTGCTAGCAAAATTTCTGAATTGTTGTCAGTTTCTACTTTCTCTTCACTATGTTTGTGACTTAGGTTTATTTAAATTCTCACAACTTTTATTTTAACATGTAACAAAACTACATGGGATCCGATATTCCAGGTACAAGATGTGACACCGGAGAGTATTTCTGTGTCCATCTATACTAATGCTGTTAAGACTTCCCTGTGAAATCCAGGGAGAGTATAGAGCAACTGGGAATTGTTCTACCTTGAGTTCTTGTTTTCAGTGGCTTTAAGTGACACCATAGTTACAGAAATGTGTTTGCAAGTGTGTATGAGTCTGTGTCTGCAGGTAGGCATTGATGTAATGTGCCTGCTGATAGGAAATTTTAAACAATTTGTGGTTTGACTACAAATCTGTAGTGGGTTGTTCTCAGTTGTGAGGATTACAGCCATGTTTTGTTAGTGGAATACAGAAGGTCTGGTGTGTCTGTCTTTGTGGTAAGGTATATCTTCCTAGATTCCAGTTCTGAGTCAACATAGGAATCCACTGTTAAAGGCAGCTTCTTTACCATCCGCGTGAAACTGGACTCTCAGTTATTGTTCTTTTGGTATGTCAGTTGCTGCTAGGTTATGTATAAGGAAGAGAGAGTTCAATAAGTGGACTGCAGACAAATTCACAAATCTGAGGTAATCAGTAATATGTAATGTTCTTATTATTTATGAGAGTAGTTGAGTTTCTTGTGATTTTTTCCTTAAAACAGCCAAAACACCTTAGAAAATAGTATCCATGTCTCATTGAATGTATTGATTTTCTCTCCCTTTATTACCATTTTAAAATCTCTTGAGTTCCCAGTTTACCTCTCTCCTTGCTATGATCTTGTAGGATTGCAATTTGAGAGGCATGTCAAGGCTCACTGAATCACAGCTAGAGCATGCCTGCTTCAAGAAGTAAGCTCAGGTTGGTGACGAGCAGAAGACATGTCCAGCTGAGGAATGCAGTTCCCTCCACTTATTACAGTAATGTCATCAGGCAGTTCACATGCTGTGGGACTTGCTAACCATGTAGCTAGGGTGGTATTTCCTAGGGAAGAAGTGTCTTTCAGGCTCTTTCCGTGATTTTAATCTTGTAACCTCTTTCTTCTTATCTAGTATCAGTTTTTTAATTCTTTGCAAGATGACCTGCATTGCCAAAGGTTCAAAATTTGGAACACTCCAAGTGTCCTTTGAGCTGCCTTGAATTTGTGTAGAGTTCAGTTCAAACCTTAGGTTGAAATTGAAAAGTTTCTAAAAGCCTGTTTACCTTGGAGATTTCACCAAGCCAAATCCAACAGTCTTCTGCATTGTATCTACACTACACTGAGATTCACTTTTCTCAGGTTATATGAAAAGTTGCACTTTTTGTATTTAGCTAAATTAGTAAATGAAAAAGAAACATTGTCTGTCTGTCTGCTAACTTCATGATAAGTGCAGATATCCCTATGTACACTAACAGATGCACTGAGTCACACCCACACCTAAGGTGAGATACCTGCAAATGGACAGTGCTCAATACTCAGCTGAGTGACTATGGGTGATGAGTATAGACATGAGTGTCTCTGCATTCTACTGACTGTATTGACTTCATCTCTTTTGTAATGGGACCTTAGACACCTTGCTCATGACAAAATGGCCACATGTAAACACATGACAACTGACTAAGCTGCCAGTGCTTATTCCTGCATCAGCTAAAGCATCTGAGACAAAAAGTAATTGATTCACCTGGTATACAGCGGATATTAGTATGAAAGTAAGGTTGTAACTGGGGACGAGGGAGATGCAGATATTTCCAATTCTGGAAGAAGGAGAAAGTAGAGAGAAAGGATGGGAGAAGGTAATAATGTGTCATAAGATACTTTCTCTTTTATATCCATGGCTTCTTAAGATCCTGTAGAAAAATGGATATTAGTTTTCAGTTTGTATTTCAGTTCTATGTTTCTCTCTTGCATCTGAGGAAGAGTTTCTGTGTCCAAAATCTGGTCTACTTGGTCAGCTGTACCAACTGGTTCATTAAGAGTCAGATTGCTTCTATCAAGATTTGCTTGTTTTGACAGCGGTGTTACCATTGTTCAGAGAGGGAATCTGTGAGAGTATTTCTATTGTGTGTACTTTGGAGACATCTGCCTTAGAATGTCACATATTAAGGGTGCCAGTTTCTCTCTGTTGACCATGAAACCAACTTTAAACAACCAGCTCATAAGTAGACTTTTAAATTTCAGATGTCTACATTGGGGCAGATTAATCAAATCATGATCTTTTATGTGAAGAAGTTTGGTTAACAGTATGGTGATTGCCTGCAGAACGCTAGCAGAGACCCAAGGGAGCCTGTCCTTAGGTCACAAGTACAAGAATAGCTGTACTGTGCTGAAATGGCCATGCTTGCACTTATATGATGTTTGAGAGCTGATCATGATTGCACATGACCAATTGATGAGCTCTGAAGAAAGAAATTTCAGGGTATCTGGGAAATTCATGAGTCCAGTCAACTGGGAACAAAAATGAACACAATTAGTCTGGAATCATAATCTTACTTTTCTCTCAAGCTAATTATTACAAAATGTTGTTTACAGTATTTGTAACAATTTCTGCAAAGGAAACCCAAACAAAATAATCTGTTGTGTTACAGTTGTAACACAAGTTGAAAATACATGTGTAGTTGTTTTATTTGTTGGTGGTTTTCACATGATCCCTCTTGGTTTGATAAATGCATTTGTCTACTCAAGATAAATACAGAATCTTGAAACAAACTTCAACCCCATGCTTTGATTCCAGTTTTATAGAATTCAAAACATACCAAGGATTAAGCAGTTAAAAAGAGGTATAAAAATGTCACTTCACCATAAGAAAATTACAATTTGCTTTCAATTTGTTGAAATCTGAAAATACCCAAGTCTTGAATACATATGAATATATTTAAATTCTTCAGAACAAAGTAATTATTTGTTATCAAGTTTTAACTACTTGGCAAAATAATTTTCAATACCATTTTCTACACCAGTCTGCCTACTTTTTCTTCTGTTTTATTTCCTCTTTTAGTGTTAATCAAGTACAGTCATTTTAAATATCTCAGCTAGTAGTGGAGCATATATGTCTTTGCTGTGTAAAATACTGGAGAGCTTCCACGTTTGGTTTACCTAACGTAACAGTGAAACTACAGCTACTTCCTTCTTCTAAAAAGTTCTTTGGAAGGACTTGAGGGAAGGGGAGGTTGAAGTTGGACTTTTTACAGGGGCAGGAGGAGGTTAGGAAACTTTGTGTGAAGGACCAGTAGTAAGACATGATGTTAAGAAACTGAAAAAATGCAAGCACCCTTTTTATCCACAGTGTGCCACACAGTTTCCAGCATACTCCTGTTTCCTCTGCTTAGCTTCGTGCTGTGTGTGATACGGCAGAAGAGGCTGTATATTACGATGATGTGACTAACAGAAAACAACTATACATCTTACATTGCCAGCCAAAAATTCTCCATTCTAACAATGTGAACACAACCACAGTGTTGTTCTGCGGTGACTTATTAGAGGCTAAAACACAGTGGAGGCTCCTCTGGGAGAAGTAGCCCTTCGGTCTGATGTACAGAGCTGAAGTTGGGATAAGAGATCATCTTCATTGCATAAACAATATTGCTTTGCTTTTATAAACACTAGAAATTCTCTCAATGTCAGTAACAAAAATGGTGTAAAAAGTTGCTATATACTTTCAAAGCTTGTGTTTTTTAAAATGATACCTATCAAGTTCTGCATATGAACAAGCTGAAGAGGAAGTTCTTTGGAAATACTTGACATTAAGATGAGAGTATGACACTGAAGCAACCTGAATCATAAGACTTATTTTAACTACAAATATCTCCATTCTGTGTTTATTGGAAATATGCAAATAGGTATCTCTTCCTCACTAGATGAAACTTCTTGAAAATTTGTTAAAACAGAGCACGGCATTTTAAAGTTTCTTATAGTTCCATCTAAAAGCTTTATATTTGGAGTAGTAAATCAAGGGAGGGAGGAAGATAAGGAAATTCTGAGAGGTGTGGACATAACCAGGTGGATTGCCAATGTGCTCTTGATGCTTTCCTTCCATACATTTATACTTACAAAGAATTGCAGTCTCACATGATTGCTCTGAGCAATTACTGGTCCATAGTAAGTTTCTTGGCAAGTATATGTGGAAGATACATTCTCTTCTGCTAGTCCCACACAGTTTTGTCTTGTTCCTTGACCAGGTGGGTTTTATTTTAGATTTTATTGTGAACTTTATGTTGTTAGACTTCTGCTCTTCCTGCTCTTTTACCACTGACGTCCACACGTTTGGACTTCACGCAGTAAGTTTCTGTCTAAGGCAGGACAAGGAGGGCTAAGACGCTACTCTGCTGTAGAGGAGCAGCAAAGTGAGAGAAGACAGCCCACTGCAGCTGGTGCATTGGCTGTAGACCAGACATTCCACTCCAGTGACCTCAGTAATGCTATAAAGGCAGTAGGAGCTACTGTGTGTATGAGTCTCACATGCAGTGCTAAGTGCAGTATTCCATTTTAGCAGTGTCCATAACCCTGTAGCCTTAAAAAACCTTTTCTTCTGATTAAATGCTCTGGAATTACCTGCTCTCTACAAATACCTAAAAGGAGGTTTTAAAGAGGTGGGAGTCAACCTATTTTCCCAGATAGGACAAGTGAAAGTGTCCTCAAGTTGTGCCAGGGGAGGTTTAGATTGCATACTAGGAAGAAAAACATTCACCAAAAGGTTTGTCAAGCACTGGAGCAGGCTGTCCATGGCAGAAAGACATTGTCACCATCCCTATTGGTGTTCAAAAGGGGTGTAGGGGAGCACTAAAGGACATGGTTTAGTGGTAGACTTTGCAGTGCTAGGATAATGGTTGGGCTTGATGATTTTAAAGGTCTTTTCCAACATGAATGACTCTATGTCTATCTATCTCTAGTTGGAAAAATACAACAATACTTTTACTGATGCAGCTAGTAGTTGGTGCTTGCAGTACACCTTCCCTTCTGAGACAAACAAGTTCCGAAGTACTGACACTAAAGACATGCTGCTGTTATCTCTTTGCTGTATTTTCTATCTTGTGTTGATAAAAGAGCGATTCTGTTTGTGGTTAATATGTTCAGACACGTGTCAAGATTTGTCATACATTCAGGGAGATGTAGATTTTCCTATCACCACTTGCCTTGTTTTTTTCTTGTGACTTTTTGAACTGGCTCAAGAGCTAGGACGCCTTGAAAACATTACACCTTAACAAAGGACTGTAGGTGATAAGAGTGAACAGAGATCACTATCTGGGAGGGACATTTGAAAGAAATGAGGGAGTGCTGGTGTGATGTTGGACAAAGTATTCTGAGGAGGAATTCTTTCTCTACCTAATTACACCTGCACAATCAGGAATGCAAAATCTCTGGAACCAAGGAGAGGGCCTGGCTCCATAGCCTAACAATACTACCTACAACTAAGGAAGTGGGAGGAAGGAAGATAATTTATAGGTTCTGGTGCTGCTTGTGCATTTTGCATCTAACAAATAATCAGATGAAGTGTATATTTAATATTTGCAACCTAGTTCAGTAATTCTTGCTCCCAAAAAAATTATCTTTCTGGTTATTGTACAATCTAGGTTTTCTTGAGTGAGGAACCTATCTACATAGCCCTCTCTGGACCAGATGGTTAGCTTCTGAGGGACCTTCTTGCTAGGTAGATTCCTCAAGTACTGCATACCCAGAGCAGGTGAATTGCAGAAGTGATACAAATTTTCCTCCTCTTATTCTTTAATAATTGTAGTTCTGTCTTAGTTTCCAGTTGATGTGCAAGAGTTTCAGTCATGAGCTTACAGCCATCTGGAACAGTTTCACTAGAGCTGAGGAAAGAATTTCTGAGGTCATGAGGAAGCTTCTGTTTTAGTGCCCTATCATTCCTGCAGTCCAGTTAGGACCTTGCTTTGAATGTAGAAATTTTTTGCTAAAGGCAGTCTTTCTTCTGATGTGGTTATAGCCTTGCTCTTATCCCATGTCATTTACCTCCTTTCTTATAACACAAAAAGATTGAAGGGGTTAAGGGTAGCTTGAAATTGTTATTTCTCACTTTAGAATGGCAGCCTGTGTTTAGTGTTACATCCAACACTGAGAGCAGTTATAAAATGAAAGAAGAATTAAACAAAAATCAATGTTTCCCAAAGCAGAATGTGTTTTTGCTGAAAGTCTCATCATCCTGTTGGATGACTAACAATAACCCGAAAAATATCCTCCCTCCCAAAAAATGTTGCCTTTTCCTATACTGTCCCTTTATATATGAAGCAGTGCATTTAGTATGTTTATACAAATGTCTGTCAGTGAGATAAATAGCCCCAAATAAATAAATACTCCAGATGGGAGTTTCTACATTGCTTCTAGCATAATTACATTTTTGGGGTATTTTTTTCCGGATTTTTTTGAGGTTCATATCTGTTCCTGTTCTTTTCACTCTGCTGTCACAGCATAATTCTTGTGGCATAACATACAATAACTAGTCACAAATACTGAAATGGGACATAAACTGCCTTGGGCTGAAGTGCTAGGGCTTCATATTGGGATTCAAAATAATGTCTGAGTGACGACTGTAGATCGTGTATGGGGCACATGGATTTCTCTTGCTCCTGCTGAATCTGAAGTGAAATCAAGCCCAAATACAAGTATGAAGCAGGGAATGGGCTTTTTTGTTGGGAGAAGGGCCTCCCAAAAGCTGGCTTTTCAATATCACAGTTTTTTATGAATGGTTTTTAAACTTTTTTTTTAATTTTTTTCTCCTAGAGGATAGACAGGCTTCTTTTGGAATAAATCTGTGCCTACTCTTAGATTTAAGTTCAAATCCCATAATTTGCTTTAATTTTTGGTAGAAGGAGAGACTTGTGTGGAGGTGGCAGAAGCCTTAAGGGGGGTTGTTGTTTTTTCTTTTGAAGGAGTGATTACAGTGTCTCAGCATCCTCAAGAACAGCCCTAATCTCAAGTCAACATGCGGCATACCCTGGCCAGTTCCTTTACTGGAAATGAAAATTTTTTTTGAATTTTGACTGGTTTGAGAAGGGGTCACTTGATTTGGGCTCAAATTCGGAAATGAACAAAAAACCCCAAGCAACTTCATGAGTCATAGACATTGCACTACATGGATTTAAAAAAATAATCATTTGCAGAGGGAAGTTGGAGGTAGAGAAATCCCCTTTTTGTTCTCTGATTCTTGACTGAGAACTCTGGGTAAACACAGTAAAAAGTGCTTTAAAAAACCCCAAAGACTAACTGTTACCTGCAGACAGATACAAAGTAAGTTTAGTATATTTAAGATTCTGTTGGTTTTCAGAGTTCTTTTAACATTTCATTTTTGATTTTAGATTTCTGGGATTTGCTACAATAGCACTATGTTAAAAGTTCATCGAATTCTTTGTGTACCCAAATGGGTAGCAAAGATATTTTCTTGGACTCTTGAACCAGTCTTCTCATCTGCGGAACCAACGAATGAAGTTCGAGTAGGAATGGGAGCAACAGTTGATATCCAGAGGCAGCAGAGAATGGAGTTACTGGATCGTCAAATCATGATGTCCCAGGTTGCCCAAATGAGGCGGCAAAGGCAGCAGCAGGTATTGCTATACGTTTTTAAAGGATTATATTGTTATGAGAAAGTGACATTTTTGGTTCATATATCTTGTGCAGTTCCCGTTTCTTAAGAATAATGGATGTTTTTATTTTTCTCCATCAATATTTCCTTCACTGTTGTACTACTAATAGCCATTTAAGTGGCTCTTAAAGTTTATATGTTAAAACTGCTTCACAAGATAGGAACAGAATGTCAGACAGTCTTGTAGGGATATCAGTACTCCTGGCATTCTGTCAGCAAAAATGAGGCTGAAAGGTAAAGTGATTGCTTCTTGGTGGGCTTTAATAAAGGCCGTTGTGTAGATTTAGAAAGTCAAAATATCCTGACTCTTCTGAGTATCTGTATTGTTATTATCCTTTTCAGAGGGCTTGAAAATTGTTTATAGAACTCCTTTGTTTGCAGGTATATGGGTTATTTCTTTTAAGAAAGGGCAGAAATTAAATTCTCTAACTTTCTTACAGAGGTAAACCACAAGGGACTTTCTCTTTGCCATGCTTAATGCTCTTGGTGTATTTCCTTGATGAACAGAATAGCAGAGCCTTTTTATTTTCTCTTTTGTAGACAAACCTACAATGAAGATATCGTCAGACTTTGCACTGTAGAGCAGTGAAACGAGGCAGGCAGTGTCTCAGTTCACTTTTTTCTGTATCTTAGCTGTATGCTAGAGGAAAGCATGGGCCTTGCATTGCTCTATGTGAACATATATTTACTTACACACTAGCAATTTGAGGTCTTTTATTGAGTTTCCTTTGCCTGAAGCACAGCTCTGTACTGATACATGAGTTCCTTGTTGTGATACTGATAATGTTGTGCAAGTGGGTATAGCTATGTTACTGTTAATGCATTGCCAGAATTAGAGGTGTGATGGCATAACGCTTTGGCTAACAAGTGGAGTCTGAATATTTGTTTCCAGTCCCTGATTACATCATGCTGTTTTCCCTGGTTTCCATTCAGTAGGTTGAAATTGTTGCTCAGGTAGAAAGTTCCTAAACTACTTTTCTCTATTCCTATAAGAACATGAATCAGTTTTAGCATAAGAATGGAACTTGAAATTATTCAATTCTTGAATGTTGCCATTGTAATAAAAAATGAATTGAAAGTGTGTGTTGGGCTACAAGCAGCTGGGAAACCTGCAGCCAGGTTTCTTCACACAGGAGAAAGAAGCCGATTCCAATTATGAAGGACAGTCTTTCTAATATATCTTTAATTGCAAAAAAGTGGTAAATAAGTTCAGAACAGTAAATGATAAAAGAACAATTGATAGCATTTTCTACTCATCTTGTCCTTTCCTCAGGCTATGAACAATGAAAGTGGAAAAAGTCTTTTCATGTTTGACTTCCAATAGAATTCTTTAAAAAGGTGAGGGGGTTTGAGTAGAGTGAAGGAAGACTGTTTGAACATCAGTATGATGCTTCCCTTTACAAGTTGTCAAAACACTTTTCAAGTTACCTTCATGTTTAGCCTTTAACTCAAGTGCAGCATTTAGTTAACTGATAGTACTAATCTTTGAAACCAGTGGTCAGAAGGTGATGGGATGAATTCTTGAGAGAGACTCTTCAGAAAAGGTGGATCATGAAAGCTTTTGAGTAGCCTGGGTTTTTTTAATGACTCACTCTAACAATTTACTGGCTATCCACTAAATCTCAAAAAGGATCATTAATCAATATTGAGGTGTATTTGTAAAAAATGAAAGCAGGCTCATTTCAATCTCAATATTTGAAAAGTTGAAAATAATTTTCTGTACTTGGGCAATTCTTTTGCCTTCAGAGATTTTGGACATGTGTAATTTAAAGACAGTGGAGTGGAACAAATCATGTTACAGATGGAATTGAAACGATAATTTTTCCTGTGGTAGTGAATCTGATAAAGAATGCAGATCAGTTTTAGGCAGGTTTTTTGTGAAATTGAAAATAACAAAAGCTGTGAAGTATGTATCAGTCATCAGATACGGCTTTGAACTATATTCTAGGAGAATGTTGTGCGGATTTCTGAAGTCCCAGTATGCTGTCCATAGGTAGTGTGCCGTAGGTCAGATAAAGTAGCATTTTCTCCCATGCTTTCCATTTTGTATGGTAAGGGAAGTGAACTTTGTTTCCTCTGTGTGCCGTAGTGGAAGAATTTTGTCTAGCTTCCCCTTGAGAAGGTGCTCTGCTCATTCCTTCTACTCCTTTACTCTTCAGTTCATCTGTTGGAGAAGAGACAACGCGGTTTCCCAGTGTGCTGGTAACATTATGGAAGGATAAAATCAGTGATTTTAACAGGGCTCCTTTGTCTGTGCAATGTTGGCAAACTCTGTTCTGGCGATAAGGAGGCTCCCCTTTTGAATAGACACTCTTTGTAGTAAAGCTATTCTTCAAGTCTTTGAAGAATGTGACAAGGAAAGCCAACATAAAAAAAAAATAATTAAAGTTTGAAAAATAAACAAAAAAACAGGGTAATAAATTGGGGGAAAGGCATTTCTTGTGAATTGTTTATACTGTACTTCCAAGATGTTGAAGATACTGGAATGTAAATATTTATTTCCCCTCGCCCCTGCTGTTTACCAAGCCCTTTTATCCAAAACAGAATTTACTTTGGATGCTTTGTACAAAAAAGAAAAAGCAAAGAACAATCACCCCAGAACCTCTTTGCTTGCAACTGTTTTGATCTTCACCTTTCCTAGTCTTCTCTAGCTGAAATGTGATCTTGGAGGAGCCTGAAGTGTGGAGCTGTGTATGTGAGTGCTGGGTTGTCTATACACCCATGACTTTGGCAGGGAGATTGAATATGTGGTAGAATTTGAACATAAACCTACCAACTTCATTACTTGATGTATCTCATTGTAGTCGTTAACTATTCAGTGGTACTGTGTCTGAATGTGTTGTTAGAAACTGTTAGGTTGCTAGTTTCTCAGGCAGTGTGGTTACATGGTGACTGATTTTTGTCTTGGTCTCTAGTTGCTGTGGATACAGCCCTTAAACAGATGGTAGCGTGCATCTTCAAAACTTTCTGTTCTCTGTTTTCTCCTGCAGATATTGCTGAGAAATTACATTGTTGTCACAAACACAGAATTACTGAGTCTCTACGGATCTTTAGAGGCAGTAGAATAATATGTGTGCCATATGTATTCATTCCCTAAAATAATACTGGCTTGGTATTTTGTTACTGCTTATAAACTTCAGTTTCTTAGTTCTTTTTTTTTTATACTCTTTTGCCTATCCTATTTTGTAATTTAAATAGCTTATCCTATTTTTCCTTTTTCCCATTATCTGATCTCTTTTTCCCATTCATATCACTTTCACATTTTCATTCCCCGCTGTTCTGTTTTCCTCCCACATTTTCATGATTCATCTCCATTGTTTCCTATAGTTTATGTTTGCTCCTGTATAAAATCCTTGGGAAAGTTCTCTCCCATCATGTTTCATCACCAGTAATCATTAGCTATTTTATCCTTTTGATACTGTAATATTGAGAAAAATCTTGGTCTTCCTTTCCTGTTGTTTTTACTTCTTGATCTCTTTAATTTCCCAGCACTTTTTGAAAGGTTATCTTTCTGTAACCCAAATAAAAGCCATGGTGGGAAAAGGGAACCAACTGCTGCATCTGTGCACCGGTGTGGGTAGAAGGGAGTCGACTTTCACTTCCCATTGAGAATTTTGGAGTGCGGCTGGCAGATAACCAAATTGTGAATAGATAAGGGAGGATTCCATGCCTAGGTGTTCTTGACAACACTGTTGTCACTAAAGGCATGTATATGGAGGGTGGTGGAAAGCTGCAGAAAGATGGTCAGTGCCTTCTGTTGGCACTAAATACAACTTTGAGCGCTCATCCCTGTGCCCATTTGGGAGGGATGGTGTATGAACCTCAGTCCCTTCATCTTGAAAAAATGGGGTTTGTATCCTCAGAGCATTTATTCCTTTATTCATGCTGAGCATGTTAAAGACACTGTATTGCCTTCTTCTTGGCTTTTCTTAAGTGTCTTGTATTAGGGAAGAGCTTCACCAGGTTACTCCAGATTGTGTGATAAGGCTACGGCCACACATGAAAATCTTCATTTTACTTCCTCCCTTTCTATCCTGTCCTCCACTTTACACTTCCATTGTCTTTCCCCTCCTGTCGTTTTGTTTTTCTCTTCATTTTCAGTAAGGCCAGAGTCCTTTGATTCATACCCCATGGCATCTCTCTATGAGATTCAACTGCTTGCAAAGGCCAGACTTCTTCTGTAACAAAGGGACTTCCTCTAATTGTCCATTCATTAGATGTTTTTCTCCTGGGACACTGGAGAGATGCTCTGTGGGACACTGAGTGTCTTTATTATTATGGGGAGTCTCATATCTTGAGAAATTTGGAAGTTTCACATTTTGTCAGCTAAAGACTGTGAGGCTAGATTGTCAGTTTACCTTCTGATTATATCTAATCAATGAACTTCTGACCTTCGGGAAAAAAATAGATTAATGGAGCAAAGATTTTCCTGGCACACAGTTCTTTCCAGGAATGTTATCCTCATTCATGATGGTAGAAAAAAGTCATTTGACATGGTATTTTTAAAGAACTGAGTTGACCAGTGAGTGATTTATGTGTTCACTTCAGCCCATGAATGAAGCATATGCTGCAGTAATAATCATTGTGACTAAATTTAGCCTCAGTATTCCATCATTCTTCCCTTCCTCTGCATGCCTATGTACATATGTGGACTTACCTCAAGCCTGTTTTGAAGTAAAAGGCAGCTTCCATTTTTGTAGAGAAAACGGTATAATTTCCTTTAGACCTGTGTGTCTTTAACTCATCCTTTGCTTTTTTTACATTCTTCTGGCATTTTCAAATCTTGATTGTTCTCTGTAATTGTTTAATAATGTTTTCTTTGTGTTGAGAATAAACTTGGATTTATTTCAAGAGGTTGTTGGGTGTAAAAACTGCATATACCGCTGATGTTGGCATGTCTGAGCTTTGGTTTTTTTACTGTTTCATTTCAACAATGTATTTGCAGAAACTGATAACCCACTGCTATTTAGACATTTCTGATTCACTTTTTTGAATAACTTTTTTCATGGATTCTAGCTGTGAAGTTAAAAATGTTGAATTTCTAGATGCTGACCTGGGTAATGAACAGTCTGTGATTATTTCCTTTACAAGCTACCACAGAAACTTCAGGTTTATGTCTTTTTCGTGGAAGTTGGCAGTTCCACGTGCTGACAGACACTAGGAGTACTACTAGAATAAGCTGAATGTCTCATTACAAGCCAGCTGTCACAATCACAAGGCTTGATGGGCCATTTCTTCTTTATCATGTACTAAACAAGAAATCTGTGGTTCAGATAGTAAGTGGTCCACCTTAGTACTCAGGTTTTCTGATTTGAACTCTGATATTAGCACACAACAACTGCAAGCTGGTTTACCCATTATGTGTTCATGTGCTACTGTCGTGGTTTAAACCCAGCTAGCAACTAAGTTCCCACAGCTGCTGGCTCACCTCCTCGCTGCCACGTTGGAGGAATGGGGAGGAGAATCAAAAGTAGGTTGAGATAAGAACAGGTTAATAATTGAAACAATAAAATATAATAAGTAATGCTAATGATAACAAAAAAGAAAAGCAAACAAGTGATGCACAATACAATTGCTTATCACTTGCTGACAGATGCCAGATCGTGTTCCCAAATCCAGATCGGCCCTCTTTTGGGGTAACTCTCACAGATTATTTACTGAGCATGATGTTCTATACTGTGGAATATTCCTTTAGCCAGTTCAGGTCACCTCTCCCAGCTATGCTCCCTCCTAGCTTTTTTTGTTGTTGTTGTTGTGGTTGTTTTTTTGGTTGGTTGGTTGGTTGGTTTTTTTTGTGCCCTCTCACTGGCAGAGCATGAGACCCCAAAAAAAAAAAAAATAATTCTTGGCTCTAGAATAAATGCAACTCAGCAAAACACAAAACATCAATGTGATCAGTGTTATCAATATTATTGTCATACTGAATCCAAAGTGCAGCACTGTACCAGGTATTGAGAAGAAATGAACTCTATCGCGGCCAAAACAGGGACAACTACTTTGAGGCACTATAGGTGCACAACTTTTGCTGAAGTGTTGCATGTGACACCTTGTATATTGACTATGAGATGTCAACAAATGGAAGCTCCTATTTGCAGCCTAAGGCACAGCTTGAACCTTTACATCCCAAAATGGGATGCTGATCTGTTTTTTTGCCTATGTCATCATAGACTAGCCCTTTGTATAGTCAGGGATGTGTTTGTCCTGTATCTTGGAGAATTTAGGTTTGAGTTTTCCTTGTGCTGAGAGTTTATCATAACTTATCAAATCAAAACCATTTTGGAACTCTAATTTCTCACTTTGTTTCCAGTCTCTATTTATTCCTTATTACTCTTTGAAAATGTTTATGTACTGGAGGTGAATAAACGGTTATCTTATCTAATCATCTTGTGTTAATAACCAGTCACCATCCAAAGAGCCATGCAGTAAGGTAGTGCTGCCTCTGTTTTGTGTAAAATGTTTAAAACAGAGCTAATGTTATTTCCTCAAGTACAGACTCTGTGTTCATGCAGGTGGACCTGCCTTCAGTATTTGGAACACTGGACACACACACACACCTGATTATCTCACTCAGCAAGTGTTGAATGCCAAATGGAAGAACAGTTCAAAATCATTACTTTAAAATTCAGCTGGTCATTATGATCAACAACTTCACTCACTTAAAAAGATTAATTCATAGTAATGTGAACTTATTTTTCAATATATACATGATATTTCTGTGGGGGGAAATGGACAAGCCCCACTGCCAATAGTATGATATGGATGCATGTTTTCAACTGCTGCAGCTGTGACCATATCTGTGATGCCACAACACCAGCAAGAGCTCAGTTTGGATGAACAGCTGACACAAGCAAGGGAAGGTGGGAAGTTTGGAAAAGGGAGTGCTTTCTTTCTCTACTGTCTAGAGAAGCTCCAAATCGAAATATTATTGCAAAGTCTGTGAGTCTTGCTCACCACTTTCCTAATGTAGGATGAATGAGTAACATCAGTTCTCAAAAATGCCATCTTTCAATTTCTGCTTGACATGAAATATCTCTCTTCTTGGCATAGTGACCTATCACTTTCTGGGTGAATTACCTCCCCACAGCAGGAATGAAAAGTGAATGTTACTGTGATGCACAGTTCAGTACAGAGTAGGTACTTACCCTTATTATACCAGGTTAAGCATGGAGTGGTGTGCAGTGTTCTGAGCTAACCACTAGTTTTTGGGGGTACCTATGCAGCTCTTCACTTACTACCAGCAGTTGCATGTCCAAGCCAAATAACAGCAGCCCTTCCCATCATGACAAGCAGCAGTTCTACAGTTCCAAGCCCTTGGGCACACACAATTATGCCAGGAAGCATTTTCTACTCTGTACACATCCCTTGAATGCAATAGCAGAAGCAGCCATTCCCACCTTGCCTCCAAGGAGCAGATGTGCCTGCCCATTTCTGACATTTCTGGCTTCAGTTACTGTGAGTGTATCATGCCAGTGCTGAAATCCTTTCCATTGTCTCTCAGGCAGCTTCACCTGCCAGGTTAAGGTGTTCCTTCTAGATTTCAAAGGAAATAGCTGATGAGGCCTCAGAAAAGACCACATGTGGATTTCTGAACTTGTGTGACACATGAGCTCCTCAGGAACAATATAGGCATCAAAGTTCAGGATGCAGTAACTAAGAGCTGGAGACAAAGCCTCATGGCTGAAGAGACTTGTCTGTATGATAGATTGCCAGAGAAATTGGAATTCTTTCCGTCATTAAGAACAATACTTATAACACTAACACTATTACATTTCTATCCCCTTTCAAAAGAAGGAAGTTATTAAAGTAAGAGGAAAATAAACCACAAAAATAACACCCAAAACAACCAAGAAGCCAGAAAGTTTTGTCCTCACAAAAAGGCAAGCTAGACTTTTGAACAAGTGTGCTGGAAATTTTGCTGTTGGTATCTCTTATACAATGTTTAAGGCAACAGTTATCATGTAATTCATGACTATGCTTTTAATTTGATTCTGTCATCAGTACGTGTACTTTGGAGTCAATAAATTGTTGCAAAATTTATGTCAGAAACGCAGCAAATAAGTATTTCTTGCTTTCAGTACCTTTTTTTCAATGGAGCTTTAGATGAAAGTAGTAAGACAATATTTACATCCATACCAAGTAATGGCTCCTATGAAGAGTTGCAAACTTTAAAAATGTTACTTTAAAAGGTAAAATGCAAAGCAATTTCCTTTTCTTCTGTGGTTGTTATGTCAAGAAAAGGTGAACAGGACAGATATCAGGAGGTGCTTCCTGTTTGTGCAAACAGATGGCACATTGGCATTAGCCATCTACATGAGATAACGTTATCAAAATATCTTAACCACATGCTTCACTTTCAAGAGGACTTTTATAAGGCCATTTCTTTCATTTCTTTTGAAATTAATTAAAATATGTGCATATATGAAAGCTACATAACTGAATATTCATTAGTTGTCCATAATAGAACATTTTTATTTGTCAAGTTTTGGCTAAGAAAACATGCCATGGCAGGTATGTACATGGGAAATAGGTCAAGCTGTTTTTCAAAAAAGAGAGGGAGGGTATTACATGAAAAGAAATTGCATAAATGGGGTTTTAGCAGGCAGTACAGTCAGAGACATTTGCTAGCTGTAGATAGTTCTTCCTTATTTTGTAGAAAAGGAGGATACTTCTGTCTTGTAAACAGAAGTGTCCCAGGCACCATTAAAAAAAGCAACAACTCAAATCAAAGAAAGGCATCAAGGATGTGACTTCATAAGGCACAGCTTCTGTACATACAGCCTTGGCAGCTATCCAAGGAGAAATCATCAATATGGCATTACCTTACAACTTTTTGTATGATGAAGAGCTGCAGTTTTCTCATTCCCTTAATCCAATTTGTTCTTAAATCTTATTCTTTGGTCATTTAAACTTGTAAATGGTTTGTTGTCTTCCTGTAACGGAAGTTCCAACATCACCAGTGTTCTCCTAATCCACTTCTAGTAGTGATTTATTAGAGACCAATAAAACCGTCTCCTTGCTATGTTTGTTTCCTATCAGGCAGTAACAAAGAATTTGCAATCAACTGATTCACCCAAACCAAAGGAAACTGTATTTTTATGTAGTTTTAAAATTGCAGTGTATTAATTGCAGGATTAAGGGAGGAAGAAAGGTTTGTGAGCATTTTTTTTAGGTGTGTCTGTCATCCCTCTAGTCAAATAATTCATGAAGCAATGTTTGTGTCAAGTATTTTTCCTGATGACATGTTGAAGACTATGTTGTGAACAGAAATAAGGACCCAGACATCAATTTGTGAGCAGTATTTTTGTGAATGGTAGTCTGTAGACTGATTTTTTCAGTGCTTATCTCACCTACACTCTCTACTCCCTGACACCTAAGATTCAGGACAAAACAAAATGTTGCCTGGGATAACCTCAGTGCAAGATAGCCTGAGTCTGTCAGTTGTGGAAACTGGCTCTGGATGTGAGAGGTTTAATGAATCCTCCTTACCTAGTCCTGAGTCATATTAAGTCCCAGCCCCCAAGCCATGTAGTGTTAATGCTTTTTATAACAAGTCAACAAACAATCACAGAAGAACTGCCTGGGCCTCGTTAAATGGATTAGACTGGTAGATACTTGTCACTTGAAGGTGCTGCTCAAGAAAGGAGCTTACATACCGGACCCCTGAGTATCACTACTGCTTAGTGTTCTGGCTCACTCCAGAGGGCTCTGTTACCTGAGACAAGGCCCTTGGAGAGAGTGAAGAGATTGGTGTGAGGTTCTCTGTGCTGTTTGGTGCTAAAGTTCAAGTATATTGTGAAATGCCCAAATATTGTGTGTGCTGATTCCCCTGTAGGGACTCTTAGAGGGTTTAGAAGCATCATTTAAATAAATCAGTTTGGCTATCTTTGTGTGAAATCTTTCTGGCTTCTTGCAAGTAAGTATGTTAGCGTAGTGTGAAACCACTGCAGTACAAAAATTATCATAAAGTTATGAAGGGGAAGTCTGCAAATTAATTTCTCTGAGGCAAGGTGGAGTATTGGTCTGGAAGTTTGCTGTGCATTTTTTAATTGGAATTTGTGATATTTACTTAATAACAGATATAATGTGGTGTTTGATTTGCTGTAATAGTTAAGGTTGTCTGAAGACCTTTGCACAGTCACCATCCACGCTGGAAGTCCCTTGCCTTGATTTCCACCTCTTACAGATCTATGACATTAGCCACATTTCCCAATTTTTCCATACCTTTACTCTGTAGGGTTGGCCACAGTACCAGACCCATAATTCCTGCTTCAGTTCCTTGAATCCCTGCTCTTTTGAGCCTGACTTTGTACATGTCCATCATCTAATAAGAGGCAAGACTGTGACGGGAAACAATTTTCTTGCAGTTAAGATTAAGAAGCCTAATGCAGATGGTGTTGGTGCAGTTTAAAGTAATACACGGATGAGAAGTGGACCCTTGTGTTGGGATTAATCCTAAACATCCATGTCCACACACCATTAAATGTTGGATACTCTTCTCTCATTAATACAGTTAAGAACTGATAGAGTTTGTCACAGTTTTCAAAGGTAATTGAAATATTCTGAGGGCAACCAAAAAAGATCTTCTTACAACTCTTTTGATCTAATTTGTCTAGTTGTGTGTTTTCTGGGAAGAGGGCAGCAGCCTTCACATTGAACTATACTGAATGCATCGGTCAGCATCAGTGTTTTATTGAAAATAATGAAATCTCTGTGTGTTAAAATATATTCTAAGTTTGAGGTAAAGAAGTAAACAAATCTCTTTGTAGTATTAAGTGACAACTTAATACTACAGGACAGGGAGGATGCAAACCCAAAGTGTAACAGGCAGCTCGATATTGAAGCTGAGGGCACAGCTGGAAAGGTACATTTATTTCAGTCTTCGGATACACTCAAACACTGGGCAATTAATACATTTAGTGTAGATTTTATATTTGATACATATTATTCCATATGACTTAGAATGCTTCAGAGGAATATGTCACAGTCCTGTTAGTATTTTTCAATTCACCAATTTAAGGTGAATGATTTGTGGCAGTATTGCTTTTCCTTCTTGGGTCTTCTCTAAATAATAAAAACAGCCAAAACAGCATTATTATGATGTTTTTCCTGAACTATAGAGTTTAGTAGACTTTCAGAAATTCAAATTTCATAAATTAAAACTCAGCGTAATTCTGAGGGGAAATTGTAGATGGGGAAGTACAGGACATAATTTCCCAAGACCACAGAGTAGTGCAGTGCTGTCAGTAGAACATCTGAGATCCTTCTTTGGGTTTAAACTGTAAACCAATTCTCCTTTTTACTATGTTATGCTGTTTGACTAATGCCAGGTTTATACAGAATTCTTTGGTTAAAACCTCATTAATGTTAAGCAAATGTTTGACACAGTGTGGAAAATAGAAATGTAGATACATAATTTTTAAATTCAGAACCACTAGCAGTGGAAACTTGTCTTGATGACTCCTAGCTATTGCACATCTTCACAAGGCAAAATGCACTCTAGTACATAAGGGACTAGGACCCTTCACAAGCTGGGATTTCAAATCTCACAACTCCCCAAATGCTTAAGTGTGCAATTTTACTGCCCTCTGTGGTGTCTGGGCTGGTTGGGTATCCTCTGGAGAGAGAGGAAGGAAACAAAGGAAAGGGCAGGAAAACTAACTTTGGGGTTTTTTTGTGATCTAGGACCAAGTTTAGCTGTTGCTGATCTGATGGAGCAGAGAGGATTTAATGCTCATGGGGTACATAAAGGCAGGAAGAGCCCTCGGTGAGAGAAGAAAAGAAAAAACTCTCATAAGAGGAAGGTCTTCTGAGAAATGACATAGAACTAAAATAGAGTAACTAGAGGAAGGAAGTCCATGTCCTATATATACAGAAAGGGAGTGGGATCTTCTCCATAGTAACAAGGGGGAGCAGGGGAGGAGCAAAAGGACAACGCAAACTGCAAAAGGTGTTCTAACAAAGAGGATAGAAAAAAGAGATTTGGGGTTTAATCTGACCTGCTTGCGGGACCTGTGGTTTTGGTGTGATACAAAATCCCTTACAAAAATGTTTGCTTAAGCTAATGAAATGAGAAGTCTTTATCATTACAAAGGTTTAACTTTAGTATTTTTGTACTTTATATTCTAAATGTCTTATTATTGCAGGACTTGGAGCTTGGTTATTAAGAGAAAGTTTCAGTTCTGTGATATACACCATACCTGTGTAACTGCTGTGTATTTTTAGTTACAAGATGTTTTGGCACCGGAATATGGCCAGATTTTGCAATGATATTTAATATGTGGAAGTTAGATGAGGTGGTGTGTGAGTCTGTAAGTCACACTGGTGTCACAGAAGCAATCACTTGCATGAAAATCACAGTTATCCTGAAGGCTGGATTAGTTCTCAGTTTCCTGTTGTGTTTTTTCTGATGCACTGAGAATCCCCTTTTCCCGGGTACCTCCAGCAGCAGCCTTGCAAAGCACTTGCAGGACCTGGTGTTGCACCTCTTGCCAGGCAAATCCCTATCAGTAAAAGCAGCAGTCTTTGAGCTGCAGAAGTCTAATACCGTACTAAATGAGATCTATCCCAATGGATGTGAAATATCCTTTCCTCCTTTGGTTGGCACTTTTCTGTAGTTTGCAGTGATCACTCCAAAATAACTAGTAAAGCAGAACAAGTCCAATTTTTTGTTTATAAGAGACTGCATCAGTTTTTGTTGTTTAAAATAAAGTACTTTGCTTAAACATTTGCCATTCATATTATGTGATAGGGATGATCTTTTTGTTTAAAAAATGTGTAGTTCTTTCTGCAAAGACTAACAGTACTGTCTGCTTTCAGGGCGGGATGATTAACTGGAACAGACTGTTTCCTCCTTTACGTCATAGACATAATGCAAATTATCAAGATCATCGCCCTTCTGAACAAGGCATACCTCCACCTACTGAGGTTTCTGAAGAGCAGGTAAACACTTTTCTATTTTAAAAGGGCATTAAAAATGGTTAGAAATTAACTCTACTGATTTTTTATCATCTGTTTGCACAGGTCCTTTAATGTTCTCTATAGCAGCACAAATTAGAATATCAGGTAATGGTCACAATACAGAGACAGCAAATTATCATTATCATCCAAGTCAGAGTTACAGAGCAACTTGGGAGTTTCTCCTTTTATGTGTAACTGCTTGTATTTTGTATTTAAAGATGTAATCATTTTGCTAGTGTAAAGTATTCAAATCTGATAAAATAAATATTTCAAAGAGGGAAAAATGACACATAGATTTCATTATTTGTCTTGTACATATCTTCTTCACTATAGTCCCCAGCTTAAGTTTCCAATTCAGTAATTTAGTTTTTTTGAAATAAGAATGTTATGCCAGACTATATGGGTTTAGAATTCTGAACTTCTGTTGATAGTTCTGTTCTCAAAAGAGAGAATTATTTGCTCAGAGATTTAAGAATTTAAGATCAGTCTTATACATGTATTCAGAGTTTATTGCAGTCAAGTTCTCCAGTTTGTAGCCTACTTGCAGTTAGCTGTGTCGGCTATCTTATAGTCTTAAGGTCTTTGCTACCCTTGTACAACAGTAGGTTTCAAGGGTGACTTTTTCCTTCCCTTTTTCCTTTTTTNAAAGACAAAAGAATTAAAAACTCCACACCAAAAAGCACTTTCTGAGATAAACCCCATAAACTTAGTTTTGGCTGGCCTGAAAGCCTACTCAGTGCCAGTATGGGATGAATCTAAAGATTTCCCTGCTGGGTTGGTTTATTTTTTTGTTTTATGGATGCATTCTGCTTATGGAAAATTTTATTTTTGGGCTGGAACTAATAAATTTGTTATTAGTGTGACTTATGTTGGATTCTTACCCAAAGCCTTTAGGCCCACATTATGAAACCAATATGCGCTTAGATTTTCTGTTGCACTGAAGTTGTAGAGCCCACCTGATTGCTGTCATTTTGCAGTGCTGTCTGGTTACCCTGCAAAGAAAAAGCCATTGAAGCACCTTTGGTTTCTCAGGACTGTACTAATAACTACACAAGTTGTCTTACAATGGCAGAAACACAAGTGTTTCATCTGTTTTTCAGATTAAAGTTTGTGAGCATTTGCAATGCTTTTCATACAAAAATCTCTGCATTTCTTGTGGGTTTTTAGCACCTTGAATTACCTTGCCAGTTATACGTCTCTTTCCTGGAGCTGGATTCAGTTCCTACGGTTAAAATATACTCAGATGAAAAGCTTTTTTTTTTTTTCATTACTATTCCCCATGATGCTCAGTGGATATTTCTGTAAATGGGAACGTTTCAATTCTGTCCACTGCTTCTTAAGGTTAGAATCCGTGGCAACTGCAGTAAAAACCTTTCTTCTGAAATGTGTCTTTGTGGTTAGCTTTTTTTCCACTGCCTGCCCTTTTTCGCATAAAAAGCACAATCTTAGGTGAAAAATCAGACAGAGGAAACTTTAGAAAGTTGCAGGTTATGAAATCAAGTTTGAAATTAAACTGTTGTTGCAGAAGTATTGAAAGTAACGATTCATTTCTCTTCGTACAAGAAGGTGAGAAACTGTCACAGGGTTTTAAGGTTGATGTTTTGATAACCAAGGTAACCTTTCTTAAATATTTTGTGATGGTATATTTATGTTAAGAAAAGGAGGACCTGCACCTCTGGGCACACTTGGCNAAGGGCAGTAAATCAACACTTGGTAGCATCACACTGTCTTTTTTACTTAGTTTAAAATGAGCTTGTCCCAAACAAATTTTTGCTGTGATCTGATTCCTAGTTTTGATTCAATGCTAGATTACATTGAAAATGTTCAAAACTTTAACTGCACTGGTGGTGTTGACTACCAACCTGCTGAGCTACATGCAAAAAGAAGAAGCCCCCCCCAGCCCCCAAAAACCCCAAACCCCAACCAACAAAGACAAAAGAATTAAAAACTCCACACCAAAAAGCACTTTCTGAGATAAACCCCATAAACTTAGTTTTGGCTGGCCTGAAAGCCTACTCAGTGCCAGTATGGGATGAACCTAAAGATTTCCCTGCTGGGTTGGTTTATTTTTTTGTTTTATGGATGCATTCTGCTTATGGAAAATTTTATTTTTGGGCTGGAACTAATAAATTTGTTATTAGTGTGACTTATGTTGGATTCTTACCCAAAGCCTTTAGGCCCACATTATGAAACCAATATGCGCTTAGATTTTCTGTTGCACTGAAGTTGTAGAGCCCACCTGATNGTAAAATATACTTAGATGAAAAATTTTTTTTTTTTTTTCATTACTATTCCCCATGATGCTCAGTGGATATTTCTGTAAATGGGAACGTTTCAATTCTGTCCACTGCTTCTTAAGGTTAGAATCCGTGGCAACTGCAGTAAAAACCTTTCTTCTGAAATGTGTCTTTGTGGTTAGCTTTTTTTCCACTGCCTGCCCTTTTTCGCATAAAAAGCACAATCTTAGGTGAAAAATCAGACAGAGGAAACTTTAGAAAGTTGCAGGTTATGAAATCAAGTTTGAAATTAAACTGTTGTTGCAGAAGTATTGAAAGTAACGATTCATTTCTCTTCGTACAAGAAGGTGAGAAACTGTCACTGGGTTTTAAGGTTGATGTTTTGATAACCAAGGTAACCTTTCTTAAATATTTTGTGATGGTATATTTATGTTAAGAAAAGGAGGACCTGCACCTCTGGGCACACTTGGCAGTTGTATATTTCTCAGTAAGCCACCAAAGCAGACGTGATTAAAAATACTGAAAGTTCTAGAAGCGTTTTAGGGGAAAGAAAAGCTGCTTTTGATGGCACTTTTCTTTTAAAAGTTGTTCAAAGTACTTTCAGTACTAGTGCTACACATTACTCTTGCACCCTGGGAAGATTTGTCCTAAGATGTAAACAGCCTCTGCTGCATTCCTGCTAGCTCTACTCTGGTGCTGCAGGCTCCTACAGGCAGAGGAGGAACAATAGTAGCTCTCAGATGCCTCCTGTAGCCCCAGACATCCAGGTTCAGGAGCTGTGGTGTCTGGTCACAAGGACATTTGACGCAAATGCTGCCTGTGTCCACAGCTAATTTTACATGTCACTCCCTGCCCCCCCCCACCTTGTTTTTCCACTTTCTGGAAAATTCATTATAAAAATGAATTAGTTACATTGTGACTTTCAGTCATACCAAAGTGAGAATTGTGGATTTTAAATGTACTTTAGATTGAAATTTAACCTTAAATTAGATTTGGTTATGCATACATTGTTTTTCACATGTGGTGATTTGAATATGTTAGCACAAAGGTTAGGTGTCAAGTACATATTGTAAAGAGGGATGGTCAGATGTCTCACTGTGCCCTTTTCTGTGTAATTCCTCTATCAGATGACTTTTGCTTTGTAAAAGTCGTTTGCTAAAAACAACTTTTTTGAGTATATGTAGAAGCCTTTCAAGAATTTTACTGAACCCATTAAAGGGTTGTACTGCCTCTATTTTAGAGCTAACTGAGCGGTTTCTTAAAAAAAAGCTAGAATGGCTAGAATGAAGTTCTTAAGTTTTTTTAATGCCCTCTGGAGAAGTCTTTTCAAGGAAGGCAGAGCTGAGGCTATCTGGATAGGTTTTCGCATCTGCTGTAAAATTCCGTCTTTTATGCAGGTGTTGGTTTCTTGAGATCCTGCTCTTGTCAAGAGCAGCAAGCAGATTAGACTAGTTGTCATGTGTGGTACCACACTTCGGATTTTACTCTTTCTCAAAACCACATGAGCCAGGAAAATAATGTGTGGCATTTTCTGCGATTGGTTTTGAATAAAGTGTCATGAAGCGGTCATCTCTGTGGCAGCATTCCGAAGCGTGCTGTCCCACATACGTTTTTGATAGTGGAAAAGGGATTTCTGACAAAACTGTAACGTGACTAGTGTGCACATGGTGTGAATAAAATTCTGGTTTTAAAGCAGTATTACTTTATTTCTTTTCCAGGTTGCACGACTTATGGAAATGGGATTTTCCAGAGGAGATGCCCTAGAAGCTCTGAGGGCTTCAAATAATGACTTAAATGTAGCCACTAATTTTCTACTGCAGCACTGATGGTTTTCCATGTGAAGGGACTTCACTTGATGGGTTTGTACATGACTGGAAGAGGATCAAAGCCACCTGCTGGGGAGACTCACCAAGGTCGGCCCCACGAGGGCGTCAGGAGAGAGAAACTGGCTCTGCATGACTGGTGACTCAAAATGATGTTCAGAAATTATGTGAGCTGTTCCCAAGCCTTCGGATCACTTGGTGGTTTCTAGTCTGGTTATCCTTTTCAAAGTAACTTTAGTTTCTACTTGTTACTGGATATCACCTAAATTTATTTTTAAAATAAAATAGGTGGGTTTTTTCTTGTAAATTCTTGTTAGATGTGTTATCAGACTTAATGACTAGGAAAAGAAGTTCCGACAACTACAACAACTAGATTTACCTGTCAACAAAAATCATATTTTCTTCATTTACATTTTTCTCTAGCTTACATGTTATTTTACAGTACTTGATTTTTTATTATGGTAATAAGAGAGTTATCATTTTCAACTCAGTTATGGGTTATGGGACTATTATGTCATTCTTTGCAAAGTTTTATTAACACCTGTAATATTTCATTTCTCAAATTTCTTTTTAAATAAAAGTTGTCATTCAGCACATAATACACAGATAGGATGAGAGAAAATTCATGTGTGTGTGGCAAGGTATGGTAAGTGACCACTGTAAAATTAAGTTTTTACAAACTGAGTGAATTGCTGTTCAGATACGGGTCATGAAGATACTCACTGGAAGCAATAAAGGTGAATTGAATGATGCAATAAGATCAGAACTGGAATGACTTGAATGACTTCCATGGCTAATTCAAAGAGGAATTCTCTAAAAGTGGATGTATGCTGTGTCCCACGTGCTGCTTTTCTTTCTTTTTTTTTTCATCTGGCTACATACTCTCTTAAAATTATGAAAAGCCAACTTTTCTATATATAATTATAGTTTTCTAGTGTCAGAGATGAGGATGACCTGCATTTGCTGAAACCTCACTGTCTGGAGGAACTTAGTGTTGTCCACAGGGATTAAGCCTAGGGGTGATTCGGGCTGGCACAGGAGGTAACAGGACAGTAATGGCCACCTCTTACAGTGCTGGGTTTGAAGTTTAGATTGACAAATCAGCTTGCTTGGCTTGACTTTTGGAAGTGCTCAGTATGAGCACCTTAGGAGTTGCAGGAGGTGGGGTGGAGAGCAGGGAACATCTCTATAAAACCAAGCTGAAGGAACACAAGATTCCAAACTGCAACTGTGAAACCAGTCTACACGTGTATCTGAAGCATTTAATGTACATTTCTCTATGTACTTGTGTTTGTATAGCGTGTGTATATGTGTCCATTTATATACACACAGGCATATTTAATACATACATACGTTTAGCATAAGATATAGATCTTTAAAAAGTAGAAAAGGGAATATCAGATGCAAAGGGGAGAAGGTGAAGGAATACAGAAAAGAGAAGAATGTTTGGAAATCCAGATGAACAAGTGTACCAAAGTACAGATCTTCAGTCTCCCTTTGCCTGGAAAACATACAGGGACAAGATTCAGGGAGAGAGAGATGTATTTCTTTTTTAATTAATTGATAAAATTAAAGTCCTTCAAGCACACAAGTCCTTGTCTAGAAATTGCATCAAATTTGTGCAGCCTTCACCACATGACATGATTTTAATAAAGTTCGTATCCTGTCTGTCTTTTTTTTTTTTTGTATTTTCCAGTGCATGAAGAAAGGGTTTTTTGGAAGGACTGTGTATTTTTCTGGGCTTTGATCATTGTCTTTCAGGATTTTTCTTGTTGCTATGATCATATTATTTAGGCAATTTCTGCTTTTTAAATGAAAGGTTTTGTTTGTGTGAAGCTGAGGTTTTGTGTGTGTAGGCCACGGACATTTCTGTACCTAGAAAACTCCAGAAACCTCCTGTCTCAGAAAGGAAAGGACATGTAACAAATAATCACTAAGATAGTTTGTTTATGCAGACTAGGTAAATGTTTTGAAACAAGAACAGGTTTTTAATTTTGAAACATGCACATTCTTCCTTCACAAGTATTTTAGCAAAAAGTAGCAATAAAGGTTAGTGAATTACTTCAGAAATCAAATTTTGTCTGTAGGAAATAAAGTCCACCTAGCCCAGGATAAATTAAATATGACTTGTACCTTTTCAGACATTGCCCTGTTCCAGAGACAAGCACGAAGAGCATTTAATCCTTTTAATGGAATTTTAAAACCTTTTGAGTAACACCTGGAGTATGTAAGTGGATACTCTCCAAGTCTAAATCCTTTCTTGCTGTTTCCTGTACATTTCCAAATGTTACAGCTGTGTGGAAAACTTCATTTTGCTGGGCATTTTGCAAAACATGGTCAGACATGAAGGGTAAAATGCAGGTCTCAGTGCTATCAGTTGAAAACTCCCCTTGACCTCTGTGAGAAAAGTTTGTACTCAATATATTTCCAGGGTTGTGAGTTCCAATTAAAAAAAAAAAAAGAAAGAAGCGGTCTCAGATGCTGTTGAACACAGTTCCTTTTTCATGTAAGAACCATAGAAGAAAGATTCACACATTAGAGCTGGAAAAAAAACTTTGTTTCCACTTGATGGTGGAACTTTCATGAACTGTTTCTGGAAATGTGAGGAGCATGTTCTTCACAGCCTACACAGTGTTGTCTGATACAGTTCCTGAATACAGTTCCTGAATATCTCGTTGCAGTTTCTGTTTTGTGCGTGACACTTCTTGGCAGGGAGAGAAGACACAATAATACCTTTCTATGGAGAGGATTTTTAAGTCCCTTGGAAATTCACACTGGTTTTAGTAAAGACAATATTTGGTATTTTGAAATAAAAGTTATTGTTGCTGATAAAATTCTGCTGCTAGACTGGGAATGTTGTCTTTTGAAACAGAATTGGAGTAATTTATTGGGGACTTTCCTAGACAGTTATGTGATTCTGTGAAATACAGCTTCCAGGTTCAGCTTCTCAAGCCTCAACTTCTTGCTAAGAAGCAGACTGATTTGGCTCCATACCTACCAAAACCATTTTCCTCCTTCAAAACAAGTGTTAAAGGTTGTCTGTAACTTACTGAGCACAGAGACTGTTGCAGCTGGTTTATGCACCAGTTTGTGCTGTCCAGTGCTTATCAGTGCCTTCTTCAACATGTGATGGAGAAAAGGTCTCAGTAGTTTTGTCTGAAACAGAAGAACAAGCCAGAAAAACATTGCAATGTACTGGGCAAAGGACAGTGTTTCTGGCTCTCCTGCTTGTATGTGTGTGTGTATATATATATATATATGCATATCCCAAATCTTTGTGAAGTCTAGCCATGATCATCATTATATGCATATATATGTATGTATGCATATATATATATAGAGAGAGAGAGAGCAAGTGAGAAATATTTATGTACTGCTTTGGTGTATTTAAGAGTTTGTTGAAGAAAATTAAAACTCTGTATTCAAAGATTCCCATCTCTCAGACCTGTGTATTTGGAGTATATGTGCAGTTGCAAAGGCACTCAGCTTTGAAAACACTTGGAGCCACAACTCCTGTGTTAGGGGGGGAACTGCATCTCTTCGAGGATAAATAAATGCACAGCATTCATTTGAACTAGTAAGAGGGATCTGATATTTAAATGCAGTTAATTTCTTCTGTGTGTTCTTCCACAAGTAAAACCTAAATGAGATTAGCTTTCTTTAACTGGGTGGCTACAGTAATCAGTAATACAGTAATCAGTATTTTATATAAATGAATATAAGCACCGTTTTACTAGAAGAGTCACATGAACACACAAACACTATATGTGTTCATATATATACTCATGCCTGCATACATATACATATATATATATAAAATGTGTATTTACTTAAAAATACTTTACTTAAAAAAATTAATTTAATATTTAGTAGGTTTTTCTTCCTCCCATTTCCACCTGTTGCTTTGGCCACAGAAAGTCCACTCTGGAACTCAAAGAGGGTATGTCCTACCAACAATGTTCAGTCCAAATACGAGACAAGACACCAGTGATGGGAGCAGAGGAAGGGTACAACCAGACAAATGGGTGTGACTGGTGAGAATCTCAGCAAATTGGTAGTACAGCTGTTGTGGTTTGTTTTCCTAAGGAGAGTTTTAAGAGAAAGGAGAAGCTAGTTGGACTGACATGTAGGAGACTGTTTTTAAACCTGAGTGGTTGCAATGGAGAAAGCAGGAATATACATACTTTAAAAATGGGTGAAAAATCCCCGGATCATGGCTGAACTGAAAGCAGGATCTGGCCTTTTGACCAGAGATAGGTAGGGATTATAAGTGTCATTTAACATTAGCAAAGGAGAGGATTCAAGGGAGATGAGGGATGTGGAGCTGAGCAAAACGGAGTTTACAGAAAAGGAGCAAAATAGAAAATAGGACTCAGAGGACAGCAAAAAAAAGAGACTCGCTGGAAGAAGGGGGATGGAATGCCACATTGCACTTAATTCAGTTTTGAAAGAATTAAAAGAATTCCACTTGGAAAATGAAAATCCACAATATTGTGGCTAATTGTGTACTGAAAATCTAACTCTTTTTTCAGAGGTGTCTGATAGGGGAATCCCTCCATTTTACTTGGTCTGTTTTGCAGGAGGTGGTGCATATAGCAAGAGAGAAAACAATGTAGTCTCAGCAACTGGGCAATGAAGCAAACCCTGGAGCCACTTCGGTGTGTGAGAATGCCGACCTGGTTAGTCCTGTCAACCTGACTTCTCCTGGCACCCCATCTCAGCTGTGGAGTGACCTCTTCTGGAAGGGACACAGCTCCTCACAGGTTCTGCTGCTTTTCCCACCAAGGATGATTTACAAATCCCCTTGCCTTGAAAGCACACCACCTTCCTGCAGAAACAAGTGTCCTGCATAAAGGACATGGATCAAGAGCTGGTGCTTGCCCCTCACTGCTTCTGAGCATTTGCTTATGGAGGACAGAGGCACACGTGCACCTCTGAGGAAGACAGTTGTCCACGTCACCTGGCCTGATCAATCACACCAGGACTTGTTACTTAGCCACAAGAAGCTTTTATTTTTAGTAGATATGTGTGGGTTTACATTACAGTATTATACTGGCTTACAAATATGACTGTGTATGAATGCAATAGCTTGAACTGAGGACAATTTAAAGCACAGACTGAAGAGGTGTGTTGCACAGTACAGGATGTTTACTAACAAATGATGTGTGACTGCAACCAGGAGCTGTTGTCCCCCAGTGCTCTCCTGGAAATTTCGGCTTTTAGCTGAAAGTGTTAAGTTAGGAACCATCACTAACGGAAAAAGCAATGCAGTTCAAGCTCTGTCCAACCCTCCTGCCAGAGACAGGGACATGTCAGATTGCTCCAAGCTGCATCCAGCCAGCTCTTGAACACTTCCAGGATGGAGTATATACCACTTCTCTGGGCCACCTGCTCCAGTGTCTCACCCCCCTCACAATAAAGAATTCCATCTTAATACCTTAACAAAATGCGCCCATTTTCAGTTTGAAGCCACTCTGCCTTGTTCTGTCACTACATGCTCTTGTCAAAAGTCCTTTTCTGGCCTTCTTGTAGGCTTTAGATACCTGGCTTTCCAGTGCCGTTCAGGTACTGGAAGGCTGCTCTAAGGTCTCCATGGATTCTTCACACTGAACAATCCCAACTCTCTCATCCTGTCCTCATAGGAGAGGTGCTTCAGACAGAGAGGTGTATCATCTTCGTGACCCTCTTCTGGACTTGCTCCAACAGGTCCATGTCTTTGCTGTGCTGGGTACCCCACAGCGGGATGCAGTACTCCTTTTTGGATCTCACTAAAGTGGAACAGATGGACAAAATCACCTCCCTTGGCTTGCTAGCCATGCTGCTCTTGTTGCAGCCCAGGATACTTTTTTGATGCAGCCAGTATGACTATATCCTATATCTGTAAGTATATTACCTGTACGTGTTGTGTGTCTACAAAGTATACCCTCTGCCTTCGATAAAAGTGCCGTTTTCTCTTCTTAGAAGACAGTTTGGCAGCAATGGGCTGCAGAAAAGCAAGAGATACGTGCCTACTGTGCAGTAACGAGTCCGTGCATGGAATGCCTCCGGATCCCAGTGTGCTGTCTCGTGCTTCCAAAGCACTCCACAACCGCACCGCTCACGAAAGGCGCCACACCCGCATTGGGCAGCAGATGCGTGGGGGGAGCACCGGCTGCAGCTCTCATCATTTTCTTAGATTCCTGTGCTTGTTTTTAACACTTGACAAAGGTTTCGACTCCCTCTTTCGGCAGGAGTCGGTGTTGTCCCCCTCGCCCTTGTGGCATCGTCGGGGTGGGCACTGCGCCCTGGGGGCTCTCTCCAACGCAGGCAACCCTTGCCCTGGGCAGCAGCCGGGGAGCTTCGGGGGGGTTGCACCCCGGGGGAGGCAGAGGCAAGGCAGGAGCAGCAGCCGAGCAGAGTCAGTGGGCAGGAGTTTAAAAGACTTACAGCTATTGCACCTGGGGACGTGGTTTGGTGGTGGCCTTGGCAGTGCTGCGTTAGTGGTTGGACTAGACGATCTCAGAGGTCTTTTCTAACGCAAATTATGGGATTCTGTGCTTCTATGATTCCAAGGGTCTGCAGGCCAAAGCGTGGCAGTGGACAGTGGCTGCTGGGCCAGCAGGGTATGGGGAGCATCATGCAAGGAGCTTGGATTGAGCAGGGGAGTGATGAAGTGTAGAAGTGTTACTGTGCCTCTGTATGGCTTCTCTTCAATTTTAGTGAAATGCTCCACTTTCAAGCAGCCAGGGAGCACCCCCAAGTGGGTAAGGTAGTCTGGGTGATAAAAGGTTCCTTAAGAGTTCTTTGCCCAGACTCTTCCTGACCCATGGATGTTTCCTCAGCTGCCTGCTGTCCCTGGGTGGGTACTTTTAAAAGCAGAAGGCCGCAAGGCTGGCATCTCTCCAGGGGAGGGAGGCCAGATCCCGTCTGCATTTTGAAGTACTGCACCCAACTATTCACCTGTATCCTACTCCAAGGGCTCCTACTGGTGCTAAGACCTTTGTTAATAAAGTACTTTTGATAAAAACAGAGCTAAATAAGGACCAAATGGGATTATGTTTATATCAGATCACTGATATACTTGTATTATTACATCCCAGTTCTTCCTTGTCCATTATAATATGCTTTTTAGAATAAAGGCTCTCTGCTGAAGTTAGACTTGTTTTGAAGAGGGCTCAGATAGTCTCTGGAAAGGACCTACTGGAGTTCCATTTCACCTGAGTTATTTTAGGCATCCCTCTTAGTCAACCTTCAGGATGCTATTGTTACTTATACCATAAGTCAAACCATCATCAAAATCTCATTCATGCATGTTTAGAACAATGAAGGGCTACGTGTGACTATTATTAACTTCCTAGGCATAATGTTACCTTAAAGAATGATTTGCATTAATCGAAAGCGTCCATTCATGAAACTTCTTCAGGAATACTTTTCAGCAAAAGGAAGCAGCTTTTCTTTTCCTCTTCATGTCTCTGTGCATGTCTCTATCCCTTCCAACCTCAAAGAAAAGGCCAGATATACCAGAAACTGCGAAATCCTACATGCGGAGGTTTTTTAATCGTAGTCCAGTGACTTCAGAAAAGAGCTGAGGAGAATCCTTCCAACTTTCTCCTTGTTTCACAGGCGCAAACCTCAACAGGAACCTGGTGTCTCAGGGCTCCTCTCACTCTGGCAATAGTCACCCTTAACCCGCCCTTCACAAAGCTGTTGGACTCATCAGAGCACCAGCTTCAAGCAAAGGTTGGACAAGGTCATATAAGGCCACCCTGTCCTCATCGTCTTGTCTCTGTTCCTCCACTCCCTTCAAATTAAGGAGTACTGGGGAGGTTTCCCCAGTGAGTACATCCAGGGCAGGTTTGCAGGTGTAGGGCTGAGCTGGGAGCCAGGCCATCCCCACTATCCCCTTCTAGCAGTGGGTCCCAGGGAGACTGCAGTGCCATCAAGTGTGAGGAGAGGCTCCCTGGGAAAGAAGGAGTCACCTGAGTGAGAGGACGTAGACAGCAGCAGACCTGGGAGCTCTGTAGATCCACATCCTCACCCCTCTCCTTTGAGGAGGGGCTTTTACAGCAGCTCCCACAGGCAGAGCCCGGGTGCAGGAATAGGATGGTGGGCAGAGAGAGAGTGGAGCTGCTCTTTGGGAGAAGGAGCTATAGACCATTTCCTGCACAGAAATGACATCCCAGCCTTCTCCTGAAATGCCCTGAGTCTGACTGCTCCAAGTAGGATGCCCTGAGGCCTGCAGGGATTCTCCAGCACTTCAGGAGCAATGCAGGAGGAGGAGACAGAGGGACAGCCATGGTAGTTACCCACAGGGGATCTGGGACGGGCATGGGACAGGAGTGCAGTGCAGTGCTGGGAAACCTCCAGCAGGGTTTGCCAGTCAGAGCAGCTGTGTTAGTTGCTTCCTCTGAGGCTGGGATGAAAACCTGCTTCTCTGTGCTCAAGGATGGCAGGTGCAGGTGCAGCAGTGCTGAGCACAGGCCCATGCACAGCCAGGCAGAGCTGTGTCCCATACAGGTAGGCTTTGTGAGAGCCCCTGGCTCCAGGCATGGAACCAAGGAAGCTTGTTGAAGGTGCTGGTCCTGCAGCTCAACTCAGGCTCCTGCCACCAGGGATGGTCTATAAGTCACAGGCCAGACTCAAAAGGGAGTGGGTTGTGCTGCTAGACAGAGGTGGAGCCGGGCGGCTGGCTGTTGCTGTTGCTCTCAGAGGGGGTCTTGGCAGTGGAGGAGGTGGCCAGAGAGCCACTGTTCCTAAAGATGCGGAGTAGCCTCCGCTTATAACCTCGGAAGGCGAAGAAGTAGATGATGGGGTCAATGCAGCAATTGAAGTTCATGAACGCCACAGTGATTTGCAGGGACATCTTGAAGGCTTGCTGCTCGCGACAGGATGGCTGGTAGAGGATCTTCCTGACCATGAACTGGACGATGTTGAGGTGGTAGGGACTGAAGCAGAGCAGGACAGCCAACAGCACCACCAGGATGACAGTGAAGGCCCTGTGGTGGTGCCCGTTCTTCACCGTCAGCGGGTTCTCCTTGGCTGTCTGGCAGAGCTTAAGGTTGATCCTCACATAGCACACCAAGATGATGCCAACAGGCAGGAAGAAGCCAAGCACACAGGCCACCAGGAGCAGGTAGGGCAGCTTGGGAATCTCCTCAAAGTTGAAGTACTCCATGCACGTCAGCTTGTCCCCCATCCTCCGCGTCATGGGCCGCAGAAGCAGCGGTGCTGTCTGCAGGAACACCAAGGACCAGATGAGGACACAGATGCCCCTGGCACGGCTCATCTTCCGAATCCTGCCGGGGTGCCTGGTGCGCACCACAGCAACGTAGCGGTCCACACTCACACAGGTCATGAAGTAGATGCTCACATAGGTGTTCATGTAGAAAATGAAAGCTGTGACCCGACAAAACCAGTCCCCAAAGGGCCAGTCAGACTCCAGGATGTAGTAGGCGATCCTGCCTGGCAATGCCAGGGTGAAGAGGGCATCAGAGAGGGCCAGATTCACCAGGTAGAGGTCAGTAGAGTTGAGTTTCTTCTTCCTGCGCTGGAAGGTGATACAGAGGGCCAGGACATTCCCACAGGCGCCAAACACCAGCAGGGTGGTGTAGAAGAGGGAGAAGGTGACTTTGGTAGAGAAGTGGTGGTTGTGCACGTTGCAGCTGCTTTGGTTGCCAGAGGTGAGGTTGGTGGGTGGGAACACAGCCTCCACAACAGCCATTTCTGTGGTGCCTCGCGGGCTCTTGTCCTCTCCCTTGGAATGAGAACAGACATGAAACTTGCAGCTTATTGATAACAGGAGTGGCACCCTTAGAGCTGACTCTCATCACAAAGCAAAATGCCTGTCCCCTGCTCCTGCCACTCCCCTGGCAGCACACAACTCGAGTCATTTGGAAAAATGCTTCTCTTGTGATTTTGGTGTGAGCATCTCTACAGGGGCTGTGACTCATTCTCTGCTTCTTAACTCCAGCATCTCTCTCTCTCTCTCTCTTTTTTTCTGTTTTAGGTCTAATCAATACAAGAAAGAACTGGTAGTATTGGAATGGGGAATTGTCTGTCACATAAGGAAGGTCCCAAACTCATCTGGTGTCATCATGTCATTTACGAATTACTGCAAGGGGAACGGGACGCTTCCTTGAGAACTTTATCCAGAAAGAGGCGGGGGGGCCGGGAGTCGGAGGAGGGCCGAGGGGACCGGTGGGCAGAGGTGCTGAGTTGCACCTTCTCGACCCTCGAGCGGGACCAAAGCAGGAACAAAACCGAACAAATTCAAAGAGGGGGAAAAAACCTAACCTTCCTCGATAAAACCCCCAGCCTTCCCCCCAAAAATCCCAGCCTTTCCCAAAAATCCCGCGCCCGTCCGATCGGGAAGCTGGGAACACGCCGGTACCGACCCAGGGAGCCCCGCACGCCCTTCCCGGCACTCACCCCGCTTTGGGCACCGTGTCGGCGCCCGCTCCGGGCGCAGCGGGGTCCGCACAGCCCCCGGGACGCACAGCCCCCCGCACGCCGCTCACCGCTCACCGCTCACCGCTCACCGCCGGGCTCCGCTCCGCAGCCACCGCCGCACCGGGAGGGACGGGATGGCATGGGATGGGATGGNAACGGGCACCGGGCTGCCCCCCACCCCCGACGGCGCGGACCCCCGAGGGGCCGAGATGCTCACATGCACACGCACGAAAGAGAAATCGGGGTCTCCAACCTGGGAGCGACGGTGCGGCCGCCTCCTCGTCCTCCTCCTTCTCCTCCTCCTTCCTCCCTCACGCCCGGCTTTTGAGGGGCGGCGGGCGCGGAGCCTGCGGTGCGCACCCTATGCTCGGGCTCCCCGGTCGTGTCAGAGCCTCCCGGGATTCGCTCGCATTGTAAAAGCACCGTGAGGTTTGGGGTTTTTGGGTTGTTCTTTTTTTCTTTGATTTTTTTTTTCTCCCCCTCCCCCTCCCCTTTTTTTTTTTTTTTTTTCTCTCTCAGTGTTAGTAAAACTGTGTATTCTTTCTGAGTGGGGGTTTTTCTTTCAGTGTGTGAGAGGCATGTTGCTGCCGCGGGAGTTATTCTCAGTAGTGGCTGTGCTGGAGAAGATAAATGACTGTACCTGCACGGCAATCGCTCCTGACATCTGAGCCAGCTTCGGGTTTTACTCTGAAAACTTACACAAGGATTCAAAATGTAACTGAAGAATAAAAACAACCTCAGCTCTGGTTCACGTGAAGTACAGAGTGCTCACCCCCGGGACACATACATGCGGCATCGTGAACAGACCACAGCACCTTTCTAATAAAGTTGTGGCAAATCCCCAACGGAGCTTGTTGTGCCTGTGGCCAGAGTAAGACACGCTGTCCCTGGCTCCCCAAGCTGCAGTGAAGCCCGGGTTTGTCTTTCACAAGGAGAGACCACCAGGCACAGCCCTTCATGACAGAGGCTATCCTGAGTGGAATGACACAATATATTACTAAGATGATACATTGTGTGGTGAACGCAGGGTGAATGGAGGTGGATGTCTCAGCTGGAGCTCTCGGGGCAGGCTCTGCCCCCATGGGGTGTTGAGCAGTGGGCAGCTGTGATTTGCCCCATGGCCCTATGTGTGTGTGTCTTACAGCGTGGAGAGACGACTTTCCTTCCCAGCACTTCCTAAAATGTTTGCAGAAGCACAGCCTACACTGTGACTGGTGAGACGGCCTTCCCCATGGTGTCTATTTTATTGGAGAACACCGGGGTTTTCAAATCCCAAGAGGATTTTTTTATGGTCTTTTTAGTGGCTCTAGGTTGCTGGGTTTTTTATGGTGATGGTAATGATCTTGCTTGTTTCCTTTTCTTACCGTCCCCAAAACTCCTAATAAACTAGGAAATTCCCATCATGGGGCATTCAGGATGCTGAAAAATATCGAAGGCAAGAAATACCAAGGTTAAGATTACAGTTAAGCTAAATTTATATTTCCCTCTGAGCTCGTAAAACTCCACTAATTATTTAATTGCACATTATTTTTAATGTTTTAAAACAGTGACCTCAAATCCAGTACTAATCTGTGTACCCATGTACCATGAGTCATTTGTATAGAGATTACACAGTCTGTGATATTGCCATGAATTTACTACAAGTTGAAGGTACCTAGCAAGAGTAATACTGAAAATTTGCTAACAAGTGTCTATTAATGGAGATACTTTTGTTACTTGGGGTGTTATATCACACAGAGGGAAAGGTCTGCTAAGTAATAGAATAACTGCTGAGTAAATTATTAAAAATATTCCTTAGTAAGATGGGGATTTTCTACATGCACATCTGTTAAGAGTTAAGCTAATCAGACTTTTGTGGTACTCAAATGTTTTTGAACTGTTTCATGATGATGGTGAAAAAACAGCCAATGGATGTACAGTAGAGAAGCATTATCTGTACAACAATCCCAAGCCCACATCAGTGAGTGGATCCAGGACTATCCTCTCATCTACCAAATGCACAATATGGCAAATAGCTGTGGCTGAAATAAATACCGGTCATACAAATTCAGGGGGCACTGTGACACTGACAGGACTTCTATCTGCCCTCCTTACACTCTCTCACATGAGAGTGTTGTCTCCACAGAGTAATACCATCAAGGAAACAAATCTGGGATCAAGCTGGGCAAAATGCCATTGGCTTCCAGCCAGGTGTCCACAATGCCTGGGGATGGTCACCATCACCAAGGCTCGGCAATGATGGATGGGACAGTCTGCGATGCAAATTCGTGCCCGGGGCTTTTCTGAGCAAACACTCCCCATGTACAATCCCTCCTGTCCCTTGGGCTCTGAGCACATCCGGGCGCTAAAAAGAGAGCTGCAGATCCCAGAGAGGGAATCACATGCTGATAACTCACCAGCACCTGCCACCCGCCTGGGAGTGGGGCAGTTCTTCTGGGAGCCCATGGGAATGGGAGGGCATCACTGTGTCAAAGGAGGTCCCAAACAAAGTGGGATCCAAGGGGTCTCAGCCTCTGTGCAGAGGAGGGAGATGACCCAAGTGGCTACACCAGCCTTAAAATAGATGGAGGAGCCCAAAGGTTCAGGTGACAATTGTGTCCAGGGACTTGGGAATAAGAGGGGGGGAAAACAATGCTCTCTGCCTGATTTTATTTTTCTTTTTGCAATGCAGAGGAAAGGAAGTGGGTTCTTCTTTTGTGCAAAACATGCTCCTGCCCTGTGTGCAGCAGGTGCTGTGCTACAGGAGTGCAGCCCAGCTCCACCCATTTGCAAGGCCCCAGCGGCCCCACCAAGCCCAGCGATGCTGCACCGCATCGCGCTGCACCACAGACAGCAGCTCTTTCACACGGGGGAGAGGGCAGAGGGGATTCACTTCCCAGGTGAGGGACCTGGTCCCTGTCTCTGCAACAACTGCATGGGCTGAAAAGGGATCCCCCTAGACAGTGCAGGGCAGCCCTGTCCACCCCAGTTTGCAGCCACCTCGTTTAAGAGACAGTGACCTTCACTGAACCCAGGCGTTGGATGGAATGTGGTACGAGATTTGAGTAGTGAGGTTCAGCTTCAAAGCTGGGTCCAGGTTTTCTTCTGTCATGTCCGTATTTGTATAAAGACAATTTTTCTTGGGCCTGGCAGGGAGCAAGGAGAGTGCCACAGCCTGGGTACTCATGCCAGGGTGAAGCACAACCTGCTGTTCCTGGGTGTCCCTGCTGCCAAAGACCCAACTAGGGCATGGGGACACCTCCTGGGGAAGTCCTGTGTGTGAAGGGTCTCTCTTCTGACATGTGCATCATGGTTGTTAACCATGGCATGACTCCAGACAGGCAGCCACCCCACGCTACTTCCCAGAGCCAGATGTTGAGTATTTCAGGATAGATGTGCACCTCCATGTCACTGGGGCTCTTCTCACATCATCCTCACAGAAGTTGTCACTCTCCTTGGTCCTGTGAAGGTACCCTGAAAGCTCCTTTTCTACGGGAGACCTCATCATGAGTGTTGCTTTCCAGTCCAGCAGAAAAGCCAGGCCACAGGTCCTCTGGTGTCAAGTCCTTCAGGCCATCAGCTGTGAGCCCAGCTGTGGTGATGGCTGTGGAAGGTGAGGAAGGCTCGCAAAGAGCTGCCAGAGCCATGCCAGGCAGGCATGTACCCTCACACGTGCTGGGAGACCTATCACTGGGCTTCCTGCAGAACCATCTTTGGGTTCAAAGCTGTCTTTGGGGGTGCTGAGGCAGTTGTTTACATCTGGTGGAGTTTCCCATAGTTCAGAGATGATTTGGAGCTGGACTTTCTGAGGGCAAGGCAGCATAACAAATGAGGCAACAGTCCCTTCACAGAGAGACAGCAGGAAGTTTGCGCCTCCTCTTTCCATTGTATCATCGTCTCTCCCTCTTTGCTTTCCCCGTCGGCTTGGTTACCTTTTCTCTCTTCTAGTGCAAAACATTTTCAGGAAGCTTTGGTAGACATAAAAATCTCAGATCCAGGTGCTTTCAGTTTTGATGCAAGAGGCAGGGATTTTCCACAGCTCAGCCACTGGATCTCAAGTCACCATTAGTCATCTGGTAGTAGAGCACAAATTGGGAGAACCTCTGTTTTTAACTTCCCCCTGTCCCTTCAATAACAGGAGCTATGTGGGGAAAACAGTGTTTGAGAGGTTTCAACTCAAGATTATGGGAATAGTAGAGAAAGCAAAATCTGAATATTCCTACCAATCTGTGACAAAAATCTCAAGCAAACAATTATTGGAGTTTTCATATGTTTGAAACCTAATCTGGCCCTAATTCTAAGTGGGAAATGCTGAATAACAAAGCAGCTGAAACGTGCTTCTGCATGACATGTCTGCGTTTATTCTGCAGACATAGCACAGCTCTGGAAATGATGTTGCAGCACCAAGTCACAACACAACTAGAGGAGCGGAACAGGTCACTCTAACATCCTGAGTTGTGGAACACAACACAGCAGCAGGGAGCTGCTTCTTTCCACATCCCCGTGACTTCAGTTCCAAAATGTGAGCCCAAAGTCTCGTATAGGGGCCATGCAACCACAAGAGCCTCCATATGCCTGTGGTTTCCTTGAGCCTGGCTGCAGGGAGGGGGTAGGTGTGCTAACAGGGGCAACTCTTAGCCATGAGGGTCAGGGCACCTTGGTAGGAGAAATATCGATGAAAATCACAACCTTAAATTACTTCCTCCAGTGAGCACAAAAGGCACTTGCTCCCACGCTGCGCTGTGACTTAGAAGCTCCATTTTGATTTTGCAGGAATAAGATGAAAGTTTTCTTGGTATCTGATTTCCGTGGTTAAAAACAATGTTTAAATGCTTGTTAAAAACACACAATCATAAGGCAAGTTTGTAGAACTGAGGGCCTATTTTTATCTGTTTTTTCTTATGACATCGGCATATACACTATACATGCACACACACACATCTATAATGTGCAGCTACAACAGGAACAAAAGCAACTGGTTCAGAAGATGAACACAAAATGCAGAAATGAGTGTTCATGATACAGAAAATGCCAAAAATGCATCTTAATTCAGTATGAATCTCCATGATCCTTTACAACAATTTCTCTTGATGGGACACCTTCCTATTTTGTGAATTGTGAGTCTTTCCATTTATTCTTTGCACGCAGTATTTAGGCCATATTATGACCAGGTTTTACCCATCTTTAACACGTACCAAGTAAATCCTATGGCAAGTGGAAAAAATAGCACCTTCATGAGCATTTCCATGGGGTGCTTAGTTCAGTGCAGCAGTGCCTCAGAGGATCACAGAGTGGAAGGCTGGAAGGGATGTCTGGGGGTCAGCTGGTCTGATCACACTGCTAAAGCAGGGATGTCCAGAGCTGGTTATTCAGCACTGTGTTGAGACACCTGGTGGATATCCTCAAGGATTGGAGACTCTACAACCTCTCTGGGAAACCTGTGCAAGTATTTGGTCACCCTCACAGGGAAAAAGTGTTTCCTGATATTCACAGGGATCCTCCTGTGTTTCAGGTTGTGCCTGTTGCCTCTGGTCAAGACACTGACCGCCACTACACAGAGCCAGACCCTGTTCTCTTTTCACCCTCCCTTCAGGCATTTATATACATTCAGCTGTCCCTGAGCCTTCTCCAGGCTGAACAGCCCCAGTTCATCCTTTCCTCTCATGAAACATTCTCCAGTTCCTTCATCATCTTTGTGTCCCTTTGCTGGACTGTGTCCAGTATGTCTGTGTCTTTGTGTGCAGAGGAATTCAGAACTGAATCCAAGACTTCAGGTGTGGTCTCACCAGTGCTGAGCAGGGAGTAAAGGTCATCTCCTCTAGCCTGATGCACTCCAGGACACGATAGGCCTTCTTTGTCACAAGGGCACACTGGTGGCTCATGTTCAACTTGGTGTCCACCAGCACGCTGAGGTCTTTTTCTCTGCCAAGCTGCTTTCCAGCTGGTTGTCCTCCTAGCCTGTGCTGGTGCCTTCACTGTGTGCAGGATTTTGCACTTCCCCTTGCTGAACTTGATGAAATTCCCATCAGCCTGTCTCCAGCCTGGCAAGGTCCCACTGGAAAGCACTACAACCCTCTGGTGTATTTGTCACTCCTTCCAGTTTGGTGTCATGATCAAAAGTGCTGGGAGTGCTCTCTGCTCCATCGGCTGAGTCATTAATGAAGATGTTGAACAGGATTGGGCCCAGCACTGATTCCTGGGGTACAGAATGAGTTACTGGCCCAATCCAACTGGTGACCCGTCACTAGTGGGTTCCACAGGGCTCCATCTGAGGCCCTGTGCTCTTCAACACCTTCACTGATGACTTGGACACAGGACTGGAAGGGATACTGAGCAAGTTTGCTGATGACACAAAACAGGGAGGAGCTGTTGACTCCCAGGCAGAGACCTTGACAAATCAGAGGGCTGGGCAATCACCAACCATATGGAGTTCAACAAGGGGAAGTGCCGCATTCTGGACCCGGGATGGGACAACCTTGGATGTTCATACAGGCTGGGGAATGAAGTGCTGGAAAGCAGTGCCATGGAAAGGGACCTGTGGGTCCTGGCTGATGTCAAGTTGAATCTGAGTCAGCAGTGCCCTGGCAGCCAGGAGGGCCAACCCTGTCCTGGGGGGCATCAGGCACAGCATCACCAGCCCGGTGAGGGAGCGGATGGTCCCGCTCTGATCTGCACTGGGGTGGCCTCACCTTGGACATTTTGGGTAGTTTGGGGCACTGCAATATAAGCCATTATAGACCATCCAAAGGGGAATGGAGATAGTGAAGGGAGTTGAGGGGAAGCTGTATGAGGAGTGGCTGAGGTCACTTAGTCTGTTCAGCCTGAAGAGGAGGAGACTGAGGGGAGACCTCATTGCAGCTACAACTCCCTCATAAGGGGAAGAGGAGGGGCAGACACTGATCTCTCCTCTGTGGTGACCAGTGACAGAACTCAAGGGAATGGCCTGAAGTTGTGTCAGGGAGGGTTTAGGTTGGATGTTAGAAAAAGGTTCTTCACCCAGAGGGTGTTTGGGCACTGGAAGAGGCTCCCCAGGGAAGTGGTCACAGCACCAAGCCTGTCAGAATTCAAGAAGTGTTTAAACAATACTCTCAGACACATGGTGTGACTCTTGGGGATGGTTCTATGCAGGACTAAGAGTTGGGCTTGATGATCTTGATGGGTCCCTTCCAACTCAGCATATTCTGTGATTCTGTGATCTCCAACTAGAATCTCTGCTGCTGATCATCACCCTCTGGGCCTGGCTATGCAGACAGTTTTCAAGCATCTCAATGCTTCAGCATTCTCTGCTGATTTATCTAGCCAGTACTTGCATGCAAGCACGTAGGGTGCTCTTTGCTTTATTGTGGGAAAGGAAACCTCAGAGAAGTCACGGTGAACAGTGAATAGCTGGAGAACTTAGCACCTGATTTTTTCTCAGAGCAGTGTGTTCTTACTTGCTCAAAGGGTGACTGTAAATGGCTGCAGCACCAGCCCCAAAATCTCTGCATCTCTGTTTTTCCACCTCCTCAGCTCCTAATCCTGCAGAACCCCATGGCTTTTGGGAGAAGGTGGGATCAGCTCACTGTGGAATACAAACCTTCCTTAAGAAAAGCCTCCCTTGTCAGTGGTCGTCAGAATGAACTCTAACTCTTGTGGTTATTGCTGCCTAGACTCAGCGTGGGCAGAGCAAAGAGATAAATCCTTTCGCACCACAACAGTGATTCACCCACAGAATGTGGCCCACACGGCTCCGAGCATGGCACAGTCTCGGGAAGAGAGCTACCAGCAATCACCCAATGAAAAGGGCACGTGTGCATGGGACCTGGACTGACTTGGTACAGACAGTCCTAATGCAGGCAGAGCTTAATTTACAGGACCAGGAAGGCAGCTTTTACATGGCTTTTTGGTGTTGTTTTCTAAGTCTCCTCTTCTTTTAATCCTGCTTAGGACATCAGGCAAGAGAAGGGAGAAATGGCATTTTAAGAGAGCCATGATGCTTGCTGGTGCTGGCCGCTGCCACAGCCACAGCACAGACCGCTGTGCCCTGCTGTGAACTTGCCATCACTGTGGGACATGAGGAGCACCACGGGCTAGTGGTTTCACAGCTGCTCCCTAGACAGCAAAGGAGAGCAGAGGTGTGGGTGCACACCAATTCCTGCCAGGATGCATGTTTCACTAATAGCAGGCTGCCCCTCTGGAGCTGCCAGTAATTCACTCCCTGTGTGGGTTTGGCCAGTGCTGGGTCCTCCCAGGGACCCTCCTGGTCCTGCTGCAAGTGTTGTGTGGCAGCATATGAATGAGACCTTCAAGGAACTGGAGGCAAACACTAGCATTTCTCCTGAGCTGCTACACTGGGGGGACCTGCAACTTAGCCAGAGGATGCAGGAATTTCATCCAGTGAGTAAAAAGCCAATGACCACATCCTTGTGAGTACAGCCCTCTGTAATGGTTGTCTCCCTCAGAAGGCAAGCACCAATCTACCAAACCACAGCACTATTTTTTCACGTATGAAGAACAATGTATTTCTTGAATTCTACTTTCAGAAATCATTAAGCCATTTTTCAGGTGGAATTTTCCATCAACACTCACCCCAAAGCAGTCTTTCAGCAAAAACAGCTCCAACCCAAACCATATCTGCCAGGTCAAAGACATACAGACCTGAAAGACTCTGAACAACAGAAAGCACTGGGGACGTGAAACCACCACGGGTGCTGTCAGCCCAGCCTCCACACTGTTCCCAAACAGCCCCGGTCCCCACACTGCAGTCCGCCCAGGCTCAGACCCTGCTTGCGTCGCATGGAAACTCTCCCTGTGATTCAGCGGGACATCCCACAGGAGGGATGAATGACATCCACATGTCTTGCAGATGTAATAGAATTTGCCATTTAAAAACAGAATTGAGACCTTAGGACACAAATGAATGTGTATGTCTGTGCACACCTAAACGTATCTACACATACCAAAGGATTTCACCAGAATCTGGTAAACCAGGAATGGAGACCAGGCTCTTTTGGGGCTAAATAGTAAGTAGACAGCAACATCTCAGGGTGAATCCTTGATTTTACTATGCAGTTTCCCTGTGAAGGACCATGTTCATCCGGGATAGATTTTGTTCAAGACTTCAAGAAAAATTGGTTGTTAGACAAAAATACCCTCAAAAAGTTTGGAAGTCACTGTGAGGAGGGAAGCGAGATGTTCTTGCACTGTTCAGTTGCAGGGTGCCATTCTGGTGAGGGTCTTGGCACCCTCCCCTAGCAAAATGGTACCAAATCCCTGTGCAAGTCCTTCATAGAACCTGGATCATGTTTCTTTGCAGCTCCCTTCCCCGGCAGATCTCTTCCCCTGAAGTCCACTTGCAGTGGATGATGGGCTTCTCTGAACCCTCCACAACTTCTGCTCCTTTTCCCTTTGCTATGTTGCAGCTCTTTCCATCTGTGTAAGAAAATGTACTGCTTAAACCAGATTGACTTAAACTTCAAACATTTCATCAGACTGAATTTTGGTGATGCTTGAAAGATCTGGATTATACGGAAGAATTTATTTTGCAGTCATCAAGTTTTACCTTTCAGGGCTTACTTGTAAGACCAGACATATTTTCCACCTTAAATGTCTGTAGTTTTCACAGTTTGTTGGCTAAATAATGGTTTAATGCGTTTATTACATGCCTCTGCTTCTCCACACCACTCCCAAGACCAAACTGAGATTAGTCTCCTCCCTTACATGCTTGGGAATATATCTACCAAATTATTTCTTCATACAGGAAATTGTACTTCCTGGGGTTTCACTCACTTCTGCCATATTCATGGAGACTGCAACAGTTTAGCTGCTAATGCTTGTTGGAAACACTTGAGTCGCTGGACTCTACTGTAGATGCTTAATGCTTTAAATTATTTGTGATCATGTAGAGTTTAGTCTGCCAGCATAATTGCAAGTGGAGAGACTTCTGAGCACTTCATAAAAAAAACTAGAAAAAAATGTTGCAAGCTGTTGCATCTCCAGGGCAGTTTTCTATGTATATGGTAGATACGAAAAATTGGCCTCAAAACTTTTTTTGGAAAAAGCAGAATCAGATCTCAGTGTAAGGGAAGATGCTTCCTCCTTACCTATAAAAGTAGAGCACGTTCAGCATCTCACTCATCTGCCCCACAAAGCCACGAGCCACACCTTAAACAGGCCAAAAGATCCCCCTGCCTGACTTCAACACAAGGGGAGAAACTTGACTTTTATCACCCCATGGCTTTAACTCCCTTCCTACTGGGAAGGCTTTGCATAAGTGGGAAGCCCCAGCACTCCTAACACAGTGACTCACAGACACAGGGATAATTCCATTCCCCACCAGCTGCCAAGCACCCTCACTGCTTGCCACCCTAACATTTGCACAGACTTTACCTCTGCCATAAGACATGAAGGAATGATTTGCATCTCACAGACAGAAATCAGAGACAGGGAATCAGGTTTTCTAGATTACTTCCGTTACAAGTGGCACTTACATGGATCCAGAAATCCTAAAGCAGAACCTTGCCTATGAGCCATGTTGGAAACTTTCACAGGCTGTTAGAATCGTGCATTTGCTATTCAGTATTTTGTGTGTTGTGTCGTGGAAACAAGTTTCTGATTATTATTTTTTAAAATTTTTGTTGCTGTTGTTTGGTTCTCCACCAGCATTCATTTTCTGCAGCAACCTAGCCTGTAAAAATGTGTAATCTCGAGACATACAGTCAGAAAGAAGTACTTCATTCTTTACACTACCAGTCAAAGCCTGAGCTTGAGGATGTCTAAAATTCTGCTACTTTGAAATTGTTTTCAAATGCAGGAACAGGTCTCCTTCCTTACACAGCTATTACAGCATGCTGCTGGTTCTTTAGTACCATCACATATAGCACACGTGAGTGTCATATCATCTACCTCTGACCACCCTCAAGAGAACAGGAATTTAGGTCTCTTCCTAAATGTGTACTGGCTTCCTATAGCCATGTGAACTCCCCTGCTTAGGAGGAGTTGTGACCACTGTGGTCAGTGTCAGAATGAGTCATAGCTTGGCTTATAGAAAGTGGGAATAAGGAAGAGTATTTCTAAAAGGGCAAGAGACAAAGGGGCTTTTTATTCAAGAGCTGGGGGGAATTTGAGGGAGACCAGTAATTTCCCATCTCTCTGGCATTTTAGTCATCAGTTGGTGTTGACCATCATTTACTAAAGACACAATTCACATGAACACATACAGGAACAAACACTGCAAAGGCACCTGTTTGCTGTGGTCTTATTAGTGGGATGGTTTATTGTAATTTTTTGATGCATTCAAGTATTCTGGGACAATAGAGTCATCATTCTAATTTGATTTAAATACCAGCTCCTAAGAGGGGTAAAATTAGTATTTACTAGAAATGGAGACAGCATAGTTTCACTAGCTTAACTTTGATACTCCTCAGAAGGTGTAGATAAGGATACGCACAGTCTCCCCACCCACACGTGGTTCACAAATTAATAGCCTGGCTCTGGCTCGTGTACTGAATGCCTCGAGGTGAAAAAGTTTGCCTTCAGCTCTTTCTTGTAATGGGGAACAAAAGGTCTGGTCTCAGCCATGCCACCCAAAGGCAGGGGGGGCTCCTGATGCTTTCCACCACCCAGCTCCCGCTGCCTCGCCACGTGTTGTCACTCAAAGCCGTGCTTCACTTCCAGTCTCTGTGCTCTCGCATGACCCAGCAAACCCTCAGCAGCCAGATTTGAAGCTGGACCCACCAACACAGGTGGATGTTCGCCCACTGGCTTCATGTTGCTGGGTCAAGCTCCCGCACCCAAATGATTCTCAGTTTCACTGCCTGAATGGTTTTTATTTTGTGGACAGTTGTTCCCAATATCTGTTTTGCATGGCTGGTCTGTGACTTAAAACCCAGAGATGTTTATTCTGCTGTGATGTGCATTGACAACGGGATTAACGTTTGTGATGTTTGTAATTGCAGACTGGGATGAGGATGTGGGGGAAGGTGGTTTTCTTTTTTTTGCTCAGGAATGTTTTCTTCTTCAGATGTGAACATCTTCATCTTATTCTTTGAGATGGAGCATATCCATGGTTAGATTCCCCACGGCTGGTTGGGTCCAAAGGCTTGTGCACCCTCACACAGGGTTCTTGTGAATGAAGAAAGTCCTGTAAAATATACTGGGAATGACAAGGAAAAGGTACTTACCACTTGCATGATGACCCAAATTTTTATCAGAAATCAGCCAGGTAAAAGAAAGGTACCACGGTGGGGCCTTTGAGTAAGGTGTGTGGGCTTCTGTGAAAGAAATTACCCTGAGCAGAGGGATCATGCTCTCTGCAGGACAACTGAACATCAAGTCTGCCAGGCAGGTTGAATGGACATCTGAGCTGCCCAGCTCAAGAGGTGGCAAACCATGTCCTTAGACCAAACTTAAAGTTTACTTAAGGGTTATTTCCTCCAAGGAAACCTTTCCCAACATGTCTCTGTGCTGCTGGGTGAGATGTGTTGGGTGGCATGAGGCAATGCCACAGCCCTGCTGGAGGAAGGGAGCTTGCCAAGGTGCAAATCCCCCTTCCTCAGGTAGTGATGAGGTTTCCTCTCCTGAGATTGCAGGGTGTCTGCAGGGCCTTGACACTCAGCTCTAAGCAGGGTGATGCCGAGGTTGAGCCCTAGCACAGCAGCGTGATGGGTTAACACCTCTGGGACTTTCAGGAGGCACAGGAATGAACCACAGCCTACCAAAACCACAGTGATGCTGCTCCCATTATAAGATGCTCCAGAGACTATGAGGGAAAAGCCACTTTGCTGTCACTCCTGTGTGTGCACGGTGCAGGCAGGGAAGAAGTGTTGAGTGACTTAGGAGTTTCTGATGGTTGGAATTTCTCTAGGTTTAAGCTGAGGATGGTGGCACAGAGCTGAAACAGGTCCTGGTGCAGATTCACAGAGGTGGTGGAGGGAGGAAGTGGTTGCTCTCATCTCTGCATGATTGCTGCTGCACATCAATTGCAAAGCCTTGTAGGAGGCCCACAGCAGAGCTTGCCCTGTATAGGCAAGGAAGGATGGGGAGTTGGTGGAAAAAAACCAAACATTTAAGGAAAGAAAAATTACTTTTGTAAGGGGAGAAAAAACGTCATCCCACATCCCCTGTGGGTTTGAGTTGGTGCAGCACTGCTTGGTGCAGATTGAGCATGGCAAAGGCCAGCTCAGGCACTTCTCCAGGCAGCAGCTCTTAGTCCTGGGACTAGAGGGGCTGCTGATGTGACAGGGAGTTGGGTCGTGGGAAGCCTCCCTGCCCTTCAGGGAAGGCGTTGATGGGACAGAGGCACTTGGGGCTGGTGCACATGGGACTGTCTTCTCACTCCCTGATGCCCAGATAAATAGGCTGATGAGGCTGAGTATGTCAGCCCATTTTGGCCAAAGGACTCAGTTTTGCCCAGGGGTCTTGTCTTGTGTGAAAAGACCAGTGTGTAGAAGTGCAGGAGAAGGACATGACTCCCTTCTCTTTCTGAGCCCATCCGGAGCAGGGAGGATGCATGGAGAAGAACTGAGCTACAACTCACATCCTCTCCATAATCAGGGATGCCAAAGAAATGTTGATTTACGGCAAGAAATTAGGAAAAGGGAGAGTTAGCAAAAATAGGTTTTTATTCTCAGATGCTGTTTCTGGGATAACTAGAGTTAAAATCTGCTGCTGTCTACTGTCCTGGGGAAGCAGCCTTACCTTCCCATTGTGACTAAGAACTGCAGGATTGCCACTCACTGAAAGAGTTAAGATATTTTCATAAGAAAGACAGGGGAAAACAAACACACTAAACACCTCCCACAAATCACAGGGAACGGGTGTCTGTGCACCTAGATGAGGAAAGTCAAGACCCAGAGTCCCTCCTGATTAAACCCTCGTTCCTAGGTGGCAGGGGTGAACGGCGGTCGGGGGTCGATTTGGGCAGCGATGTGTGGAAGAGGAGCATCCCGGGGCGGAGCGGCTGCTCCCGGTGCCGCTAGAGGTCACCGTCACAACGAGGACCCTGCAGGGATGGGGAGAAGGGACCATCCATCCCTTGCGAACGCGGGGTGTCACTGTGCTCAGGGGCAAGCCCCTGTGTCCTGCCTCTGCAAACGCTGCGGGAAAGACTCATTTGAAGGCGATGAAGTCGAAACGTAAAGGAGGGAGGGAGAAATCCAAGGTTTCTGCTCGGAGAGCCAAGGGCTTCTTGAATCAGTTTGCAGTACCTCTACTAGTCATGAGTATAATAATTAAATATTTTAATACAATCTAATTCTACTTATTAATTCAGAGAATTTAAAAGCATTCAGATGGAAAATGGCTGGGGTTTTTCTGGTTTGTGGGGGGATTTTGTTTGTGTGTTTGTTTTCGTTGGGTTCGGGTTCTTTGGGGTGTTTTTGGGGGTTTTTTTTGTTGGTGGGTTTTTGTGGGTTTTGTTTTTGGTATTTTTGGTTTGGTTTTTGGTTTGTTTGGGGTTTTTTGCCTCCTTTTTTTGTTTGTTTGTTTTGTGTTTTTTGTTTGGGTTTTTGGTTTTTTTTTTTGGTTTTGGTTTTTTTTTGTTTGGGTTTTTGTTTTGTTTTGTTTTTTGTTTTTTGTTTGTTTGTTTGTTTGTTTGTGGGGGGTTGTTTGTTTTGTTTTGTTTTGTTTTGTTTTGGTTTGGTTTGGTTTGGTTTGGTTTGGTTTGGGTTTTTTTTAGTTTCTGGAACTCCAGGAAGCTTTTGAAGCACCCATTGTCCTACGCAAAATCTTCCTTACCACAGCCCTTGGAAGCTGATTTTTTCTGAAAGCTTCAGTGTCAAGCGTCTCCCACATTGGCATATCCGCCCAAAACACCTTCACATTTTCTTACCACTGCCTGACAGCAAGGATGTGAGCAAAAATTAGGTCCCAGCCATGTCCAGGCTGTAAGGGAGCTGCTGCACCAAAACCTTTGGTTTAAAATGTTTGCTTCTTATTGCGAGTGAATTAAAGACATTTAAGGAGATGAGGTGTTGCCTGAGGAAAATACCTACATTTCCCCCAGGGCTCCCCCAGTCTCCTTCCTTGAATGTTTTCATTCCTGACTTCAGGCTTCATCATCTTTGGGCACGAAGGGCTCTCATTTGAATGCTTCAAGCGTTCCTGGGGAGGGTGACACTTAAAAGTAAGTAACCATCATGGTTTTAGCCAGGTTTCGCTTTGAATTTTGGCTCACCTCAAAGCAAAACTGAGAAAAAGCTCTGGGCTAACTCTCATGTTCACAGACCTCGGACTGTTGCACATCTTTACTTAGTGTGAAATTATTCAGAACTGGTGTCAGCAGCTATCACTCCAGTTGGAAACCAGATGAAACCCCCTCTATTTCAGCGGTTTCAGGATTTGTTTTGGGTGGCTACCCCCATATTTAGCTGGAGGAAATGCTCGTAGCAATCACCGCCAACATCAAGCCAACTCGCTCTCACTTTCTACACTCTCACCCTAAGCCAAGCCACAGCTCTTGTGACACTGCCTCTTGGGGAGGACCTGGACCTAAAGCCCTGCATTAAACTGGGAAATGCCACGTGGCAGGGAGGACTGGGGGATTTTTGGCCGGTGGATGGGTGTAGAGTAAGAGGGAGCAAAACCCAGTCAGCACGGTGTGGCCACCTTTTCCTCCTGCAGGGCTGTGAGGGGGGGCACCTTCAGAAGCTCTTCCCATTGAATTTCCTGTAGAGAAAAACGTTTTTTTTTTCTTGTGCTGTAAATGTTTGACAGAACTATTTTTGCCTCCATGCTGCCACTGTATGTAGATACCATAACACCAATGGGCAGCTTGGGAAAAGGCAAATTCATCCCCTTTGCAGTTTGTAAAACAGGTACTGCTTCTTTTAGCATACCTCAAAGGCCTCAACTGTTTTGTTTTACAGATAAAACTCATTTTCACTAGGGAAAATTTAACGCACCTGCAAGGCCAGGTAGTCATAGAACCACAGAATTGTTTGTGAGGAAAGGAACCTTAAAGGTCATCTTGTTTCAACCCTCCTGTCATGGACACGACACCTGTCTGCTACACCAGATTAGTCAAAGCCCCATCAAACCTGGTCTTGAACACTTCCAGGGATGAGGCATCCATAACTTCTCTTGGCAATCTGTCCCAGAGTCTCACCACCCTCACAGTGAAGAATTTCTTCCTAAATTCTAATCTAAAGCTGCCCTCTTTCAGTTTAAAACCGCTGTCCCTTGTCCTATCAATACATGCCCTTGTAAAAAGATCATGAAGCTCCTGGTTAGCAGACACCTTCTCAGCTGCCAGGGCTTGCAGGAGAAGAGGGAGGAAGGTGTTCAGGGCCCTGCAGTGTGGAAGGCTTGTCTGGAAGGACACTGCTGTAGAGCATTTCTGTACCCTTATGTTCCTCTGCTCTTCCAGTCTGAACCCCAGGAGCCAGCAGGCGTTTTCCTGCTCCCACAGCGTTATCTGCATGTTCAGGAGTGTTGCAGGCACATCGCAACAAGCTGTGTTTGCACGGGCAGTCCAAGGGCTTCTCCAGCCATCCAGCTGCTCGGCACCTCCTTGGTGATGGCATGAGACAAGTGAATATTGCTTCCTGGTCAACGCTGGTGTGAGTACTCTGGTTTAATTTGTTCTCTGGGATAGTCCTCATTACACAAGGCTGGGTGCGGAGAGGAGGCAGGAAAGAAGCCAACAGGAGGAAGAACACCACCCTGAGGGCAGCAGGACTTTAGTTTCTGGAGGACTCCTAAGGATATTACAGTGTTTTTAAAGGTGTCCCCTGGCATTAGAGCCCATGTGGTGTGGGATAGCCCAGACTTCACATCCAGAGGCAACACTTATGCCTTTCCCGAGGCGTGGAGGCAATCTTCTTGGTAGACAGGGGATATAAAGCCAGTGGAGGTGAAGTTTCCCACCAGTGCCAGCTGGAGCAGATGCCACCTCAAGGGCAGGACACTGTTTCCCTTGCCTTGTAAAGAAATCTCCTACAGAGGCAGCAGAGAATCAATAAAAAATCCTCAATAATAAACCCTGTGGTTCATTGGACTGAAATTGCCAAAAGCCAGTGCAGCTTTACTGGGGTTTATGTCCATCTAATAAAATCTGCTTTCCATCTCCCCCTGGAAGCACGTGACTCCAGTGATTGAAAGCAGACCAGGAGAAGCCTGAATGAAAACCCCACTGTAGGTATGGGACAAAGTCTAGTACAGGCAAGTTAGGTGCTGATTGGAGACCATAAACACTTGAACAGAAATCACAGGGTGAGCCAAGGTGCTGGAAAAGCTATTCTGCATAGGAATCATAGGAGAAAGTGAACTGCAAACTGATAGAAGGCTCAGTCCGGTACCAGATGGCCATGGGAAGCACCTTCACATACTTTTTGATGTAGAGAGGTGCCTGGGAACCAGTTCTTTAACCAACATTTAGATAGAGCAAGGATTTCAACGTATTTCAACCTCCTGTCACTTCTGGCTCCTCTATTGACAACTGGCATGGTGAGATCAAAGCATGGCAGAGATGAAGACAGGTCAGATACTCTTTTTTGTTATTCAGGTATTAAGTGAAGATCTGGAAGACATAATTGCCCCCAGCAAGCAAGCACTTTGGAAAAACTTTTAAATGATAAGCTAGTTAAAAGAAAAATGTATAGTAAAATGATTTTGGACATCCAAGGAAAAAAACAAGATTCCCACAAGTGCTGTCTTTATATGTTACATACAAAACCCAAGAAATAAAAGCAATGGATCCATGTTATTTTTTAATTTGGTGATCAAATGATCAGTATTACTAATGCATGTTGAAAAAGGCTGCTGGTAAGACCTGTTCCAGGCTTGCCTAACTTCTGATAAGAGTTTGCAAACAACGTTGATTGACAGAATTCTATTAATTAGAGGCAGGTTTCAAAGATGACAAACTTGCTTTCAACAAGGAGGTTAATCTTAGCAAGGGCGTTAAATCAATCACAAAAATAAACAGAAAAAAATCAAAAACTCCTCTCAGAAAACCCCCAAACACGTTTAATTCTTCTTATTGCAGTGATGTAAATGGCCTCAGGAAAATTAAATTTATGGCATTTTGTCAGACTGTGGAATTTTGAAATAATTTATATTTTTGTGGTCTACAACTTCCTCATGAGGGGAAGCAGAGGGGCAGGCACCAACCTTTACTCAGTGGTACAGTAGTGGGACCCAAAGGAAAGGCCTGATGCTGTGTCAGGGGACAATTAGGTTGGATATTAGGAACAGTTTCTTCACCCAGAGGATGGTTAGACTCCCCATGGAAGTGGTCACAGCTCCAAGCTTGATGGAGTTTCAAGAAGTGTTTGAACAATGCTCTCAGGCACATGGTGTGATTCTGGTGCTGTCATGTGTAGAGCTGGGAGCTGGACTTCAATGATCCTTGTAGGTCCCTTCCAACTCAGGATATTCTATGAATAGCACGACACAAATATTTCTTGAATGAACTCACTGTGTTTGTGTGGGTGAGATACAGGATCTCTGGTCTTACTCACACTGAGATGTCTGCAAAGTACAGGTGCAACTCTAATATTCAGACCCAGGCTCTGGAGCTGAGAAAAGATAAATCTTCTGGAGCTTCCAGTGGATAAAAATGTAGTGAAAAGTTACAAGCTGGTAGCCTGGACAGTGAATTAGAAAACAGTACAACTCTGTTTGCTGTTATTCCCTAGATTTAGGACATAATCCTGCTCTGATTTAAGAGTTTTGCTATTGAATTCAGAGGGACCAGAATCAAGCACTTTGTCTGCTCCAGACCTGACCACTTTATTTGGAAATATAACTTTTTATAGCACACACTTTTCTCTTAAAATGCTACAAAGTTAAGCAAGTAATTACATTAGGCTCTACCTGAAGCTCCAGAGAATTAATACAAAGGCTGCTTGGCTCTTGCCAACTTTCACTATTACAGTTTTACTAGCACCATATGCAGCACTACCATACCTGCTTGTTTCACTTAGTAAAATCATTTGGCTCTGTCTTGTGGGGTTTTTTTGGTTGTGTTTTGTTTTTTTTATCTTTTCTTTTCTTTCTAAGGAACACACAGTATCCACAAACAAAAGCTCCAGGGAGTGGGGATCAGCTCAGAGGCCCATACGGTCTTAGTATCAAAGTAATCAGAGATGGAGCAGGTCTGTTTGCTCGGCAACCCTGTCCTTTTTGCAAACATGAGAGACTTGGCTTGGGAAAAGGTGGTCTTTTGGGTGTCTTCTGTTGTTTGCTGTCATGCAAGAAACTGTGAAGTGAGATTTCCAGTGTTGTTTTTATCACCCCTGTAGTCTAAAAGGAAAGGAGCTGCAAGGTAGGGACTTTGCAACTGGCCGTGACAGCTTTGAGACCGTGGAAGGGTTGAGGACAATTCTCTAAGCACAGACAGGAAAGGGTTTCTGTAGAGGAGAGTTTTAACCAGAAAAAAAGCTAATCCTGTGATTCTCATGTGACTAGTTCCAATGCAGGAGAAGAACTGAATGCAAATTATAGATACAAGGCTTCACACAAAGGCTAAAGTGTCTGCTGAGGCAGAGAAAAGCTGATGGGAGATTTTTCATCACTGGTCTTGAAAATACAGTGACATTTTGTTGAAAGTTGTGTTTTCAAGACCAAAGACTCTGCCAATATGCTACTTTGTCGTGCACAAGTACATTGAGACATGACTACAACAAGGCACAACTGTGTGGAAGTCAGAGATTAGTGACTTTATGACACTGGCTAGCTAGGGCTGACAGGTTTGTTTGCAAACTGGGGTCTGACCCCCCAGCATAGCCTAATGCAGATTTGTAAGTGCTAGGCTGAGACCAGCCCTCATGAGACAGAATCTGGCAGAGCTATCCTCTCTCTCTCAGGTGAACTGGCTGATGCTTGGGGACATACTTCTCTATAGCTCCGGGAAAAAGAACCATAGAATCACAGAAATGTTGGTTGCACGGGACTACTGGAGGTCACCTAGTCTAATCTCCTGTAGGAGCAGGACTACTGCCACCCTCATTCCATTAAATTTGCCTTTATCTAGCCAAGTCATAAAAAGCCTTCAAGGAAGGAGCCACCATCACCTCTCTGGAACATTCGATGGAAAAGGCTTTCCTAATGGTCAATCTGAACATCTCCATCTGCCATGTGTGGTTTTGCCCTTTGTTATGTCCTTGGCGCCACCAAGAAGGGTTTGGGTGTGTCATCTTTGTACCTGCTCTTCAGCCAGACACAGTTTGGACTCCCCTGGGAAAAAACGAGTCCAGCTCCCTCCATATCTCTCACACTGCATCTGCACTCCAGACACTGCACCGTGGTGGCAGCCCTTAGCTGGACCTGTCCAGTTTTCCATGTCCTTCTTGAGGCAGGAGTCGCAAAAATGGATGTTGCACTCCAGCTGTGGGTGCACCAGTGCCGATAAGGGGAAGCGCGCGGTGCCGGCGCTTTCAGCCACAGCCGCATTTTGTGGGCCAATGCACCACCGTGCCTCCACTCAGGTTCCCACTGCTGACTGTCAAAGGGATCTAAACAATACAAACCAGGAGAAACAGAGGAATTTTGGCTACGGCTGTCGGTTCAGCTCAATATCTGAGTATAATTTGCCATGCTTACTCAGCAAATCCGAGCAGCACCCAACTTACGTTCTCTTGTTCCTTGGGCTCGTCATTCAGTCTAAGACATACCAAAATATAGTTTTATATGCTAATTTCCTCATAGTAAACCCCTTGCTGTATGTCATTCATTGATGCCAAGCAGTGTACATGTAAGAGTAGGCTAATATTCTGTATATATTACCAACTTTATGAGTTAAAGAATTACAATGTGCTTGCTTTATTTAGGTGGTAAACTTTTTTAATGAGTCTGGAGGGTCCTTTACATAAAAGTAGTGACTCTAGCTTGGAACCTCTTTCCACGTTTATTAGAAATGTGTTTTACTTTACTGTGAAAAAAGCCAAGGAAACATGCAGCCTTAAAGTCTAATGAAGTAGTTACTCGTGCAGTCAAAGTTCATAAATTTTAAACACATTTAATTTATAAATTGAAAACATGGCTTGCACTGGGTTTTTCAAGATTATTGCTTGCCACAGGGGTTTTAGGATAGTTTCTTGGCCATGCTTGTTACCGCTTTCCTTTTAAGGCTGAGACTGATCTTCAGGATTTGTTCACCTTCATGTTTTGTTTTGTTCTTTAAAAACTTTTCTCAGAAAGAGAGCTTTCTAAAACACTAAGAATCATAACTCAGTCAGCAGTCTCTTTGTTCTCAACTCAGGTAAAATTTGCTTTTGAGCTGACACTTTAACAAGAGAGCTCCTTCTCCTGGTGAGAAGCCCTTTGTCCTTCTGGGGACCTCTCTTCTGAGCTAATTGTGAAGAGCAGTCCCTGCAGTGGCAGTCTGGGCTGGGTTCTAGTCTCACATCAATAAAACCTCAGTGCCAGCACAGGTGAGGAGCCCAGCTCCCAGGAAACGGGAATTTAGGGAAGTGGGGAAATGAAGATACCAGCTCCCCACTTTCGCCCTCTGCAGTCCACAAGTTGCTCATCCATCTCTCATGAGCAACTCTGGCTGCGCAAGCTCTACTATGATTTGTCCTACTTGCAAAGCAGTCTTGGGTACAAAAGATGCCATAGGGATGTCAGGCACACAGCGGCGCTCTGCCTGCTTCGGGGGGAGGTGAGAGGAGGATTCCAGCCTTACGTCAGCTGCAGTTTCCACCAGACATCCTCAGCTGGCACACTGCCTCATGTCGGTGCCACCACGAGGTGAGCTGGCAGCCAGCTGATGACTGCAGGATCGCTGTTTGTTTACTTGGAGTCACAGGAGGTGAGTTCTGGAGCGTCAGATCACTTTATGTGGATGTTCTAGAAATAGGAATGCGCCTTTGATAAGGGAAAAAATATTGAGCCCACAATACCAACAACAGTGGTGTCGGTATTAAACTATTGTATGTTTAGATTTACATGGAGAATCCCCCTGAGCTTCTTTTAGCAATATAGGAATGCAACTGAAGAAAAAAAGAGTAGCAGTGCTCACCCCCTCTGCTTCCGTGCCCCAGAATAAGTCAATTACACCCAAGCCATTTCATAAGGGTATTTGTCTCACCTGGCCTCAACGTCTGCATGCCATAACATCCCTCACCTGGGTACTCACTGAATCCCTGTCCTAACAATCCTAAGAACCACTTCTGTGTGGCTCATCTGGGTGCCTCCATCTTTAGCCAAGCACGCACTTCCAAGGACTTCTGCAAAAGGTGGCAGTGAGATGATGCCTGCCCAGTGACTGATGCAAGTCCCACCTCTGCCTCACCATTTTGTTCGTCTCCTCCCACCCTAAGCCCCACAGCCTCACTTCATTGCTGCCAAGCCAGCAGCACATACCAGGCCCAGCCAGCACTGGGACCTGGGCCAGTAATTGGAAAGGGGAATTGCAAAGCACCAAAGCTTATCAACAGGCGGAGAGGGAGAGTTCAGCAGCCACCTCAGGGGCCAGCCCAAGGTCTGCAGTGGGTTGGCAGCCTTTTGTTTGGTGGCACAGGGTGGACATGCACGGCTGCTCTGCTCAGAGCAGGCACCACTGTGGTTAAAGCAGGGTGACAGCTCGCTGGCTGGTGCAGCCTTCCCTTTCTGCCAGGGCTGCTGAGGCTGCAGAGGAGAGCAGTGTGGGAGCAGGAAACATGCAGGGCACAGCGCTTGGGGAGCTCGCATTCACTGAGAGTTTTCAGGGCAGCCTCCAGCACGGCTTCTGGGCCCCTGAAGTGCCACCAAGCACCATCACTATGCACAGAAGTAGCAGCTATGTTCTTATATATCTTTTACTCATTAACCAAAGCATCTAAATATAGCCGTGACTAGCACTAGTAAGAGCTGGCGGGTGCCCTCTGTGGTCAGGGCTTTGCTGCCTGCCTACCTTCAGCGCTGACACCTTATCCTTCACTTTGCCAGTGCCATGTCAGGTGCCCTGTGCTCTCAGCCCTGGGCCACATGGATAATTTACATTACAGGTTTCCTGATACCACAAACACAGGAAAAGCATGCAGCCCCAGGAACAGAGTCAGCTCCTGCCATGCTTCTGCCAGCCATGTCTTTGTGTAGTCCTGCTCTCCATCCCTATGCCAACTCCTGACCAAAAAATACTGCTCTTGTCCAGGAGAAACCAGGTTCCTAGTTCAGCCAACATGGTAATACTCCAGCGTTCGAAGCCTGACTCCTTTTGCAGGAGCTGTTCTCACTCATTTCCTAGGATGAGTCCATCAGGAGCTCTCTGTTCTCAGTAGAGGAGAATTTAATTTTATCAGGGAGATAAAATGGAAACTATTACCTTTGCTAGCAAACTTTCAGGACATGTCAGGAATATCTGATGTATTTGTATCACTATGTTCCATCAGAACTGAAAAAGACAGTCAAGGGAGAAAAATTAAATTACCATTTGCACTTTGTCTGACAAAAAAAAGGGTTTTAGATGTTTAGAGGTTTGTTGAGGTATTCTAGGTAAAGGGATATGTTTATGATATCTTGCATGTTGAAATATGATGTCAATTGTCAGCTTAATATTATTTTAATTTTTTTGTCTATTCCTAACAAAACAGCTTTCCAATGCAGTAAAAATTCTAGGTAGTCTCAAAAACTCTTCCTCAGAGCAGCTTACCATGAGATTTTGTAATCTCTCTATGTGAATGCCTCAGCTCATCTGTCTAAACACCATTTCCTTGGGGTAAATGGAAGACCACACTTAACTAAGGCTGGAATTTGAGGCAGGACAGCATTTTATATAGAGGTAAAAAAGCTTTTAAGCAGCACAAAAGCCTCATCAGAAGTAATCAGCCTTTTAGTGAATGGTCTCTCATCCATCCTCCCTTACCCACAGATAATTTTTCTCCATATCCGGAAATCTAACTATCCATTTCTCCTCTTGGGAAAACAGTATGAAAAAATCAAACAAAACAAAAACAAACCCAGAAAAACAAGCAAAAAGTGTCAGTGAGCAAATATTTGGTGGCAAAGCCAAAGAAATCATATTCTTTTGAGACAAAACTCTCTTTATTTACAGCTGAACTGAAAGAGATTAAGTTATAAGGAATCCGGGCTCTTTGCCAATTCAGCCCCATCTGCTTGTCAGGAACAAATGCTTTGTTATGTGGCTCGGTGAGGGAGCAAAGAGCAGCAGAGAGGGCAGTGGGCCATGGCCATGACCTCCCGCAGGTGCTTCCCCATCCACAGGAGCTGCTCTTGCCTGGGACCTCCAACACTTCTGCTCCATGCTGACAAAATGACAGAGAGAGGGCCAGGGCTGGCTTGTCAGAAGAAGTGGGCACCATCCAGGAACAAAAAAACACATACGGATAGGACAGAAACAAATAAAGATGAATATGTGAGGCTTAAGAAAAACAAAGGTGGGTGTGAGAAATTAAGAAACTAGAGATTTTCAGCGTCCCTATGAGGTGAAGGTACGTTGTGTCATAAATAAGGGCTGAGGCATTTCTGGGGGCTGTGTGCAACTGGAAAAGTTGGTAGTGCCTGGAGCTGTTAGTGTCACCAGTAGACTCTAAAAAATTATAAGAAGAGCAAGCGCAAGAACAACGTACCTTTGCCACTGCAGAGATCTCAGCAATCCTATTAAGTTCAAAAAGGAGACATTAAAAAGTTCTGCGTGTGGGACAGAACAACCCCAAGATGTGAAGTAACAGCTCTGCTGAAAAGGACCTGGGGGTTGTGGTGGGTGACCAGAGGAACACGAGACTACAGTGTAGTCTCATTGCAAATAACTAACTGCAGATTGCATGATCAGCAGTGCTGGGGGGGAGGGTGGCCACACTGAACTGGACATGCGCATGGCACTGGTAAGTCTGCAGGTGGAATACCACACCCATTTTTGGGACTCCTGCCTCAAGAGGGACGTGGAAAACTGGACAGGTCCAGCTAAGGGCTGCCACCATGGTGCAGTGCCTGGAGTGCAGATGCAGTGTGGGAGAGATGAAGGGAGTCAGACCTGTTTTTCTCTGTGAAGAGGAGCCCAAACGATAATAGAACAGCAGCCTGTGTCTGGCTGAAGCGCAGGTACAAGGATGACACACCCAAACCCTTCCTGGGGGTGCCTTGTTATGTTATGAGGACATAACAAGGGGCAACAGGCACACATGGCAGATGGGGAGGTTCAGGCTTGCTGTTAGGAAAGCCTTCTCTACCAGGTGCTCCAGAGAAGTGGTGGCAGTTCTTGCCTTGGAGGGTTTTCACAGCTTGTCTGAATAAAAGCACAACTGACCTAACAGTGGTAGTACTACACTGATGGAAGTTCTGCTTTGAGGGGGTGATCTCCAGCAGTCCCATGCAATTAGCATTTCTGTGACTCTATGGTACTATTTTTTAACATAAAAATTTTCAATGGAGATATTGCCTGCTTCACTAGCATGGATGGGATTTCAGAGAAGTTGCAAACAACCAATACAACACTATGTAGACAACTTACTGCAATCCAAACATGTCACCCAACTCAGAACAATGAATGTACAGGTCACATATTAGCTGCATGCATTTTCCATTCAGTGAGATTGTACAAATACAACTGTGTCCTTTATTGAGCTTTTCCCACCATACCCAAGGTGCTGAGGTACTAGCAGACTCAGCTGTTGATTTTCTGTAACTGCTTCAGACTGATGACTTTTGACAGGCCAAGTCACCAGAGATTTCTCTTTTTCTTTTTTCTTTTTTTTTCCTCAGCTTGCAAAACTCCTGAAGCACTCAGAGTGCTTCAAACACAAATAGAGTACTAAGAGGTTCTACAGTCCACATGAAACCATAGATTGCTCTGTCAGATGCACTGCCAGCCTGTCAGACTGCCACTCTGACCTTATTTATTTACATGAAGGAGGGACAGTATAGAAACTGATCCTTGCTGAAACAGAGTTGTCAAAATACACTGGTCAGTGCAACCAGTTTGAGTATCTGTGAACACAGCTGCAGCACCATGTAACACCAGAATAATAATTACCCTTTCCACACTTAAATTTTCTATTACTTTAATTTAGGACTTTAACTGTTCTGCACATTGCAAAGTCATGCTATTTAGGAGACCATCTAAACTGAAGAAAAAACCAAAACCTAACTTTCAAAAATCTTGACATTGATAGATTGTGGGTTGTGGTACGTTTCCATTTTCTCAGTGGCACTGCACCATACTCCTGCTCATCCAATGCCAAGAATGGCAAACAAATGTCTTTTTCTGAGCAGTGCCAAGTAACCTTTTCAGACCTACCCACCATGTAGGAGAGTTTATAGATAATTTTCATTGTAACTATACTGAGATGTGCATTGTTAGTGAACTTACATGTCAGGTGAGATTCTTGTCACCACAGCCTCTGTTTTTCTCTCCTGCCTATTTGCACAGTGAGCCATATGTAGCGTGGTAAGGAAACCTTCCAGAGAATGTACTGTACTTTCCAGAGACAAAAGGTTACTGAGAGAGCCATCATCTTTTCACCAGAAGCATTTCAGTCTCTTTCCTATGTAAATAAAATGCATGCTTTTTCTTACATCTGATCAACTTTCCTCTCACCAATCATAAATTCAAGAGGCAGTTTTGCATTTATGTGTAGTCTACATATTCTTATTAGCTTTGGGGAGACATGGAAGACATAAATCAGAATGCAATTCAAAATTACCAGCAATCCTCTAGTTTATAATGAACTTGTAATACAGAATAACAGAGATGATAATTCTCCTACTTGGTGTGGTGTTTTACAGCAACTTTGACATCCTAATACTATTCACTGTTGATTTAATTAAGCTTTAGACTAACCTCCATCCTGTTATTGAGTGTGACATATTTACAAAAAATATTGAAAGCATGTGGTGCTTTAAAAATTACCTCATCAGAGATATTATACAAAAATCAATAGCAGTGCCTCCTGCTTCTGGTGCACTCTTTCCTCTGAATTACCCTAAGCATGCCTAAGATGTTACTTTGGAAAGGGCAACGGGGCACCTAAGAAAGAAGTTTATTTGCAAATGAGGGCAAATAACCTTATTAAACCAGTTTGTTAGTGGGAGCTGGCAAGCCTACCTCTTGCAGTCTATCCAGTAGAAAAATGTACCTCTTGGTTTGTTTAATCGTTCAAATTTGGGTACTTAGAGACCCCACTCTCTAAAATATAAAAGGGAATTCATTATAGAGAGAGTTGCAGTAGGTCTGCTTGCTTTTCTCCCTCATTTGGGAAAACAAAAAGCTTCATGCAAAGGATCTTAATACTTTTCTCAGCATAGGGCAGGTTTGTATTTACTGATTCAGCAAATCTGGTTCTGTTTACAGACACACCATTCTAAGAAAGCAAAGGCATTTGCATGAAACCACAACACTAAATGTATAATATCATGTTCAGTTTTTAGTTTGGATATAATTTTTTACTATTCTAGAGGAAAAAAAGTTATCCCATTTTGTGCCGCATTTCTGTCTTCCACATGCTTTTCTGATCCCTTGCCTCTTTTTTACCCCACTCTGCAGCAGTTTAATGAAGACCACATATCCCTAGTTTACCCATGGGGGTGTTATATGGGCAGCATCAGAAGGTTTCCTTGTACTGCCTGCCTGCAAGCCACCTTTATACCATTGTTTTGACTGTCAGGTCATCTTCCTAGGTGGCCACACCAGCCTTTCCCCACATCTTGCTGAGATGAGGTTTTTCATCACATCTTTGGCACCTCTTTTAGGAGCAGAGAGTTCTCCAGGGTTCCCTTTCCCATTAAAATTCCTTTCCACAAGACTGCATTTACCAATTCTTCGAGCGAGTTGAAGTCCTCTGGTTTAAGTTCATTAGTCCACTGCTTTTGCTCTCTCCTCTCCTGAAACACGAGAGCTCTGCTGATTTGTGATCTTTTCCACTCAGATTGCCTTCCTCGAGCAGCAGCCTCTCAACCAGTTTTCCCACATTATCTGGCAGCAAACCACAAGCCACCAGGTACAGATGCATAAGCCTCATGTCACTGGAACAAAAAGCTGCTTTTTATTCACAAAACTTCAGGGATGGGCTACACCATGTGACTGCCTCCCAAAGACATATCTAGGACAGAGTTCCTGGTGCTGTGGGTGCATCCTGCAGGAGGTACAGGCATCATTTCCCCATGTCTCCTGCTGCATGCAGGGACCTGGTTTGAGGTATCATCTCATTGTAGCTAACGCAGGATGTTTGCAGCTCTGCAATCAGCCTCTTGTCTCCATGCAAACAATTCCCCCAGGAGCCAGGAACCAGCTCAAATGCTTTGGGTCTGTGCTATCCACACTCCTTATAAGCTCTAGGATGTAACTGATTGGAAAGAGATGGGTCTGGGGGCTTCAAAGGTGTGTCAACATCCCCATCTCTGAATCAATGCACTTCTTTCCTCAGTAAAAGGCAGTCAGACATTCAGATGCAGATACTGATTTCACACAGTTCTCATCTTGTATGACGAATTTCTCTCTGAAGGCAGGGGAAGTGGGATTAGGCACCCAGCAACACTGAAAGTCTTAAGCAGGTTGTCTTAGAAAGGGCAACAGAAAACCCAACCAAGTCCGCAAAAACCCAAGGCATATAAATTCGAAAGGCAGAACTTAGAAAAACAGGGGGAAATAATTTTTGCCTGCATTTCTTCCACAAACAGTCCCTAAAATTCTCCGTTAGCCTGAAGGTCAAGAAAATTATTTTTTACTTCTGTGCACATCACCTTACATGGTATTTTAAACATAATATTATTCACCATGATTTTTCACATCTAATTGTAAAGTCCTTTCACTTCTTTTAGTTCTAAGTGCAGAGCTGAAAGGAGCTAAGTAAAATTCTTACCAGTGTCAAATTCTCCCCAGTTCAGAGGGTCTGGAGCACTGAACTACCATTGCCATTTAACACACAACCTGCTTTTTGTGCCTCTCTGTCTTGCTTTTGCTTTTCTCCATTTATTACCGTCTTTCCTTTCTCCACTTTCTATTTCAGGCTGTCAAGGAGAAAGCCGAGTCTGACTCCCACAATGAAATGCTTCACCTGCGGAGCCTGCTGAGAGTGAAATTGATGCAGGACAGCACCAGCCCAGGCAATTTCGCTCACAGCGGGCACTTGCAGGTGAAGCACTGCCATAAAATGGAGCAAGGTTACTTGCCTGCTGCCTCCCAGCACACGTCACCAGCTGATAGCTGCTTCTTTCATGATCTTTTCACTTGTCTCCTGCCAGGCACCACTTGTTTTGACTCCAGTGTAAGAGGCAGGAATTGGCCATGTAGACCAACATTAACCAGTGGGGGCCGAGCCCAGGTAAGTGCTTCACATGTTGAACACTCAACTGAAGCATGACCTGGTCACAAGACTGCTGGAAGCCTTCTTCAGGCCACCTTCCCACCAGTGGCATTCCAGGGAGGATGCCTGCAGTCCCACCCACCTCACCAGGTAGCACAACAGCCCCACAGAGCTGTCACCACTGCAAACACCTGACAAAGGCAACTCGCGTATGTTTCTCTAACAACTGTATAGGTTACCAGCCTGATGCTTGATGTAATTTAGGACGACCTATATAACATTTTAGCTGATGGCTCCCATGGATCTATTTCAGCACAGGTTTGATCCCAAATGGGGATGCTATCACTCTAGCATCGCTTTGCCCCAATCCCACTTTCTCCACTATTTGAAAAGCTTGCATATTAGAGGACACCTTTTTCCCAGATCAGGGTTTTTCGATTTTCATAGGAATATTCCTCAGAGCCTGACTGACACCAGGGCTGAGGTTTTTCCCTAAGATGGGTTAGTGTAAGGAGTAGTCATAAGGGAAATATAGCAATGCAAGGTAGGGAAATGCAGCTCTGTCATCCATCCCTTTTTTCAACGTTTGGAGTAGAGGATGAAACTTAAAAGATCCAGATTTGAAACAAATAAGAAATATGTGTTTGGTTTTTCAAACATAATTCGTCAGATATTTATTCAGGTAATTACAGCATTTCATACCCAAGATCAAAATATTATGAAATCTGGAAAGGCTTAAGACTTTAAGGGTAACAGTCATAGTTGTGGTTAGATCACATGGATAAAGCAGGATTAAAAGTTATGACAAATAATCTTTCTCATATTTCAGGGCATAAAATTCCAGGAATTGAAGTGATTATTGAGAAACTCCCTTTCTAAACAGTCCTCCTTAAGGAGTGCTCTGTAGTCCTTGTTAGACATCTAAATATCAGGCAGTGACAGATATAGTGAAGTAATTCCTTCTGCATTGGTGGGGGGAAACATTACAACAAATACTCTTTCTACAGGTCAAAAAATACTCAGCATACCATTTACAAAATTCAAGGACTGAAATTAAGACTTAAGGAGTACAGTGCAAAATCTGTGTACATGAATACCCAACTCCTAATTTGGCACATAATTCTCAACTGATATTATTGGGAAATAAGCCTCAGAAGAATTTATCTACCTTGATACTTTCATGTCTAGATTTCCAGGAGATGCATCCCAGATCAGTTCTGCAGCCTTTACTCCATTGTTCCAGAAGGCTTCCCTCAATGTGAATTTTATAAATGTGTTTTGCTTTGCAAATGTGCAAAATTCACCACCAGAAACTGGCCTTGGGTAAAGACCTTTTTGAATAAATATGACTGATTGCATGTGTTAATATATCATGCCACAAAAGATACAGGTCTAGTGCAAGGTAGTTGAGAAATGTGACCACAGATTACCTCCTAATCACAAAATGGTATCTCTGTGTATGTGTGTCTCTGTGTGTTCCCACCTACGGCCTAGAAACAGATGATCACAATTTTTTTAAATTCATTTGTTCCTCAAAACATCTAGTTTAACTCTTGTGAAAGATCTTGATCGGTCTCTTCTTGAAAGAAAAAAAGCCCACAACAGATTCCTCTTTTCCCAGTTGATAGAAAACAGTGACCACCAGGAGTGACATTTAAGCTTCAAAACTTCAGCAAGCTTGGATATTTAAGCTTACAATGAAACTATTAATTACCGACCATGCACACTGCTGGACAGGTAACCAGCTCAAGTGATTTGGGGCTCATAGAGCTATAAAAAGAAAGCATTCCCCCTTGTTTGATCCACAAACATATTCCCGGGCAAAGGTTTGTTTCTTTGCAATCCTTGTAATTGGTACTGATGTTAACAGCAATTGTATTCTTACACTCTGAGGGCTGAACACTCTAATTGGTGCAGCCTGAACCAGACCTGCTTCAAACATGGGAGACGTGGGCCAGGCAGGCAGAAATCTTCCCACACTTCCTTTTGTGCTGGTTTAAAACCCACCAGGGACCTCACAGAAACCTTACCTATAGCAACTGCTGAAGAGACTCATAAACTGGGCCCCTAGTGCTCAGACTGCACTAGCTGGTGCCACGTGTCCCTTCTCCCTCCTGCAGGAGTCTGGTTAGTGTTTGCTGCAAGGCACAGCCACGTCCCTCTCAGCACACTCATTTTTCCAAAGGCTCTGCCCCACTAGTCAGACAAAAGAGTCAGCTGAGCTTAAATTAGCCTTAAATATATGGTGATAGTCTCAGGATTTTCCCTGTAGATGTAATTCATTAGCTGCTTTTACCTGACAGACTTTTGTCTATTTTATTCAGTAAGTCCTTTCTCTTTTTAATATGGAGAGTCAGGTGTTGGACTACTGCATATTTCTAGCACCCTAGGAAACAGGGCGGGGCTGGGGGAAGGACATAGGCCTCAATATCATACCAAAAGCCTCGAAGAAGTTGTGTTAAACATTAATTTGAAGTTGGTCATAAAGTCACAGGAAGTGCTGAATCTAATGCCTGAACAAAGATTAAAAAGAAAGAAAAAGAAAAAAAAAGAGAGAGAGAAAGAGAAAGGCACAAAACCAGACTTGCAAGTCATAAAAGTCAAACAAAGTCAGCAGTGATACAACCAGAGGAGTTTCTACATACCCTGTGACTACTTTGAACACTTCTCTGTTTACTTAGGTAGTGAACTTGCTGCATTAGAGGATATGCTTTTCTTGAAACCCTGTAGCTCTGTTCTGACCTGAAGGAGCAGCACACTTCACATGTCACCAAGCCCTGCAGAGTATTCACAGGTTGCAATCCTGAGCTGCAGGAGGCCAACAACTGCCCACTGAAGGACCTTGCCTTCGGAAAGAGGCAAACCAGCAGGACCTCTGCCCTGGTACCTCAGAGATGATTCTGCCATCCACCTGCATGGAGCGCTCTATGGTGCTCCCGCTCCCATAGGTAACATGGTCAATGACAAGTTGCTATTGCCATGGAAGCTTTGGATCCACAAAGGACTGGGGCACTCAATGTGCTCGACTTCCAGTTCAGATACAGAGCCATAGCTCTCCTGTAACTGTGATCTGCTGTCATCCCACTGAGGAGAAACACAGACCATTCTGTTTTAAGGCTCAAAGCTCCCTAAAGGTTGTTGTTCAATCAATCACAGAAGTACCTTATGCTTTTTTCAAATTTCCTCAGGACAAAGTAGAATCAATCTTCACAAACCATAATCCTCCACTTGTTTCATCTGTGAGAAGTTCTTAAACACACTTGATACACCCACTGTGGCGGGGAGCAGAAATTATTATCAGCGATGATTATTAGCATGGCCATCTGGGACTTCCATTCAGCTTCCACCTCCAGCTAATGAAGTCTTCATCCTTACTTCTCATTTTATAGAAAAATGACCAATCTACTAGTGTAGGGGCTACTTAACAGCAGGGTATTTCCCTCCAAATATGAATGACAAATATGAAACTTGTCGTTATTGGCAGTTGTCTCAGGAGAGAAAAAGAGCAAACTTAGTTACAAAACTCCGAATTTCAGTTGCTAGGGGAGATTCAGGTTTCAGGCTGCAAACAAATAGTTTAACTTAAAATTTTTAAAAAAGAAAAAATTTAAATTACAATTAGTAGCAAAGGGGATGTTAGTTGTATCCAGTCAGCACCCTAAACATTATGCAGCAGTATTATTTTCCTCTTCTGGTACTAAAATTGTAACTGTGCCTATAAAACCTGTAGTGAGGGAAACGACACTGTGCTTGCACCCGGCCAGGATTATTCATCTGTTCCAAAAGCAAGTCGAACAGCCTCACAGCTTGGCTGCTAAGGCGCCATAGTGAGAAAAGCGTGTTACAGCGCCTTCAGGCAGAGGAGGGAATATACCAGGAGAAGACTGTAGCTGTAAGATACGAGGAACTTTCAAGACTTTGTTTCTGAAATTAAGAACTAAACTGTAGGAGCTGTGAACCCTCAAATGAAGGTGGAACCCCTTGGAGACCAGACATGAGCAGCTAAAGGTGGAACCACCACAAGTATAGCAAAAGTTATTCCCAACAGTTTCTGATAAAAAAGAAGGGTAGCAATTTCTGATAAAAAGGAGGGTAACAGTTTTCAAAGAGTGACACTTACTTTCCCAGCAGTTTCTGGCCACTTTATATTCTTATATTCGTATTTTCTTATCACAAGAATTTATCATAAGAAAACCCAGGCTGTTCTTTTGCTTTGGCTTCTGTTGGTTCATTAGTGTCTGAAATGGTATTTTTGTTCTGTGATTTATTTCACAGTCTCTCATAGCCTTGGAATTTCTGACTATAAAACCCTGTGATACTTGTTCTTCTGATATGAAAACGACACCCTCTGAACTGTAACCTATGGCTATAAAACCCACAGCAGGGGAATTTAAGAAGAAAAATTATCAAGCAAATTACCACTGAAGTTCTAATTAAATTAGAGAAGATGGGTTTTCCCCAATCTCAAGTTGGATCTCAAGGACCATGGCCATTCATGGGATTATAACCCATGGTTATCGTTGCTCCAAAGTAACACAGCCTACAGACTGTTTTTCCACATCACCTTTGTAGAGCAGAGAGGAGGGAGAATCATAGCATATGGCACCACATCCACCGAACTGCTGTTTGGACCAAGTGGCAAAGCATCCCTTAAAATGGCTGTGAGTCAGCAGGTTTAGCAGTCACAAGGGCTAAGCAAAAGGAGAGATTTAAGGAAATCACAAAATGCACCACAATTCCTACCCGTTGTGCAACTTTTAGAGTGTTCTCAAGGAAGAAGACGATTAAATGGGCAAAGGCTTTTAAATATTCTCTCATGCAAAGGAATGGAATTAGACCCACAAAAGTAATTTGCTTGGAATATTAACCTGGGAAATGGGAGATATGTTTGAACTCCCTTGTGGCAGAAAAGAAACTGAACTTGGGTCATTTACAACCTGATTATCCTAACCACGAGTAATTTTAAACAAAAAGAGGGAACTGGGATTTCTTCTCTAGCTGTGCTTGTCATAAGGCTTGAACTTATAATTGTGCTCTTAGGATATCCACAGGATGAGACAAGTAGGAATTGGAATGAGAAAGGTAAATGAACAACTTAAATTTTAAATATATAGAGAGTTCAAAAATATCTAATGTATATGCTATAAATTAACATGCATTTATCTCAAACTTGAAGAATGGCTTTTGTAATGTATAAACTATATGAAAACTTATTGAAATTATCTTACCTAAGGACTACATTATATGGCCAAGGTGTTTGGATGCTCAGCCCTATATCTGCTCAGATGCTGTAAGAATTAACCCACCTGAAGCATCACCCTGCCCTAGACAAGCTGGCCACTGCAGCCAGGTATCTCCCTCCTCCTCTTCTCAGGCATCAGAACACTGTGTTGCAGGACACAGACCTTAGGCAACACCTTAGCAGCCAGAAGACATTGGTTATGTACAGATCATGTGAGCAACAAATGTGTTCCCCAAACCCTGTAATAAACAGAATAAAACATGCTGTGAGAATCAAAGAAATTAGTGGAAATGCTACAGCATTTATAAATACAGTTTTTCATGAGAGTGTGTTGTTTGGAGTTTCTGAAGCCGCACAGACCCGAACTGATGGAAGATATGAGGAAGCAGGCAAAAGTGAAATGAGAATCTGAGCAATATCTTCTCCTATGTTATTAAAACAGACTTTTTATGTCTGCCACTTCTGTAGGGGTTATTTTTTGGTGGGGATTTTTTTTGGCAGATCGTGCCACGTGACACTAGCCATTGGTGACATGGAAGGAACATGGATTTGGGTTGTTCTGAACATTCAGCTGTAATGGGAGTTCACCACAGCCAGCACCTGTCTGTCTATTTTCTTCTGGGTTCCACTGAGCCTGCGGGTACATCTCACCTGGAAGTTCAGTGTAAAAAATTGAAGAATTAAACCTTGAGAAATAAAAAAAAGGGATGTTGTTTGGTCTGGGTGTGGCAGTAACGTGCCATGTCCACACACTGCCTGGGTTCGGAGGCCATCCTGCCTCCTTGACTATCCAGCTTTCAGGGGCAATTTCTCCCTGCCCAGCTGTGCCAGTCATTATTTGCCTCCAAGAACTCATGGGAAGAGAAGTGAGTCATAGAGATCAACTTACATTTTGAAAGAAAGTTTTTATATTTTTGTAAAAAATAAGCCTCATTCCCTCTCCCCTTTTCAGATCACAACCATATTCCCCTGCCTCTAAAGGAAGTTTGGGGTTTATTTCAGTGCTGTGAAATTGACTTTATATTCAAATAATCTCTTCCACACTTAAGAACCCTTGAATTGAAAACTATAGGTAACTCAAGGGTGTTGGCAAGAGTGGGGAAGTGTGGTGGATTCCTCCTCCAGGTGAAATCCTAGATAATTGAAAAAAAAACAAGCACACAGACCACAAACAAACAAACGAAACCATAACAAAACAAAAACCAACCAGATATAATTTATTTTAAAAAAAGGACAAAATTTATTTTAGAAAGAGCAAGGACCACTGGACAGGCATGAAGCCAGCATGGCCTGACTGGGATGGGAGGGTCCAGGCATCGCAGGGACTGCCCAGGTGGGGAATCCCAAATGGGTGCTGAGCACTACTCCTATCGCCCATGGACATTCATGGAATCACTGAATGGGTCAGGCTTGAAGGGACCTCACTGAATTGTCTGGTCCAAGCTCCCTGCTCGAGCAGGGTCATCCCAAAGTACACGGCACAGGACTGTGTCCAGAGGGTTCTTGAGTATCTCCAGTGAGGGGGAGACTCTACACCCTCTCTGGGCACTCTGTTCCAGTGCTCGGTTACTCTCACAGTACAGAAGTTCTTCGTCACATTCAGTTGGATATTCCTGTCCATCAGTTTCTTCCCACTGTCTCTTGTCCTATTTCTCGGCACCCCTGAAGAGCCTGGCTCCATCCTCTCGGCACCCTCCCTTCAGATACTTTTAGAAGTTGATGAGGTCCCTTCTCAGCTGTCTCTTCTCCGGGCTGAACAGGCCCGGTTCCTTTTGCCGTTCCTCGTGAGGAAGATACTCCACTCCCTTAACCATCCTTGCTGCCCTCCGCTGGACGCGCTCCAGGAGCTCCAAGTCCCTTTTGCGCTGAGGAGTGAAGAACACGACACGGCACTCCATGCGCAGCCTCCAGCAGGGCCGAGCCAGGGGGGGGACAGCACCAACGAACGAACGAATGAATGGGGGAACGAAAGAACCAACCAACCTACCTCCCTCCCTCCCTCCCTCCCTCCCTCTGCTGCCGACGCCGTTCCCTGCTGCATTCCCCCGGCCCCATTCCCTGCGGGCGCTCTCTCCGGGATGGAGCCGCGTTCCCATGGCAACGGGGACAGGCGCTGCACCCCGGAAGGGGCGGTGCTAGCGACGGCCACGCCCCCTTCGTGCGCGCGCGCGCTCGCGCCGCGGGTGACGACGTGTCTGCCGCGCGCGCGCGGAGGGGCGGGAGNNNGGCGGAAGCGGCGCGGGTGCGTCCGGGCGCGCGCGGGGGGCAGAGCCCGGGGCGGGCACAGCCCGAGGCGCCGCCGCCACAGCCACCCCCGGCCCCGACATGGCCCTGCCGCCGCTCCTTATCGCCGCAGCTGCTGCTGCAGCGCTCGCCGCTCTGGCACCCCACGCCGCCGCCTTCTACCTGCCGGGCCTGGCGCCCGTCAACTTCTGCGAGGCCGGCAAGGAGAAGCCCGAGTGCAAGGTGAGGCCCCTAAGGCCCGGCTCGGGTCGGGTGTTGTCCCCCTGCGCGGTTCCCGTGTGGTGGGGTTTTGTGCAGAGCTCTGCCGTACCGGGGCTTCCCACAGCACCGCGGCTGCTGGGGCTCAGAGTAGGCGGTCCGGTGCCCGCTGTGCTCAGGGTATAGTTCGGGTTGGAAGGGAACTCTGGAGATCCAACCCCCCTGCCAAGGCAGCGTCACCTGGGGCAGGTGACACAAGAACCTGGCCTGGTGGGTTTGGAGTGTCTCCAGGGAGGGACACTCCCCCTGAGCAGCCTGTCCAGTGCTCTGCCACGCTCGGTGTAAAGAAGTTCTTCCTAACGCTGAGGTGGAACTTCTTGTGCTTTAGTTTATGGCCATTGGTCATTGGAAATGAAATTCGTGAGACACGGCCCAGGGGAGTGGCAGAGCCTCTCTCCTGACTCCTGGCTCAGCTCCGGCCTGGCTGGGAAGTGCCTGTGAGGGAAGGAGAGAGCTGTCGGCTCACCCAGTGAGTGTCGAGCACGTTGGGGAAGTAGGAAAACCCGGCCCTTCATCTCTCAGGCCCTTGCAAATCCTTGTAGGAAGGCCGCAGCAAGTAAGGAAGGTCGTGCAGGCGGGTGTGTGGTTCTTGGCAGGAGAGAGCTGCCGGTGACTGCAAGCAGATACCAAATCAAAGTAAGCATGCAGTGACACTTTCCTTGCTGTGTGTTTCTGGATGCAGGAATCTGAAGTATAGGGGCTTCCATGCCCCAGAATCTCAAGTGAAGGTTAAACTTGGTTTCAGGCCTGCAGAAGTGAGAAGCAAAGTTCATGTAACGAAATTACATGTTTAGTGGATGTTGGTAGGTCAGGGTTCTGTGTTTAAAATGGTCTTCGCTTCTTTGGGGCACCTCTTGAAGTTTTTTGCTGCTGCAGTGATGGAGATTACACCAGACTCTGCTTTAATACTTGAATGAGGAAGTTCAAGGCCAATCAGTTTTATGAGTCATGGTCTTACTGCTGGGGAGAGTAGCTGTCTCACACTTCTTAAGCTATCAGCTTCTGCATTATGTGAAACACTGGTCTGTGATTCTCCTGAAAAAGAATCTCTTTAAACTGTATATTTTTGGTAAATACCATGTGCTGACTTTATCCATTTGCTATCCTGAATCAGCAGAGCAGGTAATAAGCCAAACATGTAATGAAGACCCTTCAGTTGTAGTGGTAAAATATTCTGTGGATGCTTTTTTATAGGACCACAGAAATGGTGAGACCTCAGGATGTCACATAGTGCAGGCTCATGCTTAAAGCACGACTGTTGTAAACACTACGTCAGGTCAGCTCTACCTTGAAGCAAGGCTTGGAAACATCCAAGCATGGAGAATCCATATCCTCCCTTGGTGACCTGTTATAGTGCTGTGCTACCCTCTTAAGGAATGTTTTTCTTCAAATACAGGCTAAGACTTTGAAGCTGCAGTTTGTATTTTTCCACATCTCTGAAAAACATCGCTGTGTTTGGATTATCCCCATTTTAAGCTTGTAGAAGAAAGATTTATTTTTTTAAGTCAGGTGAACCAGAGTGCCTGCTGTTTTGTAACCAATGCAAGACACTTCTGGGATGATCTTTCTCAGATGTCTCTGCATTTTTATTCCTCATATAGTGTATACAAAATGTTTGTCTCCTCTTGAGACTATTCAATTTAATAAATATGAAGTACTTGGGTACGTGTAAGTGTATCAAGAGTGGGCAGCTGAACACCCTAACAGGTGTAATATTGCAAGAATTGGCCACTTCTCATCAATTTACGTACTAAGTGAAACAGAGGCATGTGGAGAAGTCTGGATCACTCTTCATATCTAATTTGCTCCATGTAGTCTGCAATGGAATGTAGTCTGGTGAGGAAAAATAATATGTCGTCACATAATTGCAATACGATAATATTTATGTAAGTGAATAAAACTAAGCTTTCATTGCTTACATGTTTTCACAGAGCTCCTGCAATTGTCACTGTTGTGATGTAGTGAATTTTCCTCTGCCTTGATGATTTAGATCTACATACCAGATCTCTAAATGATACTAGTTGTCTGTTATGTTCCCTGTGCATCTCCTGTCCAGTGTTGATGAAAAGGGATGTTTTTGTTAATGGAGCATGTACCTAGCAGCACAAGAGTGATGAGACCTATGACTTTTCCTGCTTCTTCCGGGCTACCTGCTGATCTGCTTGGGCAAACTCGATTTGACTGCTTTTCCTGGTTTTGGTTGGACTGTCATCAGAAATGAAATGTGATCTGTGCAGACTGAAATAGTAATTCTTGCATAATGATTAAGAATTCTTACTCAGTTTTAAAAAGTACTGATGGCTCCAAAGGATACTTGCTGTTATATGGGAAATTGTTTATCAAGGATGCTCATCTGTAGTAATACATATACTACTTATGAAAAATTGGAACATTCATATAAGTCCTATCCAATGAAAACCAGCTAATCTAAGGCCATGGTTTTGTGACCAGCTGAGGAAGTCTAATTCCCTGCTGCTGGGAGGGAGAGACTGCATTCTTGTCTTCCCCATGGCAATGTGTTTGTGTCCTCTGCATTGACCCGGCTGTGTTACGTGTTAAATCCTTTTTCGAACTTATTAACATGGCAGGAAACTATCCAACTTTTTGCCAGTCCAGCTTTTCACAGCGTTAGGAAGTTGACGTGGCTTACAGAATTATGCCGGGCATGCACTACCCAGAGGTGAGTAACAGGTCTGCATGGCTTAGAGACGGGAAAAGAGGAGTTCTAAGGTGTGTCTTCACTTAGTGGATCAATCTAACAGTTCACAGCTGCCTGCCTGTCACGGAGCTGCATCCTGGTTTGCACAAGGACAGCTAAGATATATTGGTAAAATAGAGTATCTGACTGAAGTATCTGAGCCACAGGCACAGGTGCACAATTCCACCTTTTTTTTTTTTTTCTTTTCTCCAGAATTTTTTGGTTTGGCTAAACTTGAGTGAATCTTCATAGGGAGAAAAAGCTCCCCTGTTGTTGAGAAAATAGGTTACTTGCTGTTTGAAAGGGAGAGGTCTTGTTCTTGAGGGCACTCACCTCCCTTTTACTCTTCAGCTCTTGTCCAATGGCACAGTAAGACAGTTAAACTTGTGTTATGGTTTAACTCCCAGCTGGCAAGTAAGAACTAGGCAGCTGCTGTCCCTGCTCCCTGCTGCTCCTGGTCGGGTGAGGAGGAGAATCTGGGGTGCCGGGGAAGTAAAAACTTGTAGGTTGAAATAAATACAGTTTTGTAATTGAAATAAAGTAATATATACTAATAACACTAATTATAATAATAACAATAATTGCTTTAACAAAAAGGAGAAAGAGAGGGGGAGGAATAAAACCCAGGAGTAACAAGTGATGCACAGTACAGTTGCTGAGCACCCACTGACCAACGCTCAGCCTGTCCCTGGGCAGGGATCAGTGACTCCTGGCCAACTGCTTCGAGTTTATGTACTGAGCATGATGTTCTGTGGTATGGAGTAGCCCTTTGGCCAACATGGGTCAGCTTTTTCTGGCCATGTTTTCTCCTGGCTTCTTGTCTATCTCCTCGCTGGCAGAGCATGAGAAACTGAAAAGTCCTCAACTGAGGGTAAAGACTACTTAGGCACAACTAAAACATCAGTGTGTTACCAACATTATTCTCTGAATGCAAAACACATCACTGTAGCAGCTACTAGAAAGAAAATTAACTCTATCCCAGCTGAAGCCAGGACAACTTGCTGTGCTACTAAGAACTGCTCTGTAAAGTTTTTTGGGATAAGTCTTTCACTGTTTTAGCGAGTTGAATTGTTTTATTGTGCAAGCAGAAAACTGCCAAAAGCAATGTAAGATAAACACTTGAAATGCATTGGAACTGCTGGACTAGAATAAAGAAAGGGATTTTCAGACTAAGAGGGAAGAGTGAAAGACCTCTTCCTCTCCATAGCAGCAGGCTGCCCCATCTGTAATTAATCTGTATAGACCAAACTAGGCTGAAATCACAGCAGACTGAATTTCAGATTCTTAAATCAAGTTGGTAGAGTTACTGATAAACTTTTATAAGAAGTTAAATCCTTGCCTTCTCTGTGGAAAGAACTTCTCTTGAAAATTAAAACAGTGTGTCAATCTGTTTAAATTGTTTAAATTCTCATACTGCAGTTTTCATCTACTACATAGATAAAATTGTGGAGTACCTTAATTATAGGAAGAAGTACTGATCTCATCTGTACTTTTATTCATGTTCTTTAAGACTTCTATGATACAGAAGTTGTGGTGATGAGTAATATGGCTCTAACTTGGTACATTAAACTAAAATGTTGGCAACTGTGATAACTATATTATTCTTGTGTGTGGTTTCCTGCTGTCTTGTAGTTTGAATGGTTATGGTAGCCTTAAAGTGACTTTTTCATGTGGTCACTGCTTTTGTGATGGTTAGTGTTTTACTTCTGCTCTCAGCAGTATAGTTCATTACATTTCCAAGATGTACAATTACACATCTTACATTTTTAGCTTTACCTTATTCAAACCAATCTATTTTTATTTATCTATGAGTATTGAACAAGTGCTTTAATATAACTGCTGATTATCTCTACTCTTTCAGTCTGGCATCGAGCTGTTTGTGAACAGGCTTGACTCTGTAGAGTCTGTCCTTCCCTATGAATATACTGCGTAAGTATGTTATTTGTTTATGTAATTTTCGTTGTCAGTTATTCCAAAAACATGGATTTAATTTATCTAAATGTGTTATCTACATCTTGCTACAGTCATTTGCCACTGAGGAATGCCCACTTATTTTGTTAACATAAGATTGCAAAAACAGAAATGTCAGTGAGTAGATGGCTATTAATAAGATAAACAGAAATTAGACTTTTTGGAAAAAGCATAGTACTGAATTATCAACATCATTACATTGCTTTCATCTTCTGAGTTGTCTTTGCTCTTTAGAAGTAGTGCATGGATTCATAGGCCCTAATGTAGGCTGAATCACTGCTTTAGTGTAACCTAAGGTTAAAATGCGTGTGTCTGTACATATATATATATATATAGTATTCACTTTTCTGCGTTAGTTGTCATTTTGTAGATCAAAGTATTACTGCTGTCTTTAGTAGCCTATAGCCAGATGAGTTAACGTGGTAATGAGGTGTGAATATCCTATCAATTATCTTAATGAGGTGTTAAATGTGTTCTTGGTACACATCATAGGAGTGCACGAAACGTATCAGTGCGTGGTAAAACTATGTAAAGTTTTTGCTTCAAAGAATATTTTGACTGTCAATATTGAAAAGATTAAGTACCGATTCTGTCTATACTTTAAAGAACACAAATGTGATATACTTAAAAATAGACTGGAATAACTTGGAGCATGTGCTGTTAAATGTGTTGCTGAAAAAAACTGCAATAACCTGTTTAATAGTGCTTGTTGTAAAGGAGCTGTCTCTGTGTGTGTAGATTTTTTTAAATTTTTTTTTCTCTTCCCACCTAACCACCCCCCGGAATCTGACCTGCATGCTTTTTTCCTCGATCATCGTGAAACTCTATGCAAATGTTTAATTCTTGGTTAAAATCTCTGTTCAAATAGGAAATTTCTAATTGCTTAATGAGACTATGCTATACTATTCTGAAATAGATGATTTAAGAGACTTGATCGTTAGTTCTGTTTTATTTGGTTTATTTTCAAAGTGTAACTGTGATTTTCACACTTTTCATTACAGTTTAAAGGAAGAAACTGTTGTCTACAAGAAAAGTGTATAGTTTCTTTACTTTTGATGAAGATGTTGATTTAGGAACCTTATTTGCAGCTGAGACTATTTTAAGACTATTTCATTAATATTTGTATCTTTAATTCAGGTTCGATTTTTGTCAAGCAGAAGGAAAGAAGCGCCCTTCTGAAAATCTTGGCCAAGTATTGTTTGGAGAGAGGATAGAACCATCTCCTTACAGGGTTTGTTCTCTGACAAGGGGTGCTTGGTAATGTGTACGTTCAAATGTAACCAGAGGAGATAAGAATCTTGGAGAATGCTTTCACTTTATCTGAAAGAGCTTCAAAATCTGAAATTCCACAGTATAGAAATCTGTCGGCTTAATCTAATTGTAACTATGTCCTTTGCACCCTGAATCTGTAGCCTGAAATGCTGTGGAGGTTGTGCTTCTCTTTGGAACCTGACAAAACATGATTATTGCTCCTCAGCACTCCTGTTTCTTGGAACCAGATCGGAAAGTACTGCGTCCATAAAATGGAAAAATTAGAAATTGTGTTAGCCAGCTTATTTTTTCTGGTGACTGAAGCTCTCATACCGTCTCCTACAGGTAGTAAGAGAGGAATTTATCAGTTGAAGCTGCGTGTGACAGCATTGCTGCTGTGAGGTCAAATGACCTGTCTGGTAAATCATGGCAGAAAACATGTGTTAGTAAGAAGGAGATCTTGGTGCAAGACTCCTACAGTGAGCACAGAAGGGGTTTATAGCACACGCCAATATAAAAACCTTGTATGGGGGGGTTAATATACCTAGTCTTGGTATTTTGTTAGGTATTTTTTTATAATAGTATAGGTAATTAAATGCATAGGGGAAATAGTTAAATACTGAAATAAGGCAATATTTGTTGCAACATTATTGCTCATATGTCTTTCATTTTTCTTAGTTCACATTCAACAAGCAAGAGACATGTAAATCCGTTTGTACAAAAACATATGATACCACAAAGACAGAAGATAAACAGAAGTTAGACTTTTTAAAAAAAAGTATGCTACTGAATTATCAACATCACTGGTAAGTTGGTATCAAAATTCGTAGATTGCTTAGTCTGGTATGTTCGTGATAATTTAGTTTATCAGTTTGTATTTGCAAATTGATACAAATTTAACACTAGGTATTTGCACTGAATATATTCCTCTCTGTTTTTGCAGAAGATGTTATTTGTTGCCTTCATATAAGTATTTCCTTCTCCTGGAGGATAAACACCAGGTGTAATGGAAATTAATCTGTTTGTAAATATAAAGCTTTGTATTTAGTATACAATACTGCTATTTCTTTGCACCAGTAAATGTAGAAGTTAGTCCTGCCTTAGATTGAGAAAAGTGTTAAGGGACCTTTATCCTGTGGCTTTGTTGTCTTTGTTTTCCTCAAGAGGCTTTGCACTCCCCTTCAAATGTTGTGTCCAGGAGACAGGATCAACAGTTCTGAGAGTTTTATGCAACATATGTTTCTCTTCTAGGATATGAAAGGGAAAGGTGGCTAATGAAAATTAATGAAGTAATTTTGAAGAATGCATAAATCCTTGGTCCTTTCCTGTTCTCCGAGTCTCTCCGTAACTCAGTCTGGAGCATGCTAGGGCTCTGTTTCTGTTTGGATGTTGAGGTCCCCTTCCGATGGGCATTAAGGGTGGGGCAAGGCTGAACGTGTGTACTGAGCGTCTTGCATGTGTTCAGTTGGAAGGTAGCCATGTGCTCTGCACCCACATCCAAGAGCTGTGAAATGTTTACCAGCAGGTTCCGTCTTGACACTGGAAATACCCAGGCACGCTATCAGTGTTTGTTTAGTGATTTGCGTGTTGGCACGCTCTGCCAACAGCAGCCTTCAGGAGCAAGAATAGAAGGAACAACTTGGGCATAAGTTCCTGTGGCATGTCTTTGTAAGGAGTACATAAGCAAAATTAGCCAGTGTTGCCCATCGGTATGCCCTGATTCCAAGGATATGCTTCCTGGTTCTTTGGGATAAACATTTCAGTCTTCATCTATTTAGGTTAAAACTTTCTGGATATATTAGTAAAAATGCAGGTGAAATGTAGAATGTTGCCACTGTCATTAACTGCTTTTCTGTAATGTCACAGTCCATTTCTTCTAATTTTTAACAACCACCTGTGCTGGAAAGGCAGCAAGTGCATTTTCTGCTGCTCTTGGGAACTGATACAGGATATCCCTTTTTGAGGATAAACTATGACTCACTGATGTACATATTTCTGGGAACGTCCTGATAATGAATGTAGTAACAGTACTTTGTAAAATTAATCACACAGAAAATATTTCAAACTGTTTTTTTCCTCCATAGATTAAATTGTTCTACAGATATATTTAGATATATTTTTAGCCAGTGTAGGTAACTTCATATGACTGTTGAGATTTAAGTAAGATATCATTTTGTTTTGTAGTGTGAAAATGTCTCTTGAAATTTAGGATATTTCTTATATTCTTAGTCCTTTTAATGGCATTTCTACTGCCCTAAAACTTTACAACCAGTAGCATGAAAAATCTCTGTTTATGTCTGTTAGTCCTCCTTAGCCATAGCTTCACAAAGTGGCAGTGGCTGGATTTTGTGATTAATGATGCATGCTCTAGGAGTATAGTACAGAGGTATGTTGTACAGGGATCAACAAGGTAGCATAAGCAACGATTTAATAGAGGTTTATTATCCAGCTTCAATTTATCATGAAATTCCTGGGGAACACAGATGGTGCAAAGTACTTTTAAGGTTTTAAAAGCCACTTAATAAGATTAGGAATTGACAGACTGAATTGGACTCAACAGCTATACTGATACCTTGGCTGACAATGTTCATCACCAGATGTTCTTGAGAGACATATAAGAGCACTGTTGAATAGCATATTTGCCTCACATGAATAATCTCTTCAAGTCATTTTAAATTTGAAGATTAACTGTGGAAAGCGATTTGCTGCTTAAACTATCAATTTGTTCCGGCATTGCTGCTTGAAGGCAGCTTAGTATGTCTTTGCTGCAGAAGATGCAAGGGAAGGGCTTTACCCCAGCCAAACTTATTTGCAATATATTAATGTTTTACCTGGTTTTGATTATGAAATTAAAATACTAACAAAAGAGTTCTCTCTAGCATATATTACGGAAGTAAAATTTAAAATATACAATCATAGAATTGTTTAGGTTGGAAAATACCTTTAAGATCAAGTCCAGTTGTATGGTGGGTTGACCCTGGCTGTTTTTTCTCTCCTTCTTAAATCTGTTTCCCAGAGGTGCTGCCATGGTCACTTGTGGGTGCTGCCACTCAGCCGTGGGTCCATCCTGGAGCTGGCAGGCTCTTTACGTGCATCTGTTGGGGTGCTTGAAAAAGTGGTGCTACTTTATAGGCTGTTGCAAGATGCAACAAACTAAACAGTGCTTTGTTTTTGTTGTCTGAAGTCATAATTCCTGTGTTTAATTAGATATTTAGAAGTATCTAATGAGAGATATTCCGTAGCTTGGTAAGTTTTACAAAAGAATCTGTGATGTTAATTTTTGGTAGAATTTTTTTTTTTTGGTCTAGTGATAGACAAAAAATTGCAGCTGTCTAATGTATTCGTGTGTGAAATTAATATACCTTTAAAAACATACCTTGGACACTGAATGTATGCAGATGCTGAATTTTAAGTCGTCTTTACATGACTTTTTTTGACATTTTATCTTTGAGATAGTTAAAACACTTCATAACATAAACAGGTTTGGGGTTTGTTAGTAGTTACCCGACACAGCATCCTGTCCCTTTGTAAAAGTATCTTTATGGTTGCAGGTTTATTTTCGCTTTTGACATTTGTACTGTCAGTAGCGTGTTGGATATTGTTTGTATCTTGTTGTCTTATAATTTTCTGCAACTTCTCATGGGAGTGTGGAGTACCACCACAAATTTTTCTTTGAAACTGTAGTATAAACCTACTGGGCTGAGGACTTTTAGGTACTATTGGAAAAAAGTTCTTCACCCAGAGGGTGGTTGGTAGAGGCTCCCCAGGGAAGTGGTCAGAGCATGAAGCCTGACAGAGTCCAAGAAGTGTTTGGACAATACTCTCAGGCACATGGTGTGACTCTTGAGGATGGTACTATGCAGGGCTAAGAGCTGGACTCAAATGATCCTTGTGGGTCCCTTCCAACCTGGCATATGCTGTAATATGAATATAAGTCTTGTGAGGCAGTAATATAAACAGAGCAGGTTTGAAAGTGATTATTATTTCTCCAGTAGCTCAATAGCTTACAAGTTTTTGATCATGCAAACCAACTAGTTAAAATATTCCTTGCTCTTGAGTAGCTACAACTGAGGTTAATGGTCAGGAGTTTGCTTAAATAGCAAAAGAAAAAAAAGTGGAAGGAGTGTCATGAAAAATGTGTTTTGTGATGGAAGGGCAATGAGGAATCTGGAGAATGAGTAATATGTGATGTGGGCTTTTTTTAAAATTTCATTTTGTGTTTTGTTTTAAACTTGAAATAAAATTTAGTTAGTTTAGTGATGATTTTGACCATTTTTTAAAGACAAAATAATGGAGTGCTAGACTGTTACGATGTTGGAGTGGGGGAGTTTTCTGCTTGGGCTATTTTTGTAAGGGGACTTCAAAAAACAGTCCAGTGAATAGAATAGTTTGAGTTGAAGAGCTGCGTGCTAGTAGCTCATTTGGAAATTGGATTGGCAATCAGTGGAATTCCATGGGTTAAGATGTAAAAGAAGTATTTTTCTTGTGAAAGAAGTATTATCTACCAATAACGAATGTAGCAAAGGTAGATTAATGTTAATCTGGTTTTGTTTCCATTACACCATGTATTTTTAAAAATTCTGTACTGTCACTATGCCATTTACAGGATTGTGGACAACATGCCTGTGACCTGGTGTTATGATGTGGAAGATGGCCAGAGGTTCTGCAATCCTGGTTTTCCTATTGGCTGTTACATTACAGAAGATGGCCGTCCAAAAGATGCCTGTGTTATTAATGTATGTTTATGCAATTATGTTTTTTAATATTCCCTTTTTGCTAATTTAAAGACTGGCATTTCTTCTGTGTCATGTTCTATGGTGAGTCTTTGCTATCTTAAGAATGCATGTTGCCTAAAACTAGATAGGTGTTTTGGTAGCTCTGCAGATACCACAATTTGAAATCCTGATCTAAGCCTAAGAACTTTGTCTCTTATGCTGCATTATACAGAAGGGCTCTAAAAAGATCAAGGGATGAACATGCAAAGCATTTAGTACATGTGAAGGAAAGCATGTTACCCTTCATTACCTAAAAGGTTGAAACATTTGAAGGCTTGGACTTCACCTTTTTGTGGTTATAGAAGAAGGCATAATGTAAGATTTCTGCATTAAGAAAATTCTCCTGTGATAGATCTGTTGGATTATGTGATGGAGGTCCAGATAAATATATTGAAAACATTATGGAGATAAGAATGTGATAGAAAGTCCAGGAAGTCTTTCGATTATCTCAGCCCTCCTCCATGGAGACATCACTGAAAACTTGGAATAGGTTTTGGGTTTTTTTCAGAATGGTTGGTTTTATTTAACAGATCTTACCCAAGACAAAGGATTCTACAATTTTCAATTTTGTTTCCTTGCCTCCATTATGAATTGGTTTCAGAAGGTCCCTATGCATATATGATGCATATATGATCCAGTTTGTAATCTGGCAATATTCGTTTGACCTTATTTAAATAGTTGCTTTTAATAAACTGAAAATAACCTTTGCAGAGATAACTGAAGGACTTTAGAGGAACGCTTCATTTATAAAAGTATTCTTATAATTAGGATGCTCTTTAGAAATGGTTGGGGTAGAACCCTTAAGAAGTACTAATTGAGCTTCAGTAGACATAGCTGTTAAATCACAACTCGTGATTTAACAGCCTCTTTAACTGACTAAATTCCAAGGCGATGTTTCCCTTCACCTGAAGTTTGTATTCAGCATTCTTGGCTGCTGCTTGCAGTTCATCCCTGTGCATCTTTGGTTTCAAATGTCACAGTGGTTCTGTCACAGAGAGCATTTATTTGCATTGCTTGTCTTGGAAAGTTCTGTTCAGGTTGTCACGTGGTTATCTATTCAGTTTGCTACTTAAATAAAATAGGACATCTTCAGTTACAGAAATACATAAATATATTTTATAAATACTTTAAATTTTTCTGTGTTTTAAGTGTAGTAGACTGTTCTTAGCATTAACTTTTCAAGCTTGTCTTTTTAACATGAGGAGGCACTTCTCTGTATTCAAAGAATCTCACATTCATATTGTTGGAGAATCTGAGAGAAAACTGTATGGAGTCTAAAATTCAGTTATATAAGCTTCTGCCTAAGGCTTTTAGATGTCTGTATCTTTTTGATTGTTTAATGCCATCTTTTATCATTGCAGTCAGAATTCCATGAAAAAGATACCTTTTATATTTTCAACCATGTTGACATAAAAATATATTACCATGTTGTGGAAAATGAAGCTCTAGGAGCAAGACTAGTTGCTGCTAAACTTGAACCAAAAAGGTTAGTATTCAGCAGTAACTCATAATCAGGAAGTGGTCAGTCCCAAGGTACTTACTTTGATCTGGGGACCTGCTGGTAGTCAGAATTTTTTTTTCAGATATGTGACCAGTACATTAGCTCTCCTGTTGATTTGATGTAATGTACTGTAGGATCATCTAATGTAATTTTATTCTGAATTTGATGGATCTTGGTGAACTGTTTCCTGTTTGGGCCAAGAAAAGGTAAAACAAAACCTGGAGTTGTTGGTGGGGTGTAGTGTGTGTGTGTGGTGCACGTAGAACCCTCCTTTCCCAACTGGGGAATGTTTTGTTTTGTATCAGAACAGGCCGCCGGTGCCTGATGCAAGTGTCATTGCAGTGCAGTGTTTGATGTCTTCAGCAAACAGGATTTGAAGAGAATGATTGCACAGATCCACTCATCAGTTGTTCTGCTGTCTTACATGGCTTTTGCACAACTGATGTCTGTTTTATTATTCCTTACCATGTTGTCTTTCTTTCCTTGGATAACTGAGCTTGTTGCATTGTTGGTTCAGTTGAAAGTATTGTTTTCTGATAGAAGTTAGTAATTCTGATGTTGTAACTTTTTGAGTGTTTTTGAGGATTTTAGCAGAACTCAGACTTTTTTAATTTTTGGTACTCTACTTTGGAAATTTTGCTCTCTGTTGTTTTCATTTTAGAAGAGACAACTCCTGTTTAAGAAGTTCAAGTTTCAAAAAGTCCTGAGGTTACCATACCTTCCTTTATGAGTTCTGACATTTATGAGACAATAAGGACAGTGTTAATATTTAAGAGAAGAATCCTTGGTATACTTTTGTAAGATGAATGAATTCTTTTTCTTAAGAGTGTTGTCAGTGAAGCAACTTTATTTTGTATGTTTTCTTCCTGCAGTTACAAGCACACTAATCCAGACAACCCTGATTGCTCAGGAGTACCTATGGATATAAGTAATAAGGCTAGTGGAGAAGTCAAAATTGCTTATACGTACTCAGTTTCTTTTCAAGTGAGTAGTAAGATTTCTGTGGTACCTTTTAAAATCATGTGTTAGTACTCTTATTATATANTTATAAAGACATAGAATTAAAATCAGCTCAGAACAATACGTTTGTAGTTTTAAAACTGTATTTGAACCAGAATGTCAGAGGTGGCTTGGGATTTAACCACCTGCTTTACAGTTTTGCATACTACCGCACACAGAGTGAATGTGAAGCACATATGTGGCTTTTGAGTGTCACATTTCCATATTTACCTAGGCTGTCTGGTAGATTATTTTTCAATCCAAGCTCTTAAGTCTGAGTAATTGTGTGTTTCAGCAAATAACTCTTGTATGTAGGTTGAAGCTGATTTCTTCTAGGTTTTCTACTCTCCTGCTGCAAAAGCCACCTTCTTTCCAAGGTTGTCATCCTATGGAAACCTGCAAAAGAGTAGGAAGCTGGTATTCTTTGCCCTGCTACTCTGTATTGAAAAGCAGAGGAGCAGTATATCAGGCAACTGCAGGGACCAGTGATACCTGAATATGTTTCATTCTGGTGACAAGAAAGAGAGAGGTTCTTGGTTGGTTTTAATTTTTTTGTTTTTAATCACGTTTGCTGGACAAACTGTTTCCTAAAGTTTTGTGCTTCTAATCTAAGTTCAAAATACAATAAATGGTATAAGAGGAATACTCTGAAGGGATTATATTATGCATGATGTAATAATTTTGAGAAATTGTGTCAGTTATGATGCTGAAATTAATTTGTATACTGAAAAGCAAGCATTTCTGAAAACCTGTGCGAAATTAGTAATTAAGAATTACCTTAGTTTCATGCTATTATATTGTTTCTCCTTAAAAACTGACATGCCCATCTTACATGTGTGTTTTGCTGTCCTGTGCACAATGTTACGTCAATTTGAGGTAGTCTTCTGAAATCCAGCTGGGTTGGCGAATCAGGTCATCTCAAACAGAAAAAAGACAGTGTAGGTATGATGAAAAATGCAGTTCTATCTTAGAATCATTGATACTGGTTTAGAAAATTGTTGCTTGCATTGAGACCTAGTTTTACTACCTCAGTGAACTAGATATTTCACCTTGGCTAAATTTTTTTAACCCACTCTTTTTTATATTTTCAAAACCTGACTTTATTAGAAAGCACTCTTGCATGTAATAAATTACTGAACTAGCATCCTGTCAGAAAGACACCTAACCAATCTTATTACTGGATAGTAGCATTTTTGATTTGTTTAATAGCAATCTTCAGGTTGATCAGCACTGTCAATTCTTTCTCACATATGTACTTTGCAAAATAAAAGAAATGCTCTTTTTGAAGTGTTTCTGGTCAATGGTTGAAACGCCTGAAGAAATAATTTGTTTCCATCTACTAACAGTGTAAGTTCTGTAGCGTGTCTCCCCACATGTCTTGCAGTAAAAGCTGTTTGTAACTGGATTGATAGCTGGTACTGAAATGAGGTTGTATGAAAGCAAAGGATGACTTGGACAGAGCACTGTCTGAGTGAAGCGTTACACTGGAGACTGTATAGCATAGCTTAGTTTCTCAGTGTATTGACTTATGTATGCTAAAAAATGCACATTCTTTTATTATTCTGCTAGCCATTTGAATTCCAGATGAATTCATATAATTCTTGAAGGGAGGAAGCAGAATTAAATTAATTTGATAGGCCTTTATGTCTTAAGAAGACACAGGTGCTCAAATTCAGAAAATATTTTGGTTTAGATTCTGTGGTCAAATCTTAAATTTGTTATAGATAGTTATTATTAAGCTATTTTAGGCATGGAACAGGAAATTCAGTCACAAGATTTAGGATTGCTTTGCCATGAACACCAGCTTGTAAATGTACAAGTTGGATACTGATGCTATCTAAAGCCTATGTGTTTACTCTTTCAGGAAGAAAAAAGTATCAGGTGGGCATCAAGATGGGATTATATTTTGGAATCTATGCCTCACACTCACATCCAGTGGTTTAGGTGAGAAGAAAGTTTGCCTTCAAGTGTACTGTACTGAAGTGTTTACATTGCAGTTTGAATTATTTTTTTTTCCTATTTTTAATTTAGTATTATGAATTCCTTGGTGATTGTCCTCTTTCTGTCCGGAATGGTAGCTATGATTATGTTGAGGACACTGCATAAAGACATTGCAAGATACAATCAGATGGATTCCACTGTAAGTCTAAAATGTACCTCCTAAAATCTATTTGGAATGTAATTTTTTGAGCTAAATGTATAGCTATTTAAATGGAAGTCTACTGTGCTAAAATAGGTATATTGCTTTTACAGGAAGATGCACAAGAAGAATTTGGGTGGAAACTGGTTCATGGTGATATTTTCAGGCCCCCAAGAAAAGGAATGCTGTTGTCTGTTTTTCTAGGCTCTGGCACACAGATCTTAATAATGACTTTTGTTACCTTGTGTAAGTAATCAAGTGGGGAGGAGTTAGTTGAATACAGATGGTTTTTCACTGCTAGTTGCATGGTACTAGTAAAAATAGCAGTATAATTTTGTCTAGAAATTTCTTAAAAGTCTTTAAAAAAAAAAGCTGAACTGATAGAATAGACATGCAAGTTTAGTATACACAGATTTTAAGATAACTGATGTAGTGGTTTTAAGTTATAGACACTTTCTACAGCTGCACGTCTCTGCTTCACAGTTTTTGCCTGCCTGGGATTTTTGTCACCTGCTAACCGGGGAGCTCTAATGACCTGTGCTGTAGTTTTGTGGGTACTTCTTGGAACTCCAGCTGGTTATGTTGCTGCCAGATTCTACAAATGTGAGTAAAAGTTACTGAAAATGACAAGGCTTAAGTTCATTAAAGGAAATTATCATCACAGAACTGATCTTTGTTTTGCAGCACTGTTTGTGGTTTCCCTCGGGGCAAGTTGGAGAAAAGTACTTACCTTAAAGATAGAAAACACATACAGAACACTAACATGGTTACACTGGTTTTGATGTAAGCATGACTGAAGACCCTGAATTGCTCTTGCTACTATGTGTTTCTGATATTGGGAAACAAATTTCATTTTATTAGTACTAAGCTCATTACATCAGACAGTTTTGTACTTGTATCTTATAGCTGGAGGGACTGTGTAGACCTGAGTTTAGTGTTAGCCATCATTGTTGCTTGGTAACACACACCCCTACCCCCAAGTTATGAACCTCAGTTCTTGCATGCCTGTGACTGTCACCTCTTTTTAGCTAGTTCCTGGGTCTGTGGGAGAATAGTACTTATCAGACTGTAGCAGGGGCACAGGAGGTAGGATTATTAGGTGTTCTGTAGTTGTAGAAATCAACCCAGCAGTGTTTGGGCCCTTGAGAGGAGTTCATTGATGGTGCTTTCCTTCACTGGTCCCAGCTATTGTTTCAAGAACTGTCTACCAACCTCAAAAGGTTGACCTCTGCACCCTCTGGTTTGTTTTAAGGTGAAGCATGGCATTCCACATATAGGTTGTTTTAATTACCTTACTCAGGGTAAAAGTCTTTGACTGAGAGAGGTGAATCTTTTGGACTACTTCAGTTTTGAACATACAGGGGTAGAAAAGGAGTTTATTTCTGAACATCAACCTGGCAGTAGACATTGGAATTCTTTCTTCTAACCATTTTGTAATTTTCATGTGGGGAGAACCAGTGGGAAGAGTGGGCTTGTGTCCTGTAGGGAGTTTTTGCACAGTGGTGGTGATGTGGTAACAAACTGTTTCTCTTCCTAATTTCCAAGCCAGTTTGATTTAAATAGAAGGAGATTTTAGTACAAAGAGCATAACTGAGGACAGAGTTATTCTTTACATGATGTTGTATAATATGTGTTTTGGAGGATATTTTGAAGTGTATTGATGTTATATTGAATCCCATGTCTTTGGTGAACATCCAGCTATTAATAGTTGCATTTCATGTTAGGCTTACTGGAAATCACTTAGTTGATATTTGAATGTTGTGTGTGACTGATCCAGTGATGTTTTTGTTACAACATGAGATGGTTCATACCCTGTATAGACCATGTAAACATGAATTTTTTTTTTTAATAATATACAAATAAAATAATGTGAGAGATAAACCAAAATGCAACTGCAATAGATATTCATTTTTGAAAGCTGGGGTTTTTTTCAATGTTGCATTTTAAAAGTGAAACCTGAGTTGAAGTTAAATGGTTAATCTTAATAACTGCTGCCATGTTCTACCAAGTTTTTTATGAAGAAATAGAAACTTAATTAAAATCAGTCTAACCGTAATCACTTCTGACTCTTGAAATAAAGAAGCATGTCATTATGGCACTGCTCAGATGAAATTATCAGCTTCACTGAATTCCAGCAGGATGTTTTAATTTGAAAGTATACTGACTAGAATTTTTATCAGCACAGTGCAAATTCATAAAGCTTTTCTTAATAAAGCTATCTTTGGTCTTTTGCTATCACCACTGCTTATGCTGTTAAGACTCAAGAGAACATCACTGCTTTTGTGAACATGTTAACCTTGACTCTCTTGTAAGATTCACAGGCAAGAATTATTTCAAGAAAACTGTTAAGCTTGCTTTACACATATTTTTATATCTTTTCCTACTGAAACCTGCAGTCAAATGCTAGAAAGCTTAAATTTCTTAATCGCTCCAGGTTTAAAATGTTTTTTAAAGACTTAAAAGTACTCTAAATCTACTTCCTTCTTTTAGGAGATAAACTGGTCAGAGTTTTAGTTGGATACCTTTCCTGACCTTGGTCTGAGACTTTTCTTTGAAAGCTTCTTTGAACCTCTGTGACTAAGCAATAGGATGAGGAAATCTAGTTTTATTACTCAAGATTTAGGTTACTGTTTTAAATTTGGGCATGATAGCACATTATTTGAGTATTTGCAAGCTAAGTATAACAGGTAAATGGACTGGAAAATTAATAGTGTTGAGCCTAATGCGTGCTTTAATATCTGTCAAATGTTTTAATACAGCATTTGGAGGTGAGAAATGGAAAACAAATGTCCTGCTGACATCATTCCTTTGTCCTGGGTAAGTTGAAAAATACCGCCATGATTAACAGACTTAAATTGCTTCTCTGATATGCACAGCTAATTTTTTAAGTTTCAACTATACAAGTAAATCTTAGTACATTGTCCCTTTATTCTGGAAGTTACAGGAGTATCACAGTGCTTTTGATAAAGATGAATATATTAGTGGCATACCATCCTTTGGTATTCTCTTTGTAAGCATTTGATTACTCTCACCACATGAAAAGGTTGATTAAAAAAAAGCATTTTGATAGTAGTAAGTTTTAGACAAGCCCGTTTTTCATTGCTTTCTTGTATTAGGTAGGCTGTTTCTCTCATCACGCTGTAGTTGGTCTTATATAGTGTCATATACTGTATAACCACTGATAATTTTTTCTACTTAATCACAGCAAGCAGTCGTACCCCAAAGTCTAGCTAAGACAAGCATGTATTTGAAATGGCTTAGTTGGAACGTCAGCTCCTGCTGGAGTTCAGTCCCACTAGATTAACAAAGAATTTCTTGTTTGACCTCTTTGTTTTGATATTTTGTGCATGTCATTTGGTTTTAACGGAGATTTACCCGGAAATCTTAATACAGTGCTATTCTTTTGTTAACAGTATTAAATGTTAAGGAGTATTTCTCTGCTCTGTGTGCTGTGTATTTTTCAGAATTGTATTTGCGGATTTTTTTATCATGAACCTCATTCTCTGGGGAGAAGGCTCTTCAGCAGCTATTCCGTTTGGTACTTTGGTTGCTATTTTAGCACTCTGGTTTTGCATATCTGTACCGCTGACTTTTATTGGTGCCTACTTCGGTTTCAAGAAAAACGTAAGTGTTTCTGAGAAGTTTTCTAAGTGTGTACACATATACACACACAAATGTTTTTCACTGTATAGGCTAACAGGTGAGGTTTTCACTGACCCCTAAGCTAGTTGCATAGTTGGCTTTCAGCTCTGTTCAGTTACTTTAGAACTGTTAGATATCTGATCTTGGAATTTCAAGGCTTTGATATTCAGTTGGTTTTGGGGTGATACTTCTCTGCAACAATTGGGGTCATTGTAATTTTTTGAGTGACTGCTACAGATCAATCCGTGATTTGGGCTTTTTTATTTTAATTAGCATCTCTTTCATTGCTGAAAAAAAGCCGTTGACCCAAGAAGCATAAGGGAAAGCAACTTTACGCATTTGTGGTTTTCTTCACTTTTTTTTTTTTTTTTTCCCTGTTTACCCCCTACACTGAACATATTTTTTGTTCAAATTGCTGGCATTCTCCTGTGAATTATCCTCTTTGCCTAAGTGTTCTGTAAATGGTTATCACTGCTTGGCAGACATTACTTGGGATTTACTCCTAAACTGATCAGTTTTACTTATTTATATGAGGGACCTTTGTGCACTGGTGACCAATCACTTCATAATTTGGTGACCAAATCATTAAATAATGAGTCTGGTGGTTCTTTATTTTTTTTTCTTCCCTTTCCTTAAAAACTAGTTTACTATCCCCCTCCCAAACATAAATATCTGTAAGTTCAGATATTTTTGTGGCTTTTTTCCTGTATTGGAAGCCAGAGTTCTGTCTTTGTAGATCTCATGTAATACTTTAAGAGAATATCCTAGAAGGCACTTTTTAAGTCAGATGTGTAGTTATCCTGTTTTTCTTAATCAGAATTCCATTTTTTCTGATAACCATGTTGAAATTCCAGCAAGTCCCTCTGCACTGTACAGAGGCGTGTCCTTTAAGAAAAGGTGATTTGATAAACTAATAAGGCAACATGGTAGGTGCCACAAAAACATGAAGATCAAATCAGAAAGCATTTTTGATGCATTTGATATAATCTTTATGAAAGGGGAAAGATGGAAAAGTGTGCATATATCTGCCTTAACTTTTTTTTCCTCCCACCATGCTGATCTAGGCATGCCTCTTAAAGTAGGATTTAATTACCAGATTGAATCCTCTCCATGCGAAAGTTTATCCTGATGTGATTCTTTAAATAAAAGCTGAAAAACAACATGCAGAGACTTTTAGAAGGGGAAAGAGTCCACATCACCAGCACCATCAGCTGAAAAGTGATAAATCAGCTCAGGCTCTGTAAGAGATAATAGATAAGTAAACATAAAAAGCAAAGTCTAAAATATGTCACTGTGTTTTCAGTAAGAACTGTCTGTACCTGGGCTGGTAGTGAAAGCAAGTGTAGTGATAGGGTGGGTATGCACATGCTTAAAAAAAAAAGGCAGACTTTTGCCACCATTCATTTTAAAAAGAAAGCAGAAAGATAATGCTCTAATTCGACATTGTGCTGGTGTAGATTTAAACCAGTAGAAGAAATGAATCNTTTATTTAGCAATTTCTTATTTTTGTTTAAAGGCTATTGAACACCCTGTTCGGACAAATCAAATTCCTCGTCAGATTCCTGAGCAGTCGTTCTATACGAAGCCATTACCTGGTATTGTCATGGGAGGGATTCTTCCTTTTGGATGTATCTTTATACAGTTGTTCTTTATTCTCAATAGTATCTGGTAAGTTAACCATTACCTTTTTGAGTTTTTTTCTGTCATAAAAAGTGGTAATTTCTTTGTGTAAGTTTTTCTTCAAGAGGCTTTGCCTGTGTCATGGGTTTCCATAGCTGAATTTTAGTAGAAAAGTAGAAGTACTTTAGTAGAAGCTGCTAGAAGTTTCTCCTGTCCTGTTGATCTAATTAAAATTACAGTTACGCCTCTGCGATACATATGCAAGAATTGGAGTGTTTGTGCAGTTGAAAAATTCCAGCTTTGAGATAACAAGACAGACAGACAGAGACCAAGGTCAGAAGAAGAAGAGCAGGAGGAGGCGAAGGAAGAACCATGCTGGAGCAGGGGGAGGGNTATTTAGCAATTTCTTATTTTTGTTTAAAGGCTATTGAACACCCTGTTCGGACAAATCAAATTCCTCGTCAGATTCCTGAGCAGTCGTTCTATACGAAGCCATTACCTGGTATTGTCATGGGAGGGATTCTTCCTTTTGGATGTATCTTTATACAGTTGTTCTTTATTCTCAATAGTATCTGGTAAGTTAACCATGACCTTTTTGAGTTTTTTCTGTCATAAAAAGTGGTAATTTCTTTGTGTAAGTTTTTCTTCAAGAGGCTTTGCCTGATACTTGGTGATGCGGAGTTACCGGAATACCGGTTCAATAAAAATGTAAATGTTAACGTCTTTTTAATATTTTGTGGTTTTGAAGATAGTCGGTGTCTGTTTTGCTTGTTGGAGTGCGTAGAGAGGTAGCTGAGATATGCTTAGCAATTTACAGCTGACCTACAATACTCAAATAGTTCATTTTCTTATGCTACTCCTCTGACTTCATGTGGAAGTGTCTCTGAAGCTGACATGTGGCATATAGCTTGAAAGTAGGAAGTATATTAAAATTGAGGTGGGTTTCTTTTGTAGGTGTTGTTAGGCTAGAAAAGTATTGCTACTCTTGGGAGAAAAAAACTAATCGAGAACAAATCCTTGTGAAATCATTATAAAGGAACCAAGAGAGTAATTATTTTAAAAAATAAACTATCAAAGACTAGTCCAGTATAAGTGAATTCTGATATGAGCTCATAGCACACTGACAAATTAATCTACTGTGAGGGATTTGTCTTCCTTCTGGCACAGTTTAGTTATTGGATCTTGTTAAACTGTTTCTGAACCTTGAATAGGTGCCTCTACCTAACACAGACAGCTACAGCATTTGACATTTGTTATTTTGCAACTCTGCCCTTTTGATTGAAATGCAAGGTGAAATCGAAGTTCTGCTGGTCAGCGGAAGAGGTCATGCTGACTTCATTGGAACTACAGTTTTATCATTATGTAACTTCTTTCATAAAATCCCAATGAGGAACGTACTTTGGGCTTCCTTTTCCTATTGTCATCAGACTGAGCTGCCAAAGCACCTCTTTGGTTAGAAAATAGTCAATTGTAAGGCCACACTGAGAGCTGAGAGCACTTCAACAGGAAGGTATAAATGTTTCATGTGAAGGTGATATTACTGCATATGCAGAGATAATATTAGCACAATGGTCATTTTAAATTTTTTTTAACTCCCTTTTATAGGTCCCACCAGATGTATTACATGTTTGGCTTCCTATTTCTGGTATTCATTATTTTGGTTATTACATGTTCTGAGGCTACAGTATTGCTCTGCTACTTCCATCTATGTGCAGAGGTAAGAAATACTCTTCGGTGTTCAAACTTGATATTATTTTAAGCATGCTTAAAAAATATTAATACTTTTGCAATTGAAAATAAGTATTCCAGTATTCAACATGAGCACCATTACTAGATGAGATGTACTTAAACCATATTTTTCAAAAGTGAAGGGGGCTACTTTTGGCAAAACTTGTAATAAATATTAAAAGCCTGCACTGGGTGTTGCTAAGTCAGATACCACACCTTTGGGTTCTAACTCCCTGTTTTCAGAAGATGTTAAACTAATCCATTAACTTTGTTCTATCACATTGCATTTTGGACATGTGTTTGCCTTGGGGAGAAAAAATCTCTGTGGTTGGAAAAAAGTACCTCTGGCTTATTTAGGGTTTTAGTATTTTGTGTTTGATATTGATCTTTTGTTTTTTATCTTTAATTGTGAATGGTGTAATTAAAGCAGTATTGATTATATATATTTCTTCTTCCCGTAGATAGGAAAACCTGTAAAACCTCACTTTTGGACAAAGTGATATAGAAAAAGTAGCTCTGTGTTCAGTAGAGGTCAGTGTGTTAGAGTTGCACTATTACTAACACTTCTCTTTTTCCTCACTCCTTCTAGGACTATCACTGGCAGTGGCGTTCATTTCTCACTAGTGGCTTCACTGCAGTTTATTTCCTAATATATGCAATACATTACTTTTTTTCTAAACTGCAAATCACAGGAACAGCTAGTACCATTTTGTATTTCGGTTATACCATGATTATGGTTTTGATCTTCTTCCTTTTCACAGGTAAGTATTGAACCTTAATTTTAAATTTTGAATCTACCTTTAGTTTTGCACAGTAGAATTCTTGGCAAAACTCACCTTGATACAGAATTATAAACTTATATATATCTGATTTATTTTTTTTTCCAGGTAGTTGTGTAGCATATTGCAACTTTGTGATCACAAATTTTAGTGAAAGAGATTGAAGATGAATCAAAACTGCTGCTAATTTGATGTGTGGCAACTAATTAGATTTTCTCATATCTGATAAATACTTCTGCAGATTTCATTCTTCCATTAGTCATATGACAAACTCAGTTTTTTTAATTGGTTGTCTTTGGAGAAGCACACTTGAAATCACACACAATCAAGTATAAAGTTACAGATCAAAATAAAAACTGCACCTTTTGTGGAATAGGAGGAAGGAAAAGAAGAGAGAGGAGTAAAAGTCGACAGAGAATGTCTTTCTTTTTTTTTCTTTCTTTTTTAATTTACTTTCTTCCAGAATTTATTTACTAATTGCATTGAAGTGGCATGGAAAGCAGCCTGAATGGTCTGATATTTTTTGTATCATTCTTCTCAGAACCTTGTAATCTTTATTGTGAGCTTTTGGAAAAACATCTGTCTTAGGTGGTGCATTTCAATTTCCTCTTCAGTAAGTGAGATAAGGTCACAAAATCATCTGTTGCAATCTTCAGTAATAAGAAGGAACCTTTAGTCAGACACACATATCCTTTGTTTAGGTTGGAAGAATGGCAATGAAAATGCAAAAAGTCTCCATTCAAACTGATGTAAGAAGGAAGCAACTGCCAACTCCTCAAAAAATCTTAAGAATTCTGGATTTTGATCCAGCAGAATACAGTCTCTCCTTGTGTACTTTACCCTATAGAGCAATATTGTTGAAACTGTTTTGAACCGGTCAATGGTTGAAATAACTTCATGCATTAAGTTTTTGATGACATTTAAGGATTCTTAAGGCTGTGATGTGTGTTTATATATACATGCTATATTTTGAGGCCTCCTAGAATACAAATGGCTTGTCATCAGAGCTTTTAATACAGATCTCACTGTAACTATTAAGTAGAATTTTCATTTCCACTTACCATAGGAGAACAAAAACGGTCTAATGAGAAAAGAACTGACATTTGAGAATGGTGTTCATTTTAAGTGTAGCTCAAAGACATGGCCACTTCAGCTCAGGAAGTATTTAAGCTGTTTGTGCACCATGACAATACAGATGATGATGAACAGGAGCAGTGGCCTGCAAGGATTTTCTTGGGTCATTGCCTGTTAAAAGGAAGGAATGGGACTTAGCTATGTTATATAATCTCACTGAAAAGTGATCAAGCTGTGTTCCAAAAGTGGTTAGTTTTATCTTCCATCCTTCACTTTAAGTCAGAGATTCTGCCTCCCTTGCTCACTTTGTTTTCCTTCTCACACTGCTTTTCTCTTAACCTTTATTTCTGGTCTGAGCTTACCGATAGTCTCATCGAACTAAAGAATCATAGAATGCATGGTTGTTCAACTAGAAATGAATGTGTACTGCTGTAAGTAGATCGATCTTTAAATGCAGTGCAAACTTACCAAGTAGTGTGAAAAATAATTAGGCCTTACATAAGTGTAGGGTCCATTAATTTAGTTTCACTAGCTTTTCCAACAGATGTTCAGCATGTCTGTCTTTAATAGCAGTTTTGCCCAAAACCAGGACTGTGTCTTTTCTCCTTCATTCACTTCATTTACATTGGATGCATGCAGTAATTCTGGAGTGCACACATTCAGGAGGAGTTACAGTAATTTTCTATGCAGATATTTTTGAGCTGCCTTTCTGTAACTCAGGTACCCATATAACTTCCTTATTTTGCCCTTATTCTTTCAAGTCAGTCATGTCACATGACGTTATCTAGAGACATTAAGATGTGCCCGGTGCACCCCCCTTTTCCTTTGCTCGTGTGTTCACTTTCCATTGACTAAGTGTGTGTAGTGCCTGCCAACAAATTTGGGGAGTCATTTTTAGGGGAATTGACAAGTATGCAAAGAAGAGGTGGGTTTATGCTCAGTCCCCTTAGCTGCTTTCTGTGGCAGTCATTTGTTTTTAATGGGGAGAGTGGAGATGCAAGTAATGCTGTGCAACTTGAACTAAGCTTTCAGAGTTTGTATGCTCTCGGGTTTTTTAATTTTTAGTTTCTGTATTGAATTCAGGGGAAGATACATGTGAAGTTAACCAGATGGTTAGAACTTTGAAACATCATATATTTAACGATTTTTCTTTGCCTACTTCCCACAAGGTTAAGTGAAAATTGTTTTAATTTAGGGGAATAATCTTTATTTCTTAACATTTAAGAATAACTTGGTCCATTTAGGTTGCTAAGAACTCAAAAGCAGGTATGTTCAGTTCTCTGAGATTTACTGAAGTGCTCTGAGATAAGGTTTTCTGAAGAAGTTAAAGCAATGGGGTAAAGGGACTAGGAATTCTTCTCCAGTTTCTTAAACAAAAAAGCTTATTAGCAATTTAGCAAAAACTGCTCCCAAAGGCAACTGACTTCCCGTGTCGGGATGATAAAGAAGCTAAAAAGTAAAAAATCATAATTGTTGTATCAAAACTATTCTGCTTTTGCTTACTCATCTGTTAAAAATGGTCAGTATCGGGAAGGGTTTTGACAGTGCCCTGCTGCTATATCAGTGTAACACATGCTTCAGGCACTTGCATCCATACTGCATTCCAGGTCACTGGTCAGACTCAGCAGGCAAAATACCGGGAGCTACATGACAAATCTTTGATTCACAGCTGGGTCCACAACTACGTATCATAGTAAATGAGTCAGTTAAACATCAGTAGTTTAGGAAGCGTAAAGGGAAAAAAAAAGAAAATTACCATGATATCGTTCATGGTTCCTTTCAAGCTTTCATAGAGAATGAATTGTCACACAACTTTTGTTGTGTCTCTTACCAGATCTAAAATAAAGCCGATTTTTTTCCCTTTAAAGAATTTCCTTGGCTCTTGCATAAGTTAAGGCTATGATTTTACAAGAAATGCTCAGGCAAAAATCAGATAATCTTCAGGGCTTTTTTCCTGTCCTAGATTTTGTGGGAAATTAAGGTTCCTCTAACAGGTGTTCTGAACTGCCCTTTAGTCCAATATCATTCTGATTGAGGCTGAATTTTGAAGTAATCCAGTTAGATTAACAAGCCCCCATCTATATTAACTATTTCACATCCAAAATAGTATTTTTGTTACAAGCTTCTGTTGGTGTTTCACAAAGAGAATGGATAAAGCTACTTTTATTCTGCTAAGAGGATGATAAGTTATCAGGGAAATGGTCTTCATCTTTTAATTTCAGTTCAAATTTGCATATACCTTTTGACTGCCGTAAGTATTTCAGAAGTGTTTATTGTTGAGGTACATAACACATGTTTTCAGTAGGAACTACAAGTTCTACAGTAACTACCCTGTGGTTTGAAATTTGTGTTATCTTCAATCTATATAGAAATAAAGGCAGTGCTATAATTTTCCAAGACCTTCAAGTATAATTAGGAAACGTGGACTCCCTTTGATGCTGAGAGTTTAATTGGTTTATTGAGTATAATGACAATATTCTGACAGCTGAGTGTGTGTGACTAGTCACTGAAGAAGGGTGAAATGGAGCCATGTGAAGGAGTTGGGCTGCAGTATACTGAAGCAACAAAGTACAAATATGTAGTAACACCAATAACATAGAAACATCTCAAAACAAGAATCTTCCACACGATCAGCCCTATGACCATGTAAATAATGATACTTAATAATGAGTAATTGATGTTGGTTAAGACCAGATACTGTCTGTAGCTTTCCATTATCTTTTTCGTTATCTGATCCAATTGATATGAAGGCTATAGATAGCAGATCACGTGTATGTATGTCCTGATTCATGAAGTACAAGTAGAAGTGTCTCCTGTGTCAGTGTTCCTAACATGCAACTCTTTTCCTTTTTCAGGGACAATTGGATTCTTTGCATGCTTCTGGTTTGTAACCAAAATATACAGCGTAGTAAAAGTCGACTGAAGAAAACAATGTAAAGAATTAACACAGAAGAGGTTTAATCTTCATTAACAACTTAAAGACCTGGTCTTGCTGATGAACTTGAGCTTTATCAGAAGTATTGGCTTTCTATTCTTTGAGAATGATATTGAATATGCACCCACTTTTCCACTAACATGTTTGTATTGTGACTTAACCTGTTTTCATTCAAATCTTAATGAAGATCAGAGTTACAGTATTTATGCATTTGTAAATACAATTAAGGAAATGTTAAATTCTAATGGCAGAGTAGAAGTGGCTGTATTACACAACTTAATGATACTTTTGATCAAAGTACAACTGTAAATAGGTTTTTCTAGCTTGGTAGGTGGGATGAATTATTTTTCTTTGAGGGAAATGAGAACTTTTTATTACGATAACTTTGAAGGATGACACTCAAGAAATGTTGCTTCTAGTCTGGATGTGATTTTTATTTTTTTTTTTTTAAACTGGGGTTACATCCATAAATATTCTGATTTCTGTGACTTAATTAGTTTTGGTGTTCTCAGCCTTTTAAACTATGTGCCTCAAGTCCTTGAATTTATAAATTCATAATCTAATAAACATTGTAAAAATGTTTTCAGTGGCTTATTACATAAATTCATTAAAATATGTAAATACAGTTATATTGAAGATGGATGCTTAAAGATTGCATAGAGTATTTTATGGCATTTTCTATGGTGTAATGTATATTGACACACCCTTAGATCTGCAAGAAATTTTATTTGTGCTACATGGCTGTGTGATCACGGAAACGTGATTGTGGCGCATGAGAACTAAATTATACACACCTTTAACAAAACCACTTTGCAGCATTAATCCAGTCCTTAACCTAGAGACTTTCCCTGAGATTGCTATGGAATTGTCAGTATGCTGAGATGATCTTACAATGCACGAGTCAGCATTCTCTGCTGATCTTGCTTTTAGATCTCGATGATGCATATTCTGCAGGGCAACTATTGCTGACTGTACGTAATGTAGGTTAAAAAAAAAAAAGAAAATTACTATTTTTGCCTTATATTGAAAGACTAATGTCGATTTTGAATGACTGGCATTAAAGCTATATTTGCTTTTTTTTCTTTTGGAAATTGAGTATTTTGTTCAAACCTTGCTTGGTAGTTTTAGACTCGTAACACAATTTGGGTGTGTTTGCATAAGCCTGGTAAAATTTCATGTACCAATAGCCCTTTATAAGGTTGGGGGTTTTTCTTCTTAGCAGTTTACTTCTCTAAAGGACCTTAACCTAGTAATGCTTTGAATGTTGAACCCAGTAATATCATCTTTGGTTAAGGTATCTTGTTTTTATTAACCTCGTAAAAGTTGGCACATAAAAGGCTTCAGGAGGCATTTCCACAATTGCTGTGCTCCAGGAGTCCCCCCAGATGAACCACAGCACTTGTGCTCTACCTGTCCCCAGCCACGGCTCTGTTCAGATGTCATGGACAGGTTTGTTCTTGTGCCCCTCCCAACGTGCAGTCACTGGGAAATGCTAATTTTAGTTAAATCTTCTATGTTTTATAAGTGTTTGCTCTTTACTAGTGGAGTGAACTGTAGTATGACTCTTGATTCATCTTCTGTAAGTATAGTCACTGCCCGAAATCATCAGTACTTATTACACAAATGGGAATATTTAGTTTGAGTGTATGATTGAGATATATATATATATAGGTACAAAATGTAATGACTGCTCCAGAGTTTGGGCACAGAGATATGAAAACAGATTTTTGTGATGTATTTACAACTGCTGTTTAAAAATGAGATTAATAGAAATACGGTGAAACCACTGTGGTGTGTATATGGGTTTTAATCTGATGGATGTTTTTCCCTGAGGTTTTTTCTACAGACTAGTTGATAAGTCATGGCAGCTTTTTAAGTATCTTATTTTCACCTTTAAAGGCAGTTTGTGAAGTTTGTCATTATTTTCTGAAATCTAAAGCCTACTGCATCCACAGTTTTTCACACAGTCTTGCTTTGTAATAATTGCAGCTGTTTTGCAATTGAAATGGTAAAGTTTCAGTATGGAGTACTTGAGACAATCCAGAAAGTTTTAATAAGTCATGGTTTTTACAGAAGTGCTGTTCTAAAGTTGTCCCAACCCTTGTAACCCATTACTGCCTCAGATAATTTAAAAAATATTTTCTGTAATTTAGGCTTTTGGTGTGTGTCAGAGAATCTAAATGTTCTTCTGCATACTCTTATCTGTTCTTCAGATCTCTTGGAAGGTCGGTGACTTTTTTCTAGACTTTTAAAATATTGTCCCTTTCCAAAATCTTACCATACTACCTGGTATTTTCTTAAAATACACTTATTGCATGGATGTCTGAGAAAATGTAAATTAATAGGAGGATTAAGAGCTGCATAAAGACAGCAAATTTAGACAAAACATAACAGTTCAGAGAAGTGTCAGTTTTTTGGTGGCCGATAAATAATTTTAAAACCAATTCTTTGGAGTCTGAAAAAGGTGACCATCATTGCCAAATTTAGTCTCAAAGGAATTCTTGGTCCAAATTCTAAAAAAAATTATACTGAAGTTTTCTTTCTCTAAGAAGAAATAAAAAAGCAGCTTTATGGCAAGCCATCTCTCATGGCAAGCTCCCTCTCTTCAGCCTGGTAGCTTCCCTTCTTACTCAAAAGCTTGACTGTGTTTGAATGCACATAAGAGTCCTCAGGTTTCTGCAGAAACACACAAGATCACATGTGCCCTCAGCTGCTTGGCTGGAGTTTTGCAACCATTATCATAAATATCAGTTGACTTGTGAGCTAGTCCTGAACAGTATCTTGATGCTTTTTGTGCATATTTCAGGTAAAAGGCAGTGAGATGTCTTCAGGAAGTGTCTGGAAGTGAGGATGAGAGGTGAAACGTGATGGAATTCAGGCATCTGGGGCACTCTTATACTGATCTGGATATCTGTTTTGAAGGAATGGAAAAGAGCAACCAAGTCCTGTTTGAACTGGTGTACAAATCAAAAATGGGAAATGCTGCAGATGTGAAATACTGTTTTGCTAATACTAATAAAGGCAAAATTACTAATCTAAGAAGAGTAGGCTGGACAACATCTGTACTTCAGGCAAGATAGGGGAGAAGTGAGAAACCTTGAAAGGGAGTGGGTTTGGTGTATCTGCCTTCAATCACTAGAGTGGGAAATAGTGGTCAAATTTTTCTGCAAAGCTTTGTGAAATTGCTGGGGAAGGCGTGCTGCAGGCAGTCCTGGTAACATGGGTAGTGCAGATGAATTGTTACTCAGGTGAAATCTTGTAATGGAAGTACGGTAAATCCTTAAGAGCTGGTAGATGTTTTTGTATTTGATAGCTGTCATAGTCCTAAGCATGGAATCACAGAATGGTAGAACAGTCCAACTGTCAGTTCTTTGGGTTTGGTTTTTGTTTTTTTTCCTTCCTTTTAATTGAATGTTACTGCAGTGTTTGGTTTAGGGTTCCTGTTCCAGGAATGCATGAGATAGAACTTTAGTAAGCTTACCTGCTGTGGGACAGACATGTCCATGAGTTTATGCCATGAAGTTACAGGCCATCCTCTTTCTGTTTGGACATCTGTTCCAGGTTGGACAACACCGTTATTTCTGGAGGAAGATGTATCTTGACCTCCAACAGCACATCACAATTACATGTTTTCTTCAAGGAAGGAAAATAACTTGTCCAGAGATGTTCTAGTCTTCTACCAGCTATGCTGTTTCCTACTAATTTTTTTATTCTCAGTATCCCGCTGTTTCTCCTCAGGTCAGATTAGTGATCTACTTATTTATGTATCTCCATAAATCTATATTCCTTAGCAGACTCCTGAAATATTTCTGCTGTTACCTCATATACTGACTTCAGGTACTTGTGCCTGCACAAATGTGTGACACTTCAGACTAAAGCACCAACCTTCAGGGACTACTGAAGACTTAATTCATCAGTTGATTACTGTATAGCTGCTATCATGCACTTTCTTATTATGGAAAACATCTGGAACTCACTGTTGATGAGATGAAAGTAGTTAACTGCCTGTAAATCAGATAAACCAGAAGATTACAAATGAAGGCTGTCATGTTTGGGTGATGGCATATTCTTGCCATTTGACAAGGATTCCAGCACCTTCAGTGGAAATGCAATTAAAGTTCTTCCCTCTGAGGTATTTGAACATTGCCTGCTGGCCACAGCATACACACAAGAACAGGGTGAAGAAGTGGAGTCGGGGTAGGAAGGCGCTATCACAGCAGCCTACTGGAAGGGCTTGTCCTTCACGTTAGCTCTTTAAATATGTATGCTTACTTCAAAGTTTCTGGAAGTGGGCAACCAAAAATTGTGGCAAAGAACAATGACAGTAATTATACAAGTAATTTATCAGTGAATGTGCTACCATTGTGATCCTACATCTAGTATTGGCATGCTGCTGGCAAGGGTCCTTTAGAATTCACTGTACCTTCAAACAATTTTTCTAAGTTCACTACAAAAGGGTGCTCTGGAGAGGAGCCCACAGGGTTCCCTGAGAGCCTGGGCAGTGAGAAGGGCCAAATGCCATCTCCCAGCTTCATACATTCACACAGCATCAACTCCTCTGTTTTGAACAGCTCAGTATGACTGTTGTGCTGCTGCTGCAACATCTAGTGCGGCATGTGGAAGCTGGTTTGGTTTTGTTTGTTTGCTTGTTTTCGTGTGTGTGTTTTTGTTTTTCGGTGTTTGGCGTTTTTTTGGTTTTTTCTTTTTGGGGGGGGGGTTTTGTTGATTTTTTTGAGGGGGTTGGTTGGTTGGGTTTTGTTTAGGAGCGGGTGGGTTTCTTGCAGTGACAAGAAGACAGATTTATTTTTAGTTTTTGTGTCTATTTTGGGGAAATTATTAAGATAGAGAAGACAGTCTTCCTGGTATTTTTTCCAGCTTTCCATGACTAACTTTTGATTTGCTCACAATTATGCGTTTGGTTTGAGGTACGTGAAATGATTAAACTGACTCGGATGCAACTATGCAGAGAAGAAAAACATGCCCATGAGAAAAAAAGCGATGCCCCAGCAGGGCAGGCACACACACATACACAGTCTGGCCTCTGCTTACCCTTGGTGTTGAGGAAGACAAGCGAATGCATTGACTAATGTACAAGGAAACTGATGGTTTATTAAACGCAGGTCTTTTCTGCCAGTCTGTTACCAGTTTCAAGTGGGGATTTTTGCTGAAAGAGACATATTAGATCCAGAACTGAATTTCTGAATTGACCAAGACAAGCAGACAAATTTAGGCAGATTAAGATGTGACTAAATCTCCAGAGATTTTCTTGACGAGTGGATTATTTTAGGGTTACTGGGTCTGTCTTTTCTGTGTTTCAAAACAGCTTTACCAACAGGTCTGTGAAGACCATTGCTACACAAAATGGAACAGAACTTGCAGCGTCAGTGTTCTGTCGGACAGGACACTCTCTGGTTTCACTCACCTCTGACACTTCTGAAGAACACTGGTAAAATAACCTGAGCAAGCCATCTGCTGTGTAATTTGATGCAGAAATACAGTTCTGGTTGCTGTAAGTGCACAATGTCCAAATATATACCCAGCAGAAGTCCCTACAGTCTGATGGACCATCTCTGTGCAGGACTGGGAAGGGAAAATGTAGCCTTGGAGTCCTCAGTGAAAACACTGTCAGAGAAGAAGGCGATAAATAGGAAACAGAAATTGCATGAAAAGTGTTAGAGTTGTAGGGCTGCAAATAGATGACACAGAGACAAATACTCCCTCCTGCACTTATACTCAACTTTGAATCTCACAGATAAAGCTGCAATGCTGCTAATTCATATATGGTATATAGCATAAATCCATCTTAGTCAGGGCTAGTTGCACCAAAAGAAGGTCAGAAGAACAAATAAATAGGTTCTTAGAAGGTTTACAGGAGTGAAGGGCTCTATTTGCTGCAGTTAAGCTTCAAAAGAAAATCTGAGCTGTCTGGAATAAAAGGGAAAAAGAACCAGGGTAATTTGAAAATTTAAGGTGGTATGAAGTATAAATTGTATTAAAATGATGTTGCTGGTGGAAAGCAGTTGAATGTTTTTTGATGGGTTTTGGTAAATTTATTTGAAGTATCGAAGACCTGGGCATTTTCAGAAAGTCATGATGCAGAAGCTGATACTGAAGAAGTTTGTTCTTGTTAAAAGGACAGAGTACATAAAGAAAAGGAAGAGTCGTCATAACCCAGCTTAAGCATGGCCATTGTCCAGTTCACAGGCACACTGGTACGCAGCTCTTGTGCCTCCTTGAGTTACAGATCCTTGAGAACTGTAAAAATCCTGAGATCATGTCCTCAGCCCCACCAAACTCTGCTCTTCTGTGACGCTGTGATCTGATAATGTTTCAGATTTTCTATCATCTCCCAGAGAGGTTGGACTTCCTAGACATGGCACAAGCCAGAGGGCCCAGTTTGCTAGGGACATGTCCCAGCCCTTTGCATTAATTTGTGTGGGTGCAAATATGGTGTGGGTTGTTGGTTTGTTGTTTTTGTGGGGGTTTTTTTTGTTTGTTTGGTTTGTTTTGTTTTTTGTTTGTTTGGGTGTTGTTGCATTTTTTTGGGGTTTTTTTTTGTAGTTTCTAACACAGCTTCAATACAGTAGCTACATGTTGATGAGTGGACACATAGGAAAGAGCAGATAATGACTTATGCTGCTATGTCTTCCCAGCAGTGGCAATACCCACAGCAGCGGCCAAAGGCATTTAATAAGGCTAACAAATTGGAGAGCAATAATTATTACTCACCCCTTTCATTATAGCATCGGACCATTTGTTCCACCATCTCACTACCTGTCCTGGCAGTTGAGTGGTTTGGTTGGGATTTTGTTGCAGTTTTCCCCCCTCCTGTGTTGTTCATTGTCACAGAAATGCCTGTTGACATTTTGGTTGAATCTGCAGGTCACTGTTCATAGTTAACACCTGGGGTCTTTGGGAAGCAGCAGGGGAAGTCTGTAGACAAGGACCACAGGTTGGTATTGGTGAATTGGTAATATTACAAATTAAATTTCTGAAATCTGGCATCTTGGAGCGGCCAGGTTTATTCCTGTAGATGAACACTGACATGATTTTTACACATGAAAGAGACTGAACTCATACTATGGTCATCAAGCATAGCAGTCTCATTTTCAACTGTTCTGTTAAGACCTGAGTAACTAAAGGCTACCCCTAAATATCCCGACGCCACAATGGTTAATCAGGCCAGCCGTCGTTATCTGGGAGATACACAGGCGGCTGTCATAGTAGCTGTCACTCACAGCAGCATTAAGTATAAACCACAGCATTAAAATAACAAACAGAAGAGGAAAGCTGGGCTGCAGAAGGATTATCCTGGGTCCCATCCGTACTGAAAACACCCATGACCTTCTTCACAAAGTGGTGGTCAATCACTTGGTGGCGTGGCAGTGAGTGATCCCCTGGTGAAACTCTGAAAAGCAGCCTCTTCTCCAAATTACTCTTGAGAGAGATTTTTCTCATCTGCTTAGATCACAGATTTATTTCAGAATTTCTGAAGATGATGATTTTTTCTTTTTTTGAAGACTGTGCTTCCACCATGGATGACAACGGCTTTCTGTGTGGTGTATGGTCTACATCTACTGGCCAGAATTATTTGTCATTTTTACTTTCAGTTTAACTTAGGTTTAATTGTCTTGATTTAAGCCTCTTGCACTAACACTAAGCTGCTTTTGTTTTTACTTTGGATCCAATAATTTTAATGTTTTCTCCATATGGCAGTGGGTTTTTGAAGGAAAAAACAAGGTCTGAGATGGAGTTACTTGAATGGATTGAAATTTGGAAAGTGAAACTAAAAACATAAATTGGAAATACAAAGCTATTGTGACGTGTATGTAAGAAATTCCTGTGTGATAAAAACATGCTCAAAAATTTGACAAAATTTTTCACTTCCTACGTTCAACCCTTTTGTATCTACAGTGGATTCTCTACACCTTCAGCTGGATAAGCAGCACAGCTACTCCTCTGGGGTGTGTGTCAGCGAATAACAGTTTTAAAATACATTTCAGTGATTCTAAACAATGAATTACACCTCCTTGTCAAAAGCATTTTTGTCAACCATAACTGGCCCTTGGGCTTATTCTCTGAGTGCGGTGTACTTTGTTAGCTAAGTTTCCTTTATAGGCACTTGGATTGTTAGCACAGAGAGAAAAACGGGTCTGTCAACCCAGTTCTTTAGTCTAATAGGTATATTGGTAAATATTCCCTATTTGAGAATATTTAACCACTTGTTAAATTAGTAAGCCAAATATTGCCTGAGGTCTGCAAATGGGGTCCTCTTCCAGTTGTGGCTGTGTCCTGTGAGGCCAGACTGGGGGGTTTCACTCCCAAAGGTGGTATGTCAGAGACTATATTCCTGTTAGATCTGCAGGCTCAAATGTTCACGTGACCATCCCAAGCTCATTTAATTTGAAACACGCTTTGTTAGCCAAGATCTTCTACTTAAACCATCTGATTTCAACTAAACACCTTGGGGAGTAATCGTATGATCCTTTCTTTCGAGTGACCCACCAGGCAGTTCGGGAGCTCCTGTAGGTCATTTATGACCACAGCTGATCCAAATCTACCTGCAACAGTCCCTATGTTTTTCCAGATAAAGCACAACTCTCTCTTTCCCCGTAAAGATGTGAGATACGGGAAGTGGCACGTTTCTGCATCTGCTTGTACTCCTTGCTTGCATTTAAGCTGTAGGTGGGTCTCCACGTCTGGGTTCTAAGGTGGGACATTTTTCAGTCCTCGTCTGATCTGAAAGTAGCTCAAGTTGTTAGAGAATAAATTTCCTGCTGTGTAATAGCCATACGTCAAGATCTGTGAAACAGTGGGTGATTCTGGTCTACTCAATGACAGAAATTACTTTCGTGTCATTAAAATCATTGCAACCACTACTTTTCATACTACTTCAGTCACAAAACTGGAATGCATTTAACTAGAGGCTAAATGAAAAGTACATTTCAAGTGTACTCCTATAACATCAGTCACTGTGAGGCTACTGAGATGCATGGGCTCTGTGCTCCTGCTGGGCATGATAAACATGGATGACCAAGTCAGAAGATGCTTCAGTTCAGGATTTGAGACCAGCACTGAATTTACATCTTCCTTGTCCACATGGAGAGTGTCAGATAGCTCCCAGCTTGATTCTGCTGTGGCAACTGGCACTGAGCATTGCCACGAATCAGTGAAGGAGCTACCTGGCAATTTTACACACTGAAATGAACACAACCCCCCACAATTCTAATTCATGCAAAGGGGAAAGTAAAATCTAGTCTTTAAACTCCTCACAGCGAGCTCTGCAGGTAAATCAAGTTCACCACCTTTTTCTACATATTTTCCCCTCCAGTTTCCCAGAACCAATTCCCCAGTTTTTGGCCACAACGACTCTTTTGGAGATGCACTGAAAGGCTGCCAAAGGCCCTTATTTTCTTTCATGCTGATTCATGTGTCACTTTTTAGAATATAAACATTTCCTGGTCCCTGGTGTGCTACCCTGTGCACGAGGCCTACAAGTACAATAGTCTTCCCTACTTGCAGGTCACGCTTGCTCCCAAAGCCGTGCCTTTGTGGATGTCTTGTGCTGACTCCATTTGCTGTGCCATTCTGCATGAGGTTTCATAAGCTTCTTACAAACCACAGCATCATATGCCCAGGGGCTGTACAGATGTAGGAAGTGGACCTGAAAACTAACAGATATGATCAGCTGATGGACAGTCTGTGGAGGAGAAATCTCCAGCACAGGCACACTTGGAAGAGTTAAATTTGCTTGTTATGAGTGTCTGAACTCCCATTCAGAAAAACACAGATTCTTCTCTGAAGTACAACAGGGACCTGGATTAGCAACAACAGGATTTTTAAAACAAACAAACAAACAAAAACCCACAAAAAAAACCCCACAAAAACTACAGCTAAAATGGGATAAGAAACAATTTTTTTTAACGTGACTTGCAGTATAACTTTTAATACAGTACAAACACATTTCACCTTGGGGAAAAAAACAGGGCTCTTGTTCTACTTACCCTGTTGTAAATATCATGATTTCTATACAAATTTTGTTTCTTTTCATGTTGGCACTTCACTACTGAAATTTTACTTTGCCTACTAGTTTGCTAAAAACAAGTGTCAACCAGAGTTCAGCTCTCCATTATACAGAGTGAGCTTTAAAGACAGTGATCAGTGTCAGGCAGGCACACAAACAAACCCAAGGGTCTCTGCCTTTTAAACAAACCTATTTCCCTCCCCCTTCAGCCAGTAAACAGCTTCTGGCTGCAGCTTTGGTCCTTTACAGAAGAGATTTTTAAGATGCCAGCTGACCTGTCCAACAGCCTAGTAATCCTCAAATCATCTGCTCACCATGCTCACACAGAGATGTCACCAAAAAGGCTTGTTGACAACCTTCTGTTTCATTAAAGAGAAGTCTGTAAAACTGCCACTGTCTTACTCAGTTCAGCTTCACCACATAGTTGAATAAAACTTCCCCTTCTGAGAAATTCAGAAAGACTGCTGACAAAAGAAGACTGTATGGAAAAGATACTGTTGTTTTCCAGTTGAGTTTAGATTAAATCGACAGTGATGTGTATAACATCTAGAAAATCCTTTTTAAAAAAATAATTAAAAATTTGACAAGTTGTTATTTCAGAAGTCTGAATGTCCTTTCCATGCACATTCTCATACAATGCACTTTAAACCACTGAAATACCATATTTTATATTCGTATGAAGCTAAAATATTTTAATTAGTAACAGATTTATGTCAGTTATTCTGTTTTTACTTTTCTCATGCAAGTGAAAATTCTCAGGTCTTAACAAGAACTCATATGGCAAAAAGGCAGTAATCTATTGATCAAATAGAAACTGATATTATAAACATCTATGAATCCTTCAATCAAAATTTGCATTGAGTAATAAATACTAATCTCAGCTAAACTGTTTTGTTACACATACAGCATGCTCTGATTCCAAACAACTCCTTAATCCACTGTTTTAATAATAGTCTATGGATTAAGAGAGCTATACTGTATACTGACACAATGTATTGAGTTCAGGTTCTATAGATGAATATTTGTGTGATCCATTTTAATGGCACACAAGCATCATAGCATTATTGTGTCAACAAGTCTGCAGATTATCGCCTCGCTTTCAAAGCATCTTGTAGGAAAGCAGGTTTAATGAATCTCCAGAAAGGTGAAAACATTATCAAATCCATGGGAAGAGAGGACTTTGAAATGAAAGCTGAGATTCTATAATTACCAACAAGCATTTATATATAATCAGATATAAGATATGCAGAATGTTTTGAGCTTTGAAATCTGTCAAAATAACAATGTTAAGGGCAGTCTGCTTTCTTGGCCCCCTCCTCCTCTACATATGCATCACAATTTTCTCCTAGCATACTCATTTTCCTCTCACAGCTTGGCAGTATTTCATGTAGGAAGCCCATCATTATGGACTTTACCCTGTTTTAAAACAAATATGCTCCAAATAGCTCCATATCTATTATGTTCTTGCTCCTGAACTGTAGTATCACTCACCTCGTGTTGAGTAAAACCACTTGTGCTCGCTCAGAGGTTCTCCAGCACCATGTAAGGTAGGGAAGGGAAGTGTCCCCACCACATACCTTCACCTGGCAGCCTCGCTAGGTGTTTAAGGTTATTTTTCTCAAGCCCTGCCTGTAGTCAGAGAAAGGACACATTCCTGCAGGAGCAGGAGCTGTTGTTGCTCCGAGGTGCCCTCTTCTCCTTGAGCAAGGAAGGTGCAAGTGGGAAGAGCCAAGGCAAAGTGGATTCAGTGCCCACATCCAACACCACCTCCTGTGGGAGAGACATCAGCACCACTCACAGTCGTTACTCTGGGGTACAGTGCTGGGATTCTTTCTCCCCAGTGGCAGAGTGGGTACTATGTTAGCAAGTGCAGCAGGGGAGAGAACCTTGAACCATACCCATACACTAATCATCAATCATCACTGCAGGACTGGCTAAGACTCAGGAAACAGCCCCATTCCAGTCCAGTGAAAGCATCTACTCAATGTAGAACACCAAATGAAATGTGGGGACATGTGAAGAATGAAGAAGAAATCAAATCAGAAACCACATCATTTTTTGTAATAGATCACCCACTTCAACCTGGAGGATTGTGAAGTGCATGTCTCCAAAGTCTCTTAAAAACTGTTTTCTCATTGTTTCTCCTGTTCCCACATACACACACTTTTAATCTCTCCCAGTTTATGTACAGCACACATGAAGGTGTGTGGTGCTTCCCAGAATGAAAATATTTTGACTTTTCTGAATTCCAGTGATTCCATAGAGCCACTTCTCAATAATCTCCTCATAAAGTTATTCATAACAGCATCTGAATTGTATGACAAAAAAAATCACTGTAATGTCTTCCTGATGTCAGAAAACTTGAATTCTCTGTATCACTCAACAAGCATTTTCTTCAGATTATGTCTGGGCCTGTTCTCATAGTTTTTACTCCACTTCAGCCACTGGCCCTTTTTTTTTTTTTTTTTTCGTTTTTTTTTTTTCCCCAGAGGTTCCTCCCTTTTTTGACTTTCTTTTTCCATCTATTGATGATGCTTACCAGCATTCCAAGCTTACTGGAGAAGGGAAGAGTTTGAGTTCAAAGGTGAAGAACCAGACTTGGACAAGCAACCTCTAGAGAATGTCTCTGGTAAGGAGTTTGGGAGAGGCAAGGGGTATTTATCTTTCATGAGGAGCTTCCTGTGATCTGAGGAGGATCCAAGAGTATAAGGCTGTGGATTTCTCCTAGTTCAAGAGGGTGTTGGGAGGACGTTGCTCTCTGCCCTCACCAAGAGGAGGGAAGCAGCTGCTTGACTGGTGCTTTTGAGGTGATTGAGAAAGGGAAACTGGGATGCTTTGGGCTCTTCAAGACTGCAGAGAAAGCTTTTCTTGACAAAAAGATTTTGTCATGATATACCAGGGCTATTTAGTCCATTTTCACCAAAATCCACGTTCTGTGAAGCTAAATGCACAGGCTCCAGATGATGCTGTCTACATGGGTTTATGGTGGGTTAAAACACTATGCCCTGTTGAGATTCAAGACACACTGCAATTCTGTTAAACACACAACGCAGTGAATAGAGACGACGATTTTTTACCCATGAAAGCTATACAGTGTTTGCTGGCTTATCTCTAGTCTTATATAAATACATTTTGGGGCAGGTTCTTGAGATTTTTTGGTGTTGGAAAGCAGGTTCTTCCTTTAGCTCTCCTTCTCCCACAGGAGTAGACGTGTAACCTGAGGGAGTGCTGTGAGCTGCCTGATGGCATAGGAGGCACTGCAGGAGAAAGCTCCCACTGGGTGACAAGTGGTCTCCGAGCTGGGAGGCAGCAAACACTTGGGCAGGTAGGAGTTCAGACCCAAGGTAGCATGTTCACCACAGGAGCACTTTAACACTGCTGGCCAGCAAAAACGAGTGCCTGTCAGAAGGAGGTAGAGACATCTCAGCAAGATTGGTGCCAACAGTTATTTACTTCCCATTCTTGCATGGTGAGCTAAGGAGGACATCCCTTTGTGTTCACAACACCAAGAGGAAGGTGCAACATGCCTTGGCTGCTATGATGCTCATTTCTCTCTTGAAAATTAGAGTAAGTGAGTGTCAAGAGGACACTGACACACAATAGCGTCAGGCAGCAGCATAGGTCTTTAACTTAAATTCCAATAAAAATTATTTATTTTTATCAGCATGGTTTATTAATAGTTCTACAGCACTCCTGTTCTATGCTGCTTCTTTTTCCTTTTCTTGTTCAAAAATACTTGCTTTAGTCACTAATCATACCATTAAGAGAACATTAAATAATTAGAAAATGACTGTAGAACAATGATCACCACATATTCTTCCAAAATATTCGGTTTGCTCTTTTTTAGCAACCTTATGCTTTCAACATTTCAGAAGATATGAGACTAACATAAAAAAAAAAAGGTGTTTGAAATGCAACAAATGAAAAAAACAGTGTACCTGAAATGCATGTTGCAGCACTGTGGCTGGTGGGAATCTCTGTTGAAATATGAGATGGAAAACTAGTAGGCAGGTATCTTTTTTATGAAGACTATTTTCCATAATATATTATTGTTGTTAAATTATTTTTAACAGCACAGTCTACGAGTAATTCAACCATCATAATTTATTTTCTATCTTAGGAGTTGCAGGATCGCTCTCTCTGGTTAATTTCTGTGTGCAGTTACCTCATGGTCAGCTGAAACACTTGTTCAGATTAGTTTCTGCAAGGAGACACAAAACTCAGTAGCACCCACAGAAGCATCGTAACACTGATGACCAGCCCCAGATGAGGTCAGTGACCCTTTTCTGCATGTATTCTTCATGTTCATATCCAGGGCTCTTAGCCCCAGCCATACTGCTGCTATAAATGCACATCCTCTCAAGCATGTGGTGCCTAACTCTTGAGGATGTCAGTGGGAGTTAGGCTCATAAATACCTTCTTGAACATCCTGGAAAATGCTACTTTGGCTTAATTCAATTAAGTGAAAACACAGGATCTTTAAAAAGACTTCCAATTTTAAAAGGGCAAGACAGACAGCGTTTTTTCCAGAACACAGAAGGGAAAAGGTGGTAATGGGATTTAATTAGTGTCCCTGTGGTCCTATGATCATTTAGAAGTCAAAGCGGCGTATGTCATTTGAAAATGAATGAGCCAGGCTACTCTAGGTTTTCCAACACTGGTTGATGCAAAACCTACACTCAGTTACTACTACTGAAAAAAGTGTTTGGACTTCTGACAAAACCTGAAAGCTGCTCATGTCAGCACAGTGTCCTGCCTCCACCTGACATTGTTGCAGTAAATGCTGTTGCTGCAAGGGAGATTCTTCTGTTCTCTCTGGTGACCAGTGACAAGGCCTGAAGTTGTGTCAGGGGAGGTTTAGGTTGGATATTAGGAAAAGGCTCGTCACCCACATGATGGGGATGGGCACTGGAAGAGGCTCCCCAGGGAAGCAGTCACAGCACCAAGCCTGACAGAGCTCGAGAAGCATTTGGACAATACTCTCAGGCACATGGTGTGACTCTTGGGGCTGTCCTGAGCAGGACCAGGAGTTGGACTTTGACGATCCTTGTAGGTCCCTTCCAATTAAAGATATTTCATGGTTCTATGATTCACATTTCAGGGGCTCTGCCCCAGTCTCTGCTCACATCCTCTGCAGGCTGGCATGGGGAGCCATAGACAACAGCCAGGAGGGTCTGTCAGGTGACACAGATCTCTTTTTTTCCCCTCTGCAGGCCATCCTTATCGGCAAAGTGGGGAAGGAGAGAATTTTTTATAACTGGGAGTCTTGGAGCTGGGAAAGGGAAATGACAAGAGAGGTGCCAAGGAAGGAAATTCTCTGTTCCTACAGAAGTAAGAAAGGGGCAGGAGACAAGGCTCTCTTCCACCACCTCACACCATATCATTCCTTCTAAGGAAGTTCCCCAAGGAGATAAGACTGGTGGGAGGAAACAGTGAAGGGAAGAAAGCAGTAGTGATAGGAGGGTGAAGGAACAGTCCCTGCCACACACAGTTCACTGGAACTATGCTGAGAAGGGTTAACGCTGTCACGCTGCTGGTGATAACAAGAAATGTTTTTTTGTTATCATGGTATGTCAGATTCAAGTGGTATCACCCATGACTTGCACGCAAGATTACAGAGGGAAGGGAAGCTGAGCGCAGGTCATGTTCATGGTTCAGCACAGCTCTTCAAAACAGTGTATTTTATTTTTCCTAGGAGGGGAAACTCACACTTTGCTGACACCCTTCCCCAGTACAGTGATGCTAAGCCAATCTGGAAAATTTGTACACAGCCCTCTGACAAAGAAAAGCAAATCATGTGTTGGGGAAAGAACAAAGCTATACAGCAAAACTCAAGGACCCAGGAAATAGAAAAGCTCTTCCATGAAGATCTGAGCTTGACTCACATGCATGTGAACCTGGGTTTAAAAAGGAGTGGGAGCACTAGTTTGGGGTGTTGTTTCACTATCCTTCTGTTTTATAAAAGCTGTAGAATCTGAGTGTCTCAGGGATGTCTCTTACATGGCCAGACTTGGTCCAAAATGAGCCACGTGTTCAGCAGTTGTGGGAGGGTAGAGATGGGACATGACAGGACAGAGAGGTGGCATGATCCAAGCTCCTATTCTCAGGAAACTGGGCTGAAATATTGAGAGTATTGGAGGAGCTTGCTGGGACTATACTTTGTGGCCTACAGCACATTCAAGCACAGCTCTGTCCAATTTTAGACTGATGGGAAATGGAATCAGAATCCCTGTTTCATTTTCGAGACCCTCTTCTCAAGGTCATTTCCTTCCTGCCTCCTCCTCTGCTCCTTGTTCTCAGCTCTTTATCCTCCGAAGAACAAACTACTCCCAGTCATGGCAGAAAGTCCCACACAGAGAGGTGTGGAGCTGGAGCATCATAGCCAGAAACGACCCTTAAAGCAGGGGACATGTGCCAAAATGCCTTTGCTGGAGCCACGGGGCTGTCCCACCACTAAGGGTCAGTCAGCATTATCCCCAGGTACATGCTGGCTCCAGCAGCCTCACCACAAACACAGCCACAGGTGCAGGTTTGCTATGCCAGGGTGTACATCCTGGGCGCCAGCAAACACTGGCAGGCGCGATGCTGGTCAGGCACAGCTGATGCCCTCATGAGTTCTGTCCGTGACGGACCCTAGATGGTGAGGGGCTAGTGTGTACATTCCAAACGCCCAACAGGCGGGTGGCTGTGCGGGCAACCAAAGATTGTTGGAAACAACAGACGAGGAGTTTTGGTAGTAACACGCACTGAGAAAGGACCAAGTCCAGGGTGTATCCCTAGCACCCCATCACTGGACGCTGAACAGATGATTTCCACTCCTTCCTTTCCTTTCTTCCTTCCATCCTGTCTTCCTGCCTACTTTCCCTCCTTCCTCTCTCCCTCCCTCTTTCTTCCTCCCTTTTCCCTTCCCCGTCCTTCCTTCTCCTTCCTCTCCGTCTTTAATTCGCCTCTTTCTCTCCTCCCTTTCCCCAAAACCCACTGCCGTCTGCTTAGCTCCGGGACTAACACACCCATTTCCACGCCAAGTGTGTCACTAACACAAAACTTCGCGATTTTTTTTTCCGCAGACGACCCTCTGACTTCTGCTGCTACTTTCCACCACGACCATTTCCCGATCCCGGGTGCTCCCTTCCCCGCTTAGGGGCAGCTCAGGCTGTCCCAGGTAGCTGCGGCGGGCACGAACCCCGCTGCCCTGGAGCGGCAGGGACAGGCGGAGAGCACTCGGTGCTGCGGTGTCTCCGCCGGGAGCCACCGCGCTGTTCCCCCGGGAGCGACTGCTGTTCTCCCCGGGAGTCACCGCGGTGTTCCGCCCGGGAGCGATCGCCGTTCCCACGGGGAGCGATCGCTGTTCCCACCGGGAGTCACCGCGCAGTTGCCCCCGGGAGCGATCGCTGTTCCCACCGGGAGTCACCGCGCCGTTCCCACCGGGAGCGATCGCTGTTCCCACCGGGAGTCACCGCGCAGTTGCCCCCGGGAGCG